>MU224350.1:2630235-2734410 GCA_018584345.1 Thuja plicata | reverse complement strand
GCTGAACATTCTGAGCTCGGTAGACTCTGTCTAATGACTGATATGACATTCTTTACTCGGTAGACTCTGTCTGATGACTGATATGACATTCGTGTAACATCAAAGACAATACACAATTTAAACAATTGTATCCAACACTCTATTGCCCAAAGATAGGCACTGGTCTAAAGTTTGTCAAGTGATTCATCATCATCCAAGCATTAAAAACTATTTAAACCAATCATTTTTAGAGTATTTTGGTAAAATCAATTGTGTACTTAAAGGTCATAGTTGAAGCTTTTTGATTTCTTGAAGAGTAAGTCAAATAGGTTATTCCTCCTAAATTCACAAGAATTGCAAAAGGAAACAAAATGTATTTCCTAATCATGTTGCTGTCTGTTATCATCAAGATATTGATTTGGATTGTCAAGCTTATCCTCAGAATAATCATAGTCATTTGTACTGTCATATACATGTCCATCTAAAATAGAGCATTTAGCACATAAATTTCAATCCACTCTAAAGATATTGTTAAGACAGTAATCATTCATAGGTAAAACCTGCCTGAGTCAGTGGATCTCAAAAAAGAAGGAGGTGGTAATAGGTATCCCAAGTGTTATCAAGAACCTCTTCAATTAGTGTTTTTCGCTTGCTTGAGTCATAGTGTCAAAAGGCATTAGGGGGTCATAGAGTTGTTTAAGATTTCAAGTATGTTTCAGAGGCCTAGCAAGAGAAAACACTAACAGAGAGCATAGGTACCTTCTAAATGCCCTAAAGTCTTTGGAGAGAAGGACCATGGATAGTAAAATAGATCTACCCATCTCCAATGGAAAGATGGATCCTGATATGGTAATGGACTGGTTGGAATCCTTGAATAGTTTCTTTGAAATTGAGGAGATCCCAAAGTATCAGAGGATCAAAATGGAAAAAGCCAAGTTGAAGGGAGTAGCATTGACATGGTGGAACTTAATCCAAGGAGAAAGGGTGATGGAAGGGAAGAGTATGATCTCTACATGGAGAATAATGACTGCTAAGATAAAGGAAGCCTAGATCCTAGAGGAATATGAAGTTCAAATTCATAAAAGGAGACACAATCTAAGACAAACGGAGATGGATGCAAGAACTTATACTGAGGAATCTCAAAATCTCAGTATGAAATCCAAAACAATGGAGACTAAAAGTGAGAAGGTGGCCAAATATCTCAGTGGCCTAAGGATGAACATTCAAGATGAATTGAATCTTTTGAACCCTGACATAGTGGGTAGATGGTATTAGTTGGAATTAAAGGTAGAATAAAAGACAAAGAGAAGACAAGAGTAGAACAACAGAGGTGGACAAAGAAATGGAAGAGGTAAAGGATGTTAGGACTAATAGTCCACCAACATAATTGTGAGCGGGGGTAAATCAACTGCACGATAAATTATTAAAATTTAAACTTTATAAACCAAAACTTCACATAAAGTAATAACACAGTAAATGCCAACACAATAACACAATCCTTTGTTGTCAAGGGAAACCCTATTAAAGGTAAAACACTGGTTGGAATTAGCACCGACAAATGATGTACTGAGAGTAAAGTATCCATGTTAAAAGATTTAGCCATGTTAAGATCTTATTAAATCATTATAGTACACGGTCCCTGTTAAAGTATAGAATCTATTAGGAGTCAAGAGTAACAGTGGGATCACTGCCTAGGCACAATACCCAAAGATGGTCAAAGCCACCCTCAAGGATTTACAATTTGAACAAGTGTATATAGAAAAATATACAATCTAGTGAACTATATGATAGAAACTCTTTGCTTGGTCAGTTCCAATGAAGTACAATGAACATATCCTCTTCTCTACATCCAGTAGTCAATCAAGTTTCATAGTTTCCTCTGTCAATCACCTTCTCTTCATATACAGTCACCCTCACTCCAAATATTTTTAAAAGAAAAGATCTCTCATATATACCCTATTACAATAATCAATTAGGTCAACCAATTAAGCTTTTCCAATATACAAATAATTGTTTAAACCCTTTCTAAGATAAAAAGGGTATCTAAAACAAGTACATATCAATTATAATACATCAGATATAGTCCAAGATCCGCAATCCACACTCTCAATCCACAATACACGCTACATCTCTGAAATCAGCCCCAAATATGTCTCCTACAAAATACACGCCACAAATGATGTTATTATCACTCATAGGACTTGTGTCCCATCAAAAAAATACTTAACATGTCTTCTATCACCCCTTAAGCACTCATAACCTGAATCATCATTGCCTGTAAGATATACTCAAAACATAGAGACTCACTTTGTCATTCATCAATGTCATAATCCAGAAACCAGTCTTTACCAAATTATTTGTAACTCATCCAATATACAATATTAATCCAAGAGACCTTAGAAATAAGATAATCATACATCCTTCTTCATATCCCCATCTTCTCTCATTATGATTCATCCATACAGTATCTGTACACTTCTATCAGTCATCATACAACACTAGTAACCAGTCTATTATCCTTCCACAAAAACATATGTTGACATCAGTGACAAAACATGAATGCCAACAACATCAGTAGTGGCCGAATCCAACATCATCCAAAAATATCCCCCTTTGGCATTAATGGAAACATATGGGAAAATCCATCAACCCAAAAAAAGATATCTCTCTCAATATAATCTTCCTAATATACTCAACACAAATCTCCCTAAAACAATAGGAATTTTCACATAGAATCTCTCCCCTTTTGAAAACAATGGAAAAGGGTGCCATAAATCTTCATCAAACTTTTGCAATTTGTAGCTTTTTCAAATCTTCATGTCTATAATAGCCAAGTGCAAAATCACCCAAATATGTTCTGTAGTGTTCATTCGATCACTCCCCCTGAGGATTAGATCCATACATCAAGTCCAAAAAATGATATATCTCTGAAAGCCGCTTGACAAATGCATACCTACATCAATTAATTACCATAGGGAGGGGTTCTCACCCCAAGCATGCTTCTAAGATACTCAAAAGCATCTTTTGGCAAAGTTTTAGTAAATATATGCTATTTGTTCCTTTGTGCTAACATACTCCAATCTGATCTCCTTCTTTGATACCTTGTCTCTCAAGAAATGATACTAAATAGAAATATGCTTATTCTTTGAATGCATTACATGATTCTTCAACATATTCACTATGCTAGTGTTATCAAAATAGATAACCACTAGCTCTTCAAAAATTATTCTAATTTTCTTCAGCATTTGTTTCATTCAAACAACTCATGTACAATTTATAGGAACAACAACATACTCATATTTAGTAGTAGACTAGGCTATACAATCCTGATTCTTACTTAACTAAGAAACCATCCATTTTCCAATGAAAAATGCTCCTCCACTTGTACTCTTTCTATCATCCACACTACCTGCCCAATTAGAATTAGTATAAGCATGTAAAATAAAGTCATCAGATTTTTCATACCATAATCCATACTCAATTTTTCCTTTCAAATATCTAAAAATTCTTTCACAATAGTAAGGCCGTGTGTCTCTTTAGGATCTTCTTTATATCTTGCCACAATTCCAACTACATTGGAAATGTCTGGTCTGGTCTGAGTTAGATATTGTAGACCTCTAATCATTGATCTATACTTTGTCTGAAAGACACTCTAAGTTTCATCATTATGAGTAAATATATAACCAGTCACCATAGGTGTCCCAACAGGTTTAAATTCTTCCATTCCAAATTTCTTCAACATCTCCTTAAGATACTTGGTCTGAGATATAAAAATACTATTCTTGCTCTGATTAATTTGAAAACCAAGAAAAAATTTCATTTCACCAACCATTGACAGTTCAAATTCATTTTCCATCTCTTTGAAGAACCTTTTACTCATTTCATCATTACCTCCAAAAATGATATCATCAAAAAAAACTTCTATGATTAGAATTCCATCTTCACCAGTTCTTAAGTATAAATTATTGTTTGCATTACCTTTTTTGAAACCAAGATGAAGAATATACTTATCTAATCTTGCATACCATTCTCTTGGTGCTTGTTTCAGTCCATACAATGCTTTCTTCAGTTTATAGACCATGTATTCATCTTTTGTCAGAGGAAATCCATCAATTTTCTCTATGTATACCTCTTCCTCCAAATCTCCATTCAGAAATGTAGATTTCACATCCATCTGATATACCTTAAAGTCTTTATGTGTAGCATAAGCAAGAAATAGCCTCACAACTTCCAACCTAGCAACATGAGCAAATATTTCTTCAAATTCTATGCCTTCTTATTGTGAGTAGCCTTTACAAACCAGTCTAGCCTTATTTCTTACCACTATTCCTTCCTCATTCATTTTGTTTCTAAAAACCCATTTAGTTCCTATCACATTCTTGTTTTTAGGCCTTGGAACCAATTCCCAAGTGTTGTTTTTCTTTATCTTCTCTAATTCTTCTTGCATAGCTTTAGTCCAAGATTCATCTCTACATGCTTCATGAGTAGTCTTCGGAACAAATTGAGAAATCAAACAAATTTCATCTCTTACTTTTGATCTATTCATCATTCCTCTACTTGCATCACCAATGGTTTGATCTTCAAGATGGTTCATCTTAACATACTTTGGAGTCTACGAGTTTCAGTAATCTCATTTGATTCATCTTCAACCTCATTATCAAATTCCAAAGGTTCTTTAGGATTTTTTGTGACCTCATTAACCTCTGCAATCTGACCACAGCCATATATTCTCTCTTGAATCTGAAACCTTTCATCTATCCTCACATTAGCACTTTAAATCAACTTCCTCAATCTCATATTGAAACATTTATTGGCTTTACTGTTAGTAGAATAACCAAGGAAGATACCTTCATCACTTCTAGCATCAAACTTACCTATCTCATCATCTCTTTTGATATAGCATTTAATTCTAAACATTCTAAAATATTTTATAGTACGAGTATGATTAAACTATAATTCATAAGGAGTCTTACTTGTACCTTCTCTGATCTGAATTTTTTTCAAGGTGTACATGGTAGTACCAATAGCTTCTCTCCAATGAGCATGTGATACATTTCCTTTCATTCGCATAGTCATGAAAACATCTAATATTGTTCTGTTCCTTCACTCTGCTATCCCATTTTGTTGTGGTGTCCTAGGAGAAGATGTATGTTTGTATATTCTATGCCCTTTGCAGTAGGTATTAAACAAGTCTGAAGCAAACTCATTAGCTTTATCTGATCTCAAACATTTTATCTTCAATCCTGATTCATTCTCAACTTTTTCTTTGAATATCTTGAATTTATAAAATGCCTTAGATTTCTCTCTTAAGTATGTAACCCACATCATCCTAGAAAATTCATCAACAAAAAGTATAAAATACCTCTCACCATAGTAAGATCATATTCTTTTAGGAGCACATAGATCTAAATGTACCATATCCAACTCCCCTTTTGTAGAGTAAGATTTTCTTTTAAAACTTATTCTAGTCTACTTTCACATAACACACTCTCTATACATAGTGTTAGATGGTTTCACAATCTTAGGTAGATCTTTTACTGCATTAGTCATACTTTCCTTTACAATATTATCAAAGTTAACATGACAAAATCTTCTATGCCATAGCCAACTATCATTAACCTTCGTAATAAAACAAGAAGCCTCATATATATTCAATTCAAATATATTACCTCTAGATTTAGTACCAGATGTGATCAAGTCTCATGCCTTACTTTTGATAAAAATTTCCCATCAATGAATTTCAATTGATAACCCTTGTCCACTAGCTATCCAACACTCAAAAAATTATGCTTAAGTCCAACAACAAGCAATACATTATCAGTATTAGTTTTTCCATCTAGAGAAATAGATCCAACTCCAATGATAAGATTTTGAGTATTGTCACCAAATCTTACAACACCACCATCATATATTTTTAGACTAACAAACTTACTTTTATCTCCAGTCATATGATGTGAACAACCACTATCAATAATCCATTCATATTTCTTTTCAACACGGGATACTAAGGTTTTTTCTTCATGTAAAGTTTCATCATCCTTAATAGAAATAAATCCAATCTCATCATAGTCAACAACTTCATCATCCGAAACACCTTCACTAGCATAATAACATCCCTTGTCTTTTGGATACTTATATTTATAAAACTTAGGTTTATGCTTTGGAATCCTTGTAGGACATTGAGATGCAAAATGACCTATCTTGTTGCATGAAAAACATTTCAAAGGTAACTTTCCTTCAAATTTACCCTTACCTCTCTTTTCTCTTCTTGTGATCAGGGCCACAACTTCATCTATATTTCTTTCTTCTTCTTGTATCTATTCCCATTCATCGACATAATCTCCAAGTTATTCTCTCAAGTCACTATTGCTGGTGCTTGCAATTCCTGATAAAGTATTTTTGTTTCTATGCACAAACTCCTTGAATGTTGACTCACCTCTAGGTAGATAATCTCCCAATTTGTGGTCTCAAAGGTAGTCAGTTTCCCAATCAACATCTCTCTATTGAATTTATGTGTCAAAGGTATAAACTCTTCTATAGCTTGTTCTTTAGTTTTGTATATAGGTGTTAGGGATTTGAGAATTTTTGCAATCACTTCTTTCTCACTGTAAGTACCTCTATAGTTCCTTATGCCAATAAAATTTTTTGTAATTCTTCATGAATATGCTCTAATGTTCTCATCATCTTTCATTTTCAATGTTTCCATCTTGGCCTTCAAATTATGTAACTTCGCCTATTTTGTAAACTTGTCTCCTTCATAGAGTGCTTCCAATCTTGTCCACATTTCATGTGCAGAATCTAAGTCTTTTACCTCTACAAATTCACCTTCAAAAAGTGCACTAATCAATGCTTCCCTTGCAACCATGTTACATGAAAATATCTTCTTTTCATCTTCATTTTCTTTATCTAATTCATCCCCAACTTTCATCTATTCCTTTCTTTTAGTAATCATCTAGTAGTTGATTCCCAAACATAGAAAATGTGTTCTCATCTTGTTCTTCCAACTGTTAAATTTTTTTGGATCAATCTTAGGACTATCCTTCCTATAATAAGTCATCTTTAGGATCACCTCAAGCTATTAATATTTCTCTCTAAGGATCAGTAGCTTTGATACTAATTGTTAGGAACAAAGGTCCACCAACACAACTGAGAGAGGGGGATGAATCAGTTGTGAGATAGATTATTAAACATTAAAATTTATAAACCATAACTTCACATCAAGTAATAAAAAAGTAAATGACAACACAATAACGCAATCCTTTGTTTTCGAGGAAAACCCTGTTAAAGGTAAAACTCCGGTGGGAATTAGCACCCATAAATGACATACTGAGAGTATAGTATCCCTATTATAAGATTTATCCCTATTAGGAGCTTATTACAATGTTACAGTACATAGTTCATGTTAAAGGACATAACCTATTAGAAATCAAGAGTATTAGTGGGCTCACTACCCAGGCACACTTCTCAAAGAAGGTTAAAGCCGCCCTCAAGGATTTACAATCTGAACAAGTGTATATAGAAAATATACAATCCAGTGAACTGTATGATAGCAACTATTTACTTGGTAAGTTCCAATGAAGTACAATGAACATATCCTCTTCTCTACATCAAACATTCACTCAAGCTTCGTAGCTTCCTCTATCAATCACCTTCTCTTCATATACATTCTCAGTCACTCCACATCTTTTCAAAAGAAAAAATCTCTCATATATACCCTATTACAATAATTGATTAGGTCGACCAATTAAGCTTTCCCAATATATGAATAATTATTTAACCCTTCCTAAGATACACACGGTATCTAAAACAAGTATACATTAGTTACAATACATCAGATATAGTCCAATATCCACAATCCACTCTCTCAATCCACAATACACGCTACATCTTTGAAGTCAGCCCCAAATAGGTCTCCTCTAGAATACACACCACAACTGACATCATCATCATCACTCATACAACTTGTGACCCATCACAAACATTTTGTAACATGTCTTGTATCATGCCTTAAGCACACATAACCTAAATCATCATTGCCTGCAAGATATAATCGAAACGCAGAGACTCGCTCTATCAACCATCACTGTCATAATCCAGAAACCAGTCTTTACCAAAACATATGTAACTCATACAATATGTAATATTAAGCCAAGCGATCATAGAAATAAGATCAAAATACATCCTTCTTCATATCCCCATCTTCGCTCATTCTGATTCATCTATACAGTATCTGTACACTCCTACCAGTCACCATACAACATTAATAAACAGTATGTTCTCCTTCCACAGAAACATATGTTGACATCAATTAAAAAACATGAATGCGAATAGAATCAATAGTATCCAAACCTAAAATAATCCAACAAAGGATTTTTCAATGCAAGAGGATAGAGTTTAAGACCCCTAGGTGAATCTAGTCAAGGAGGCTCTCAGGGAGAGAGTAGTTTCAGAGGCAATTTTAGAGGAAGGAGATCATATAAAAGAGGTAGATTTGGAGGAAGAAATGAGGGTCATTTGAGATGTTTCAATTGGAAGCAAGTGGGTCATCCTTCCCATAGATTCTCAGGAGGACAGGGTCAAGCACACAAGGAGATAGAAGGACACAACTAATCCAAGAGGATGCTCAAAGTGTCAATTCACCATCAAGGAATTTGGATACAGAATAAGGAGTATTTTTTATGATGAGGAGACTATTTTTAAGCTTGCTAGAACTCAAGAACCACAAAAAAGGAAGACCATTTTCAAAATAAACTACAAGAACCATGGTAAGTTCTACAAACTTATTGTTGATTCGGGTCCCACAAAGAATCTAGTATCTAATGAAATAGTTGAGAAATTGAATATAAATAAGATCACTCATTCTTACCCCTATAAAGTTTATTGGCTTACAAATGGACAATAAACACTATTTTATGAGGAGGCATGGGTATATTTTTCTATAGAGGAATACAAAGATAGAATACTATGTGACATTGTAGACATGGATGCATGTCATATCTTGTTAGGTCACCCTTGGCAATATGACCTTAACACTCGACATGATGTGATGAAAAATACTTATGCTATCACTAAGGATGGAAATAACTACACTATGAAACCAATAATGGATCCTAAGACTGATAAACAAAAAGAACCAATGATCATATTGGTAGGATAAATAGAGATGGTAGAAAATATTAAGGAAGTAGAGATAGGCTATGCCCTAGTGCTCAAACCCAAAGAGAAAGTGGAAAAATAAAAGACTTTGAATATACCCAAGGAGATAAATGAATTATTGCTAAGATACAAAGGCCTTGTTGCAGGAGACCTACCCAATGCCCTCCCACCCTTAAGATAGATATGTCATCACATTGATTTGATACCTGGTTCATCTCTACCCAATAAAGCAGCATATAAGCTAACCCTTGCTCAGAATGTAGAGATTTTTATGCAAGTACATGAGCTATTGAAAAAGGGCTAATACAAAAGAGCCTAAGCCCATGTGTAGTACCTAGTGTGCTAGCACACAAGAAGTATGGAAATTGGAGGTTGTGCATTGATTCCATGACTATAAACAAGATCACAATTAGGTATAGGTTCCCTATACCCAGAATTGAAGACCTATTGGATTAGCTAGGAGGTGCATGTTTCTTTTCCAAGATATAACTTAATTCAAGCTATCACCAAATCATAATAAGATGATGAGATGAGTGGAAGACAAGTTTCAAAACCATAGAGGGTTTGTATGAATGAATTATAACATCATTTGGTCCCAGTAATGTAGAGAGAACATTCATGAGATTGATGATTGAATTACTCCACGTATTCATTCGAAAATTCATTGTTGTATACTTAGATGATATACTTGTTTTCTGTAGGTCAAGGAAAGAGCATTTGGATCATCTTAACCAAGTCCTAAGAAGTCTTCATGAACATAAATTAATGATAAATTTAGAGAAGTGTGTTTTTATGTAGGAAGAGATAACATAGCTTGTCTTTTTTTATTTCAAAGGGGACATTAAAGATGGATCCAAAAAAGGTGGATGCAATCGTAAGTTGGCCAACCCCAAGAAGATCAAGAGAAGTCATAATTTTTCATGGCGTAGAAACCTTCTATAGGAAATTCATGAAGAATTTTAGTCAGAGTTGTGCACCATTATTAGAAACCATCAAGGGAGGTAAGAAGGTAAATTTTGAATGGAATAATATGGCAAATGAAGAATTTGAGTAACTCAAGAATAGGGTAGCATAATTTCCTATTCTCACACTTCCTGATTTCAATAAACTCTTTACTGTGGAAATTGATGCAATCAATCTAGCCATTGGGGCAGTGCTTATTCAAGAGGGAAGACCTATTTCTTTCTTTTTAGAAAATCTTAATGGGGATAACAAGAAGTATAATACTTATGACTTATAACTCTATGCAATTTTCTAAGCACTTAAAAATTGGATACATTACCTTCTCCCTAAGGAGTTCATTGTCTTCACTGATAACCATGGATTAAGTTACCTAAATGGATAGAAAAAAATAAGTTATAGACACATGAAGTGGGTATAAAAGTTACAAGCCTACACATTCACCATTAAACACCATAAGGGCCAAGCAAACAAGGTGGCAGATGCTCTCAATAGGAGAGTCAATTTGATCCAAAAGATACAGGTTCAAAGCATAGGGATTGATGCCCTTAAAGAATTATTAAAAAAAGATCTAGATTATGGGGAAATATATGAGGTTTGTACTACACTTTCTGATGTATACAACACTATGTCTTCTGATTATCTGATTCAGACTGGTCTTTTTCTCAAAGGAGGAAAACTATGCATCCCAAAGCGTTCAATGAGGGGAAATTTAATCAAGGATCTTCCTCCGAGCATATAAATGAAATTGGAGAAGATCTTGGACATGAAAGTTGTAAAAAATACTAAGAGGAACACCTACAAGCACTATTTGGTCAAATGGAAAGGATTACCAGATCTGGGTGCTACATGGATGGATGAACAAACCATAGACAAGCATTGCACCATATTGGAGGAGTTACTCTCAATTAGGAACTTGATTTTTCAAAGCCATGGGAGTATGGTTCAGGAGAACCCCTAATAAGATCTAATATATGTGTTTGAAAGGCCTAAGATTCCTTGAGGATCATTGGATCCCTTTTTTGATGTAATAAAGCCCAATTGTAAGACTAGTTGGCCCAAGGTGCACTGATAAGCCTTGTGGTCAAACTTGGTCAAAGGGAAAGATTTTTATGGATTTTGTTTTTTTTAGGTGTCTTAGGGGATTTGGAGTTAAAATTCACTCATTAGAAGTCTCTAGGGTTCCTAGGTATTCAGGACTTGAAAAATTCCAAATATGTTGCAATCTTAAAAAAAACAAATTTGCTTACCAACTTTTGCAACTTTTTATAAAAAGTTGCTCCAACCTCCCCAACGATCACATTGGTTTGAAAATAATTTTTAGACACTGGTTTGATGTGATATAAGACAATGAATGACAAAAACATGATGGTTTTTCATGGATGTAAGATTGGTGGTAAACTTTGAGAATAATAAAAATTCTATTTTTCTGGTAACTGTCTAAACATTTCATACTTTTTGTACTATAATTGGATTGGGAGAATTTTTGTTTCTTCATGGTGGAATGATATATTGTTTTATGGTTTGAATGCAACTGGTCTGATCTCTTTGTGTGGAGATTGAAGGAAGGAAACATACACTGCCAATGAATCCCCTATAACCTAGGGTCTAAAGATGAGCCCATAACTTGAAACCCCACAATTGGATCACCATGGCCATGGGAGGAATGAAAGTAGGGGTAGGGATTTTTAGGATTCAATAAGGACAAATGGTGAAAATTTTGTCTGGTGTTTTTTCCACCAAGCCCTAGACGAGCATCCCTTATGTACTTGGCTACAAGTGACTGTACTTAATGCACAAGGCCCTATAGGGAGTGGGAAGAAAATTTCTTATTTTTTATTTATTTTTCTTAGGAGTAGGAAGATCTTTCCTTAGTATTGGGTTGGTTTGGGGAACCCATTCAAGAGTACTTTCTTCAATAACTAGGCCTAATTAGCCCTATTAGGCCTCTAGTCCATGTAGGTGTTTGAGAAACCCTAAGCTGGAGTCAGGAGTTGATTCTCCAAATTTTTGTGTATCTCCCAAAAGGATACTCTAAAGTGTGGGCTTTCAAAGGGATCCTTTAGAAGTTATAAAAGTTAATGTGGAAAAATCATCTGCTGAGGGCTACTAGCCAAGCCTATTCTACTAGGCCTAAGGAGACAGTTTGACAATTGAGAACATTAGGACTTTGTGGAAGTTTCTAAATGATACTAACTTGCATAGATATGGTCAATGAACCCCTAACCTACTTCCTATGGTGAATTTTTTGGATATTTTGCATTTGTTCATATGTCTAGAGCAGTTCTTGAGAGGAGATTATATTAAAGTTTGAGACACTCTAAGCCTCATGTGGTTGGATTGTTGTGAAGGCTTTCTAGTATGTAGAAGGGATTTGAAGAACCTTAAAGAAGGATAAGTTGATTTACCTAAAGGGTATAAGGGAGAAGGACTCAATAAGCTAGCCATTTGTGGTTTGAGGGCTAAGAAGGTTGTGAAGTCGGTGTTTGGGATCCATTTCAACATATTTTGGCTCCACTTTGCATCAATAGTCATCTTCCAAAACATTGAAGGATCACTAAATCTACTCAACACTCGAACCTCCTTGAGCCTTGTGGATCATCTTCCTTCTAATGTCTGAGACAACATAGGTGTGAGATTCATTTCATTTCTATTGATCCTAGTGAGCCATCCTCACCCCTATTTTCCTTCATTATAGAGGGTTGTGTAAAACCTTCTTATATCTTAATACATAAATAACATGCATACTTCAACACAATGATTTACGTTAGGGAAACCCTTTTAGGAGGAAAACCACACATTCCAAAAGATGCTCAATATATTATTCAAAAATTAGAAACATATCACAATATACTTGTAGAAAAATCTTCTCTCAAGATTATCACCAACCAAAGATCTAGAGGTAACTCAATAGCTATACAAATATTTTACACATCCTCCATCTCATGCACTTAATATATAGGAGATAGAATACATGAACTTATCAAAAGGTATTACTAATGGGTTGAAAACTACTTAAAATGTGGTACCCAAATTATCTCCAATCAAAGATTTCTTGTTATGTGTCAAAACGCACACCAACACATTTAACTTCCTTTTACAACTCATTTATTTTCTATACACATTTTTATATTTCCTATTTCAGGATACCCAACTTTTGGTGCCCATAACTTTTGAACTAGGTGTCTAATTGATTAACTATTTGAATGCCATAAAGCTCATGCCATGCTCTATCAAGATATAACTTGCAATGGTGATTGTGAAAACTTTTGGGCCATTTAGGAACCTCAAAGGCTTTCAAAATTAACTTTATAAATTTTCTTTAGCAACTTCAAAGATGAAAACTTTAATATCTTGAAATATAGACATGATCCTACAACAAAAAAATATTAGTGTGGTTATCTAGCCCATTCAAAGATTTGTGGAAAGTTTAGGAAATATTTGAGCTCAAATGTAAACTTGATATAAATAGTAAACTTTTGTAAATGCAAGGTTGAGACACATTTTCCCAACATATATTGGTATTGGTTGGGCCGTAATCATATTTTTCAGATATTTACGTGTCTCATTTGCTATCTCCCCTAACCTAAAAGATATACATGAATGATTTGTTTTGAAAATAAAAAAAGAACGTAAAAATGAAAAACTAAATTTTTTTGTCCTTAACTTCAAGGATCCAAGTGGCGCAAAAGGTCTTATCATCCAATTTAATTTTATTCTCTTCAACTTGAATTTTTATAATTATCATTACAGTAAACTGCAAAAGATATTGAGATATTTTCTATGGAAAGATTGTATAAGCAAGGGTAAAAGGCACACACTCAATTAGTAGTGGTGTTTTCTATCTAAGAGCTTTGGTGAGTTGGGTTTCAAAGACCTCAAGATTTAAGTGATTGATTTGGTAGCTAAGTGGATTATCAAGGTCTACAATGGGGACAAGCCTTGAAAGATGTTTGTTAGAAATAAATGATCCCTTTCTAAGCCTAACAAATGAAAATTGTAGGGTGCAATGTATTTTCAATATATTTTTATTTTGGGAATTTGAAATAAAATCCTTTGGATCACCAATGTTTAATAGCTTGTGGAAGGCTTGGAAAAATGTTCATCCTTTGCTAGAAAACAATGATTATGTCTACTATTATTAGAAAACTTATGCCACTCATAGGACTATATGGTGGAATTTGGTATGCAAGGATAAACTCTTGGCTTTAACATACAGGTGTTTTACTAAATTTGGGGCTTATAAAGGTATCATTAAATTTTAGTATATTCTAGATGGTTATGATTTGATCACTTGTGAATAAATTAAGAATCACTTTTCTCTTCTTAAGACTCAAAGGATAAATTTTTCTATTCTATATAACTCTTTGTGGTGGTCATCTACTTTTGTATTGACTTTTGAGTCTGATGTTTTCAACACTTTCCTAGAAATATGGTTCTAGTTCTAATAAAATTAGTGTAAGAAAAGTATACTATCTACTTACAAATATGAGGTTAGTAACTAATTGGTTAAATAAACCTTGGCACTTAAGTTGGTTTCAAGATGTGTGGCGTATTAGACTGGGGCATATTTGATCTAAATTTGAAGAAGCCCAAAATGATAGATTTAGGTGGCTATTGTTGATTGAAAAAAAAATTGTTCAACACAGACTTGTTGTGCTTATAATGCCTATTAGAAATTGTGATTTGTGTAATACTTCCAAGTCTTTGAATGCCTATTTTTTAAATGTCAATATGCATGTACTATGTGGTCTTTATTTTTGAGTAACTATTTTGAGTGAAATTGAAAGGATGAATTTGGTTGGAGTGAAATACTTATTGGTTATGTCAAATCTTTCTTAGTTGAACTAAATATTTTTTGCCCTTTTTTAACTTATAAATATTTGTGGACTATTTAGAATAAGAGGAGCAACAAAGTATTCTAAGGAAAAAGGATATGCCTTACTGAGTTCAATAGAGAACTTAGTTTTGTTAACTTGCTTAGAAATTCTTTGTTATTATGGAGATCCCTAAAGATATATTCATGATTATTCTTAAAGAGCGTCTTACTATTGTGTACAAGACAAAAATTAAGAATGCCCACTTCTTTCCATAGGGGAGAGACATGCTTAATGAAGAGGATATGACATTGCTTTAAGATTGTATTGACATAATGAATATCATTAATCCTCTAGAGATTGACAAGTCCAGACAAAAAAGAGGAGATAGAACTTACTATTAGCCCTTAGTGAAAGTTGTTGATCTTGAGGATGAGATTGATACTCCAATTCGTACCTATGAGCGTGATTATGTTGAAACCATTTCAAATGTTAAAGGGTTGTGAGAATAATAATATTATGTAATAGGTTTTTTGAGATACCATAATATCTATTATTATGGATAAGTACTTTATAGTCAGAAACTTTCATAAGGTGATTGCTATTTTGGGTTAATGGAGCACAATTGCTCATAATGTAATTTATTTTGTACTCTATATCTAATATAAAAAGTTTAATATTAGAACTATTAAAATGGAATTAATGTCTAATAAAATAACTTTGGATAAAAATATATTAAAAATACGGGCTCATCCCATAATGTGCTTGTTAAGTGGTGCGAATGCTATTGTGGCAACCAAGGTTCAAACCCCTAGTGAACTATTGATCTAATTTGCTAGTAAGTTTGATCCTCAACATTGATGTTATTGATGTTCATGCTAGATGATTTGTAGGCATTCATGCTTGTGCTCCATACTCTTGCTAGGTTGGTGTGCTCACAAGCCATGTGTCATTGCTAAGCTATTGTACCCATAGGTTTGGATTGTCAGACATTCATGCCAAAAGGAGTCACACATTTGAAGAAAATAATACCAGTTAAGATAATTTTATAAATGAAAAAACTTCTTCAAATCTAAAGTTGATATAAAATCTTTATTCATTGAAATATTGACAGAAAAATAGAATAATTAGACGGTGTCAAGAATATTTACATATGAACACGAATTGCTTTGTTTATATAAAATATTATATATTAAAATAACATCAATTTATTTCCATAAAATAATAGATGAAATATAACCATATCCAATACCTATGCATATAAAAACCTAAAATCAATTAAAAAAACAAACAAACACACAAAATAACAAATTAAACCAAAATGACAATTAAACCCAATATCATAACATCATCAAAACATAATAATAACTATAAAACCGAAATGGAGGGTCCCAATTATCTTCACTTTTGTGAAATGGAATGAAGCTTGATAGGACTAGGTAGTGTGACACAAGCAACTTGATTATGCTCACTAATATCACTCAAAGAACCTTAGACTCTCATTTTTTAGTAAAAAACCTAAGTAATTCCGATTTAAGTGTACACCATTCTTGATAATGAAGAAACTTTTAAAGGTGTCATGCTTCATTCCTTATCCTATTAGTGGAATGAATGGCCTACAAATCAATTGTTTTGTGTCTAATTATTCAAAAAGATGGAGTTGGCTTTTCAATGCTTTGTTTTCAATTGACCACCCTATTAATTTCACTTGTCACAATAATGAAAATACGGCTCATCATTCGTCCCTCTTTATTTGATTGAAATGGACTCTAACGCATCACATGGTCTCGTGATTAGATTGTAAGGACCACTAAGCCCCAAAATATTTGATATGCCACTGCACTCCATTATGGGTGCATGTGTTTTTTTTTAATTCGTTTTAAATAAATATGATATTTTTTATTCAAATAGCTTTAAATTATAGCACATAAACTAAAGCATTTGAAACTAAAATGTCTAAATCGATTATTCATGTAATGAATCAATAACTATCACCACATCATGATATTCGAACGGATTCTTTTTTCAAAATGGGGAAATGTTTAATTTTGAAGTATGAGTTGTATATATTTATTTAAAACATTTCACTTTTGACTTAAAAATAGTAATGATAATGATGTTTTAGATCTGATTATGTGAGTGAAATGTGAAAGTTGAGATTATATTAATATTATAAAGAAATAAGATAAAGTTAGTGGAAGTTTGTTTGATTTGATGGTCGTAAGTAATGTAGGAAATTGAGCAGATTAGGAATTTTTAAACGACTAAAATTATATTTTAAAAATGTATTAGTCAATAATGTCTTATAAGACACGTGTCCTTTTGGCACATTCCTTTCTTGCAAAGTAATTTCAATCACATCTTTGTTTTGTAACTTTAAACACATAAAACTATCCTAGTTTTTGTAAGACCTATTAGATTTAAAAGAGAGTGAAAATGAGGCAACAAGGACACATTTGAGAGGTTTGTCTCAATCAAGCCCACATTGCATATTTTGAAATGAAGTGATTGAAAAGTTGTTTGTCATATGAGAGTTGTAACAATGGAGGATTCCCTGGATGATTCTAGAAGAGTAAAGTGAACATATGTCTAGTTTTATGTTCTAAGTAATCCCTTTTTTCTAATCTTGGAAAGTTTACATAAATAAGAATGTGAAGATTGATTTGAATAATGGACATATAGTAGGGATTCATTTAATCAACATGAATAATTACTTAAGAGAGAAAAATGGATTCCAAAGTGTGTGCAATAGTTTCCTAGAGGACACCATTGCACACTTATGTCTCAATTCACTAAAATGTCAAGAATAAGGGTGGAATATAAATCTATAACACAAGGGGTCTTGTTTAAGTGGAATTAGGTGTTTCCAAGGAGATTTTTGTTTGATGAGTTTAAAATTTGCAACAAATAGAATTGTAGTGCAAGTGGGTGCCAAAAGAAGTGCAAAGAAAATAGAAAAGTGTGAACAATGCACTTTTCATCTCTACAAAAATTACATGGATAAAAAAATAAGTATATTATGCATAATAAAACACCATACAATTAAGGATATTGTTGTTGAAGACAATTATTCAATTGTGTATTATCATTGATGTTACACATGTATATACACTTATGTAGTGATGTTACACAAATGTCTACATCCAGACCGAGCACAGTTGGTGAATGGAAAGAGTTTTTCAGTGTTGACTGAGTCACTCAGGCATTTCAGTCATGGTCAGGCATTAAAGAAACTCAGTGTTAACCAAGTTGATTATTCAGTGTCAGCTGACTAACAATGGTTTACATTCTATAATTAATTGGTTATATGAGACCGACTGAATTGTGATTTATTATTTATATAGAAGTGTATTCAAGACGACTTGGCAGGGCTTATCATATATATGAAAGGTCAAGTTTGGATTGAATAAGTGTGTGTGAAAAAGTTGAAGAAAACAAAAGTGTGGAATTATGTGATATGAAGAGTGAAGGCAAAATCAGATGGGATTCTTATTGAGTACAAAACACTCAGAGCTGCAATAGAATATTTGATCAGCAATGATCCAGTTTTAACCAGAAAAGAGATCTGAATCAGTAAAGATAGTTTTTTACACATACAGGTCAATTCATTATTACTTTCTAATAATTGTAGCAGTGATCTGAAATCTCTTAACAGAGTAGACTTAACTATCTTTTTGTAAATCCTCTCACAAGGCAGCATTTCTATGTTGAAGTGTTGAATACCTCTAACAAGGCCACTCCTCACAGGGTGATTTAAATCCTCTAATAGGGTCACACCTAACAGTGTGTTTTGTAACCTTTAATTGGCGTGGCTCCTAACAGGGCTCACTTCAGAAGAGTGAAAAATAGTAACTAGTTACATTGGTGGTTTTTCCCATATTGGGTTTCCAGGTTATATCTTGGTGTCGCCTGTGTATATGTTATTTGTTTCATGCTTTATGTTTCTACGCTTAATCACTAAAGTATAATTGCATTGGATATTATAAAGATTGCTTTGACACCTGAGTTACATAAGAATATCTTAATTGACTGAGTAACAGTGTTATATTGTTTAAAACATCTAAGAGACAAGGGATGTGTTTTGGAGTAACTGATTCACCCCTCCCCTCTCAGTTACTCATCTCATTTCAAACAATTGGTATCAGAGCTGCAAGTGCTTTCAGAGAAGGTTTCAAGGCCTAAGCTAAAGATTAGAGATGTCTTACAGAAGGCAGATCCCAAAAATAAACAAAGACAACTTCCATGTGTGGCAAGAGCTAATGAGGCTACATCTATCTATTATTGAAGATGTTGGTTTACAATTTTTGGACAACAAATATGTGGAACCAACAACAGCTATGACTGTGGAATAGATGATGGAACATAAGCTTCATAACATAATGATGATTGATATAGCTTCTTCACTTAGCTACTCAGAATTTGATGAATTCAAGGACTTCCCTACAACCTATGATATGTGGAAGAAATTAGAGGATATTCATGGAGGAGATGCAAATGTAAAGAGAGCCAAAGCAGCAAGTCTTAGAGGACAATTTGATCATATGAAAATGGAAAAAGGAGAAGACATTATAAGATATAGTGAACGAATCAAGAAGATTGTGAGTGCCATCAAAGCTACAGAAGGAATAATTAAAGATACAACATTGGTCATCAAGGTATTAAGAACTTTACTTCCTATCTATGTTATTAGAGTTTAAGCTATTCAAGAGATGAGGTGCAATAAGGATATAACCCTAGATACATTAGTTGGAAGGCTTACAACTTTTGAGCTGGACAACTTTGACAATTAGTCTCCTAACTCTAGCAATTTTGAGTCTGCATTCAAAGCTAAATTAAACCTTGGTAAGAAGGATAGATACTCAAAAGGGAAATAGATTGAAAGTGATAGTGATGATGAAGATCTAGATATCATTGAAGCCTTACTTGCAAGGAGAGCTGGCAAAGGAAAATAAAAAGGAAGAATCTCATTGATTTTCTTTTCATGCAATGAGGTTGGTCACATTTCTGTTGATGGATCTCTAAAATTTGACAAATTTTAGAGTCCCAAATATCATATCGAAGGGAGACTCGTGATTATATAATGCTATTAATAGGTTAGATCATGAATGTCAACATCACTGTCAAAAGGAGGACTAGAAAAGATGTAGTTCTTGTATCACAACTATGCATAATGAACAATAGAGAATTCAATCAAAAAACATACAGGCAATTACAGCAGGGTGATATATGGAAGTTTAGTGATAACTATTTCATCACTATATATGCCAGATTCATGAGGAATGAATGAGCAGTGTATACAGTTTATCAAGGATTCTCCTGCCATATGTATAGTTATTTAGATTCAAATATTACTTAGAAATATGTGGATATCACTTTTGTTGGAGTTAGGAGTGTGTTTGGGATTTGTTTCTCCTCTTTGTGGTGGAAGAAAAATGTTCTTTCAATAATTTCAAGCTTTCCTTGGTTCTTCCACCTCCATCTTGTGATAGTTCAGCAAGTCTTCTTAGAAAGGAAATGGATCCCGAGGTTCAAAAAGAAATACTTCTAAAATCTTTGCAAATCTATTTCAGGAAGTACTTGCAAACATTTTCCCTCTGTGGTGAATGCAATGAATGACATTATTAAAGATTATCGTTATTCTAAATCTAGCCATTATTGTATTCTTACTACAACAGATTTTCTACTTGAAAGCTTGCTTTCTCTGAAGGAATGCAAGAGCAGTGGAGACATGGAGCTTTTGAAAGAATCCACGAAGGTCAAAATTTTAGGAAAGACATTGAACCAGATGAGGAATGATTTGTGCGTATAAACTACACGTCAACATTCTCTGTAGTACCATGAAAAATACCCAAGTTGAAGTGTGTTATTCTGTGGTGTTACTAAACATGTGGCATACAGTGACAAGGTAGAGCTTATGTGCATACAAAACGTGAAGATTCCAACAAACCGCTTGAAACGGGTTTTGTCATCATTCAGAAAAATTGAACCGCCAACCATGTTAAATTAATTATATCAAAGTTAAATATTTTAGCAGTCAATTATTGGTTATGAAGAGACACGTAGTTTTGGAGGATACTTTCCATGTCCTCATTAAGATATAAATATAAGATGCAAAATCGAACAAAAAAAAAAAGAGAGACATCGGAAGAAGCATTATAAGAAGAAGAAGATTTGTATGGAGGGATAAGGAGTAATTATATGACTTTGTAATGTAAATTCAATTATTTTATAATTATTCAGTTATTTTATTTTGATAATAAAATAAAATGTCTTTTGTTTATTATTAAAGGCGTGGAGAATTAAACTGCAGATGAACCGTCCTTTGTAAATATTTTTTAGATTCTATATACAATTTAAATACCAGATAAGTGGACATGGTCATTTAGCATCTTAAACTCAATCATCACAGATATCGTGAAATATTTAATTGTTTCCAAATTTGCATCCAGTTTGTCTCTGAGGAGTTAAAGTTCAATCTGGACTAATTTAAGATTGCATAAATATTTGATATGTCGCATCTTGATTATTTAATTGATTGGCAGTATAAGTGCGTAGAACATTATAAAGTTGTATGTAATCTTCATCGAAGTTGACTCTATTGCCCGAATGATCAGAGGCACTGGTCTTTTATTTTGAATTATTGGGTTTATATGTGAAGTCAGAAAATCTATCAAATCCTTCCTACAAACCTCAAATCCATTTTTAAAAATCATTACACAAAATAATTAAATCAAACATTCAACATTCAATTTCATATTGATTGAGTTCAAGGAATTTGCCAGCCGAAGAACTCACCAAAGCTTAAATTTGCTATAGAAAAGCCTTGAACCAGACAATCAATGTTTGAGGTGAAGGTCTACCCGCCTGGGTGTTGCGGAGCCTAAAGTGTAGGGAAATCAAGGTGATTCTTATTCGTTGGCCATAATTGATTGTGGAATCCTATTGGAGAAGTGGTAGGCTCTTGGATTTCCAATCTGTGGTTTTGGGAACCAACAGCTGCCAAGTGTCTGAACAAAGAAGACAAAGATGAGAAAAAGTTCAACAAGTACAAAGGCAAGAAAGATTTCAAGAACTACAAGAGCTAAAAGGAAAAAGGTAAAAAGTTTTTTTATATTTCTAAAGATTATGATAATGATGAAAATGAAGATGAAACGGTTTATATTTCTATTAAGGATGATTCAGATGATTTAGATGAAAAGACAACACTTTTCTCACATATCAATAAAAATGACACATGGATAATTGATAGTGGTTGTTCTCATCACATGACTGGTGATAAGACAAAATTTGAACATGTTGAGCACTATGATGGTGGGAGTGTTAGTTTTGGGAATGATGAACCTTGCTATGTGAAAGGAAAAGGTTGCATTACTCTGACAGAAGGAATCAAATGTGATAATACTTATTGGGTTAAAGAACTATGGAGAAATCTACTTAGTGTAGCACAGCTGAATAACATTGGCTTCAAGGTAAAATTCATGAATGGTAAGGCCAAGCTATTGGATGGTAAAGGGAACCTAGTTGGAACTGGCAGGAAAACAAAAGGTAATCTATTCTATCTTGATCTCACTAAAGTTCATGCTTTATTGCACAAGTAGAAGAGAGTTGGCTATGGCATAAAAGGTTGTGTCATGTAAATTTTGATAATCTGGTAAACATAAGCAAGAACAAGAGAGTTAGATGTATTCCTATTTTAAAGAAACCTGAGTTAGAAATATGCAAAAAATGTCAAATTGGAAAGATGATCAAGAAAAGTTTCAAGAGCAAGAATTACAATACTGATGAAATCTTGGAATTGGTACATACTGACCTATGTGGACCAATTGGGACAACAAGCTATACTAGAGAGAAGTATTTTATGTTAGGAATAGTCCCAAGAGATAACTGAGATGGGGGGGGGGGTGAATTAGTTATCTACAAGATTCAATTCTTTAACTAATTAAGTACAGAATAACATTAAGAGAAAACACACCAAGATAACACAAATAATAACACCACAATTTTGGTTACAGGGAAACCCAAAATAGGAAAAAAAACCCCAGTGGGAATTAGCACCCACAAAGAACTACACTAGAGTATAATGATCCCTATTAGAAGATCTTACAAACTTGTTAGGAATTGATCTTTACAATGCAATAAGTACAGTGACCTGGTCAAAGGTCAAACTCTGTTAGGAGTCTTTTACAAATAACCCTGTTAGGGGTGAGGACACACTGTCTGAGAGCACACTGCTCAAATGGTGAAGGCTGCAACCTTCAACACAACAGATATACACCATATCTAATAATGAACTGTGAATTAGACCTACTGTCTTGATCTGTTCCAGTGAATTGTATACTCTCTCTACTTCTTCACATAGATCTTCAACTGATGAATGATGTAGCTCTACTGACTCAACAAATCAAACATTCTACTCTACTCTGTATTCTTCTATATCCCATTCTTCACACTTGTCGATCACAAATGATCTACTATAAGTATCTTCCTCCAAAGATAATGTCAAGTTGGATTTTATAAAATCTTTAACAACATCCAAGTTGGCCAAACCAAACACGCAACGTAATTAGAATCGCACAACTCAAGATGAGTAGACACATTGCTTCACACAGTCGGCTTCACCAAATTAACTCAAACTTCACTATCTAGATGAAACATGATAAGCACTCTTAACTAAACAATTTGAACTCATCAAACAACACAAATCTAGACACGCATATCCCAAAGATAGGCACAACTAAAGAATCAATAAAACTGATGTCGGCTCTTAATAAACAAGTTCTTGAAACTGTAACTGGAAAACAGATCAACATAACTTAACTTAAAGTGCATAACTAAATTTGTGTCTATGAACATAGCATCATGTACATGTCTAAAACATGAATATAAAAACACAAGGTTCCAACATATCCATATTGATAATTACATACAGAACACTTCTGCATACTATATGTTATCATTAATGACAAACATACAGTCAACTACTAGACAAAGGAAAATCTCCAACAATCTCCCCTTTTGACATTGATGGCAACATGTGATATGAAAAACACCATCAATCCAAAAGTGTTCTCTTTTTTTTTTACAATCTTCTCAATATCCTCCTCAAAGTTTTCCATAACTGCTGCATCACCTTATACTGTATTTAATTTTTCATGACTGGATACTCCCCTAGAGTATATACTCCCCCTAACTATATACTCCCCCTTTGACATCAATGGAAAATGGTGCCAAGAACTAACAAGCATAGGTACTACTCCTGAGGTAGAGTAGTCAACCACTCATCAGTCATCTAGGACTGATGCACTTGCTGCAAATTCTAATCAGATTCAGGGAAAGGAATTACTCCCAGCTTCTCCCTAAGATACTCAAAAGTATATTTTGGTAAGGGCTCTGTGAATATATCTTCTAACTATTCTTTTGTGCTCACATAGTCCAACCTCACTTCTTTCTCTGTAACTTTCTCTCTTAGGAAATGATATTTTATTTCAATGTGTTTTGTCTTTGCATGCATCAAAGGGTTTTTAGACATATTGATAGTGCTTGTTTTGTCACAATGAATTACAATAGGATAATCAAACTGAATTCCAAAATCTTTAATCATCTTCTTGATCCAAACAATTGTAGAACAATTTAATGTTGTTGCTACATATTCTGCTTCTGCTGTGGACTAAGAAATACAATTTTGTTTCTTGCTTTTCCAAGTAACCAACATGTTTCCAAGAAATACTGATCCTCCAGAGGTACTCTTTTTTTCATCAATGCAACATGCCAAATTTGCATCTGTATACATATGAAGTTTTACATTTTCTGAGTTAGGATACCATAAACCATAGTTTATAGTCCCTTTTAAGTACCTGAATATTCTTTTTATTTCCATTAAGTGATTCTGTTTAGGTGCAGCTGCAAATCTTCCAACAATGCCAACTGCATTAGAAATATCAGGTCTAGATTGAGTAAGATATATGAGTTTTCCAATCATAGACTTGTATAGTGTTTTGTCAACTGCTACAGAATCACCATCTTTAGAAAGCTTGCTTCCTATTATCATGGGGGTGCTTACTGGTTTACAATATTCCATCTTGAATTTCTTCAATATTTATTTCACACTTGGAATGATTTATGAATATACCTCTGTCTATCTGTAGTACTGTTATACACTAAATTTGTGCCTATGATCTCAAGCTCTCTTGGTCTTGATAATCCAGTATAACAAGGGAATCATCTCCAGGTTGTGGGACCTATGCTAACTGAGATGAGACCTCCAGATTCTAGGCTGGTTCCTCTTGGATAATCACCTTAGCTTGCTCTTAAACAGGAAAGTAAACTGAGGGGAAAAGGGTTAGAAGGATTGCATGAAAGGGAAAATACATGAAAGAAAACTACCTACTAGGTGATGCACCGAAATTGACATGAAAACATAACACACACAGGGGAAGTCTTGGGTCAGCTAACTTTGAATTGGAGGTAAAACACAAATCTCTTGTATAGGCATGCATAAATATTTCATAACAAGGTCACGATTTAAACCTGTTAAGGGGAAAGACTTCTTCATAGTTAACAGCTTAAACTGAGACACGAGTTACAACCTGTAAGAAAACATACTCTTCTGCAAGTAGATGCTAAGAAAGGACATGATTAAGAGGAATTAAAACCATTCACAGTTAACCCATCAACCATCTAAACGCATGCAGCAAGCAGAAAAGAGACAAGGTTGACGCAATTCAATAAATTGATTCCAAGAATTCAAAATCTATATATTATTTTTCACAATGAGTTACAGACTTATACACAAAAATACACCAAGGACAGAGGAAATATCACAAAGCATGCTTTTCTGAATAAATGGAACTGGCCCAAAATTACAACATTTAGGCTATATATAGGGTTATGACCATCTTGGAATCCCTTTAGGATGCAACAAGCTTCGGATGGTCGTAGAAACCTAACCCTAAAGTTACAAGAGAGATGAAAAGAAGAGAGAAGAAGCGGTGAAATGACCAAGTCAAACAGATATTAATAGATATTTCTGGTTCTCCCCCTGATCTGGCGATTGCAATCCAATTTTGTGGATGATAGTTGATAGCATTTATGTTGAATCTGGATAGCTGTGCTCATCTGTTCACCTACACTCCTTTTACAATAACTATCCCACTTGTCTTTGAACAGTGCAGTGCCAAGTGTTCACCTTATTCATCGCTCTAAATTTCCTCTTCTTCTACAGGTTTCCTTTTCTTAGGTGAAGTCATAACTCTGCTCAGTCCTGTAACACGCTGAATCTCCCTCTCCTTTTACCAACATTGAAACAAATCTATTCAGGGATCAACAGACATTTCTGTGCATGATTTTCTGCAATTAGAACCCTCTGATCAATCTGGAAACACTGCAAACCAAGAAAATATCTCACCTTTGCACACTGAACAACCTGGGTTTTGAAACTCTAAGCATGGATGCCGAGCAATCCATACTGCTAAATCAGAAAACTGCCACCATTTTTCAAATTTCATGGTCAAGCGACTGTGCAACTACCCTAAGTCTCTTTGTCATGGGCATCGGTCATTAACCGTAGTTCCATCCCACGACCTGGCGACAATGTGCCTTTCATCCTTGGTTAACCTGAGTCACTTCTGGCGATCACGCGACACACTCAAAATCAAAGTCGCGAAGAGTCAACACTAACCCATCCTTCTTTCTCAGACTTGGCGACTAATTGTGCTGCTTAAAATGTCACGGCTATCTCCCAGTCGCTGAATGTCTTCTTTCTATTTCGAGACTGTGCGACAACACCTAGTCGCCAAGTCAGGAGATCCAAGTATTGAGCTTTTGACCTTTTCATAACAGTTTGTATGTGTCCCTTTATACTTCTGCCGACTACGTGACAAACCCTTATCGCCAAGTCAGGAGGACTTTCTCCGTAGGGTCTTTGCTTCCCAGACTTAGCGACCACCGTTGGATCTTCTAATATTTACATCTGACGGTCACCGTTTAATCGCTTAATATTTGATCATACCCTTAAGTCTTTCTGAGACTATGCGACTGAAAGCAAAGAACACCTAGTCTCGTTGTCGCTGAATGCTTTCATCTTCTTCTGGTGATTAGGTGACAACCACTCAGCATCCATCCATCTTATGACACATGTCACACAACCATTCATTCACTTTTTGCACACTAAAAAACTGAGTCATTACCCTGCTCTGGCGACATCCCGACTGAGGATTACCGCAGACCGCAAATGGCTAGTCACAGAGTCTGAAAATAAAAGCCTTAACCACAGTTTACACTGGAGACTATGCGACTGAAGACCCTGCCAAACTGTTAGCTGTGACTGATTTGGCGATCACGCGACCAAAGGTTATCGCGCAGTCGGAAGACATTTTCTTGACTGTTGAAAACTTCACGCGATCACCTGATTGAGCAGTGGGTCCCATCGTTACCAAGGCTTATAACATGGTCATCCTGCGACTACCTAACTGAAAAGAATCACTAAGTCTGAGAACACAGAAGGAATATTCTGATGTATTACGAGACTACGTGACACAAGGGAAACACAAAGTCAGGGGAAGCACAGGGAATATTCGGCTGGGGTCTCACGACAAGGCGATCAAGATTAAAACACATGTCTTAAGTGACTAGGAAAAAGGTAACTGCAAAACATAACGCACCAAGACTTAGGGCATATTTCATCGTTTAACGCATGAAAGACCTAGGGTTTTCAGGGCTTCTTTGAATTGAGCAAGGTTTTAGGCTTGAAATCCTGAAAAACATGACAGAGGATTGCCAGTCAGGGCAGACCAGGCCAAATTGCATAGGATGGAAAATTTAGGCAACAAGTACATTTAATCCCATACAATATTTGATAGGTCCAATCATGTTCATTTCGAACTCACTCTGCATCTCTTTAGCAAAGTCTGCACTAAGCTTGTCATTACCACCAAAAATAATGTCATCAACAAAAATAGAAACAAGTAATAATCCTTCAGGTGGCTCTCTTATGAATAAGTTACAATCTTCTACTCCTTTCTTGAATCCAATCTTTGTTAAGTATCCATCCAGTCTTTCATACCATGCTCTAAGGGCTTACTTAAGTCCATCGAGGGTGTTCTTCAGTCTGCATACCATATCAGGTTTGTCAGATAAATTTAATCCTTTAGATTGTTCTATGTAGACTTCTTCCTTCAAGTCATCGTTCAGAAATGCTGACTTGACATCCATCTAATATGCTTTGAAGTTTTTGAATGTTGCATAAGCTAAGAATAACTTTATAGCTTCCAGTCTACTCACAGGGGAAAATGTATCAGAGTAATCAATGCCTTCTCTCTACGCATATCCTTTACATACTAGTCTTTCTTTTTTTCTTACAACTATACCTTCTTCATTCATCTTGTTTCTGAATATCCACTTGGTTCCAATTACATTTTTTTCACATGATCTAGGGACCAATTTCCATGTGTCATTCTTAATTATCTGATCTAACTCTTCTTTCATTGCTGTCTTCTAGTCTGAATCATTACAATCATCTTCAACACTTAAAGGTTCAATTTGTGAAAGTAAACATACCTCTTCATCAACTGCTAAACCTTTTGCTCTAGATCTTGTCATAACATTACTACTCTGATCTCCAATGATATCTTCTTTTGAATGGTATATAGATGTGAATTTAGGAACTTTACGTGTGAATTTCTCATTTGTTATTTGTGATTCCTCTATACTTAGTTCAGGGTCATTGCATGTTACATCAATGCAGTCAAACATCTCTTCAATAATTGCTTCTTTACTGATAGGTATTGGTTCATCTTCAATCATAGGTGCATAATCATAGCATATCTCTTGAATCATGAAATTCTCATCAATCTTCACATGTATACTTTCAATGATTTTCTTCAATCTCAAGTTAAAACATCTATAGGATTTGCTTTTAGTAGAGTAACCAAGAAAAATACCTTCATCACTTCTAGCATAAAAATTTCCAACACCATCATCTATCTTGATGTAACACTTGCTTCCAAATATTTTGAAGTATTTTACTATAGGTACATTCCCAAACCAAAGTTCATAAGGTGTCTTGTTTGCGCATGGCCTCAATTGAATTCTGTTGATAGTATAGACTGATGTATTGACTACTTCTCTCCAATAGGTGTGTGCAACTTTTCCTTCAATCATGATAGTCTGCACTGTGTCAAGTATGATCCTATTTCTTCTCTCTGTAATTCCATTCTGCTGAGGGGTTCTAGGTGCACTTAGCTATCTTTTGATTCCATATTCTTTGCAATAATCATAAAAATTTTCAGAGGTGAATTCTCCTCCTCTATTTGATCTTAGACACTTTATCTTCAATCCATACTCATTCTCAACTTTAGCTTTGAATATTTTGAACTTCTCAAATGCTTCATATTTATATTTTAAGAATGCAACCCACATCATTTTGGAATAATCATCAACAAAAAAAATAAAGTACCTTTCACCATAGTATGATCTTTTTTGGGTAGGTCCGCATAAGTCTGTGTGCACTAGATCCAACTTGTTTTCTGCTGAGTTATGTTTACTTCTGAATGAGTTCCTTACATGCTTTCCCATCACACATTCTCTGCACATAGTATCAACTAGTCTTGCAATACTAGGAAGGTCTCTTACTGCCTTTGCATTGCTTATCTTTACTATATTGTCAAAATTGATATGACATAGTCTTTTATGCCACAACCAACTATCATCTACTTTTTCAACCAAACCACTTGCTTCAAAATTGAGCTGAAAAAAATTACCTTTGGTCTTTGATCCTGATGCAATCATAATTCCTTCTTTGTTATTAATGATGCACTTGTTGTTTTTGATGTATTCTTTGTCAAGAAACTATCCAACACTTAGTAGGTTATGATGTAGACCATCAACATACAAAACATCATTAGTGTTGTTCTTTCCATCCAAAGTGATAGCTCCTCTTCCTATAATAGGCTTAGGAGTGTTGTCTCCAAATCTAACCATACCACCATTTTACTTATCCAAATGTACAAATCTATCTTTGTCTCCTGTCATGTGATGTGAATACCTACTATCAATGATCCAGTCTATTTTGATGTCTGCTTTGGAAACTAATGCCAATTCTTGTGCTTTCTTTTCATCTTCAATGTCCATTTCATCAAACATCTTTTCCAAATCTTCAATTGCAATTAATCCAATTTCATCTTCTCCTGGATCTTCATCTGTCACTCCATCTTCAATATGGTAGCATTCCTTTGTATATTTAGACTTGTAATTAGTTCTGAAATTTTTGACTCTTGTAGGGCACTTGGATGCAAAATGACCAACCTTGTTTCATGAAAAGAATTTGAATGGTAACTGTCCTTCATATTTCCCTTTTCCTTTTATTTCTTTCTTAGCGATCATAGCAATGATTTCTTCTAGTTATTTATCCTCTTCTTTATTATCAAAATTACCTGAGGTGTTAAAATATTTCTTACCATGGACTGGGGCTTTGAAGGCTGTTTCACTTTTAGGTTCTATCTTTAATCTTAATATCTCAAATGCTGAAATTTTTCTAATCAAGGTCTCTCTCTTGAAGTCTTTTGAAAATTTATAGTCTCATCTAAGATGTTTATGTTTCTTTCATACTCTGTTGTCAGTGTAGTCATCAATTTGACCACTATTTCTTCCTCTGTGATTTCTCCACCATTGTTTCTGATTCCTGCAACTGCTTCATTAATCCTTTGATTGTAAGCTCTAATGTTTTCTTCAGGTAGAATATCTAAATTGTTATATCTCTTCTTCCATGTCTTCCTACGTGCATTCTTTGCTTGGATATCTCCTTCAAACATGTCTTCTAGGTACTTCCAAATTGATTAGGCTTTATCTTCTTTCTTAATCTCAAAAAATTCACTGTTAGATAAGGCACTTATAAGGGCTTCTTTGGCAATTGCATTTTGGGTGAATACTTCCTTTTGTTTAACAATAGAATCTTCTTCTGTAAGATCATTCAAAGTAGGAACATCAATTGCTTGAGTAGCTGCCTCATAGATCTCAAAATCAATGCACTACAGGTGTGTTATCATTTTGTTCTTCCAATCAAGATAATTCTCTCCATCAAATTTAGGACTCTCTTTTCTAAAGTACGCCATTTGATCTACCTTAAGCTGTTAAGCTTTCTCTCCAAGGCACTTGACTCTGATACCAATTGTTAGGAATAGTCCCAAGAGATAACTGAGAGAGGGGGGGTTGAATCAGTTATCTACAAGATTCAATTCTTTAACCAATTAAGTAAAAAATAAAATTAAGAGAAAATACAACAAGATAAAACAAATAATAACACCACAATTTTGGTTACGGGGAAACCCAAAATAGGTAAAAAACCTAGTGGGAATTAGCACCCACAAAGAACTACACTAGAGTGCAATGATCCCTATTAGAAGATCTTACAACCTTTTTAGGAGTTGATCTTTACAATGTAATAAGTATAGTGACCTAGTCAAAGGCTGGACCCTGTTAGGAGTCTTTTACAAATAACCCTATTAGGGGTGAGGACACACTGTCTAAGAGCACACTGCTCAAATGGTGAAGGATACAATCTTCTGCACAAAAGATATACACTATATCTGATAATGAACTATGAATTAGACCTACTATCTTGATCAGTTCCAGTGAATTGTATACTCTCTCTGCTTCTTTACATAGATCTTCAATTGATGAATGATGTAGCTTTACAAACTCAACACATCAAACATTCTGCTCTGCATTGTATTATGCTATATCCCATTCTTCACACTTGTCAATCACAAATGATCTACTATAAGTATCTTCCTCCAAAGATAATGTCAAGTTGGCTTTTAGAAACTCTTTAACAACTTCCAAGTCATCCAAACCAAACACGCAACACAATTAGAACTGCGCAACTCAAGATGAGTAGACGCATCGCTTCACACAGTCAGCTTCACCAAATTAACTCAAACTTCACTATCCAGATGAAACATGATAAGTGCCCTTAACTAAACAATATGAACTCATAAGACAACACAAATCCAAACACACATATCCCAAAGATAGGCGCAACCGAAGAATCAATAAAACTGATGTCGGCTCTTAATAAACAATCTCCTGAAACTGTAACTGGCAAATAGATCAACATAAATCAACTTAAAGTGCATAATTGAATCCACGTCTATGAACATAGAATCATGTACATGTCTATAACATGAATATAAACATGCAAGGTTCCAACATATCCATATTGATAATTACATTCAAAACACTACTGCATACTATATGTTGTCATCAATGACAAACATACATTCAACTATTAGCCAAAGGAAAATCTCCAACATTTTATTCTATTTGTTAATGATCATTCTAGAATGATGAATGTCATGTTTCTTAGAGAAAAATCAGAAGCTTTTCAAAAATTCAAATGGTATCTTGCAAGAGTTGAGAAGGAAACATGAAAGAAACTAAAATGTCTAAGATCTGACAGAGGAGGAGAATTCATTTATAGTGAGTTCAATGAATTCTGTAATGAAAGAGGAATCAAAAGACAGGTATCTACCCCTGGTACACCATGGAAAAATGGAATAGAAGAAAGAAGAAACATATCCATTATGGATTGTGCCAGAACCCTAATGATTGAAAAGAATGTTGCTGCCAAATACTAGAAGGAGACCATCAACACTACTGTGTTCACCTTGAACCAAGTTTAACTAAAGAAAGGTAGTAACCAGACACCTTTTGAATTATGGTATGGCTATAAACCTAATGTTCATTATTTCAAAGTATTTGGAAGTAAATGTTATATCTTGAAGGAAGCAAGAAATGGAAAACTTGATGCAAAAAGTGATGAAGGAATATTCCTAGGCTACTCATGTAAAAGAAAAGAATACAAATGTCTGAATATTACTACTCATAAAGTCATAGAAAGTGTACATGTCAAGATTGATGAGTTTGTAGAAAGATGTGAAGAACAGAGCAGTAAAGAGCCTGAAGACTACATGAAATTTGTGTATCATGAACCTGATACTATGCCTATCAATCGAGCAATGGTGATTGGATAGAAAAACTATCAACCACTGAATATACTAGCACAAACTGTGCAAACTGAGTTGCAGACTGTGCAACCTGAACTGTTGGTAGAAGAGACCAAGTCACAAATAAAGGGAACCCAGTCTTGGATAGAGGGACCCAAGTCACAGATAGATGAACCTGTTGATGAGACTTTTTGATCGGCTCTGCCAACACAGGGAAGTTATCACTGGGTACCAGGGTACTACCAACTTTGCTTGAAGAGGTTTTCGAGGAAATAAATTCTCCTAGCCTCCAAGCATCTGGTAGTCAGGTCTTGACGATGTGGGGGAGATAAGTTGGGCAGGTGACTGTTGTATGAGGGGATAGTTGGTTTTTACTCATCTTCTTTGGGGATTTCAAGAGGGATGGGGTTTCTTGAAAGCATTTGGATTATTAAATAAACTTGAAAAGATCGATTAGGGTTAGACATGCATTTCTATCTATAGTTATGCAATAAACATTCAAACATCAAACTGAGATCCAATGTAAGAAAACTACTCTAAATACCAAATACACAAAGAACCAGCGATTCACATGCATCCAGTAGCAAGGGGAGATAAGATCATTAATCTAAACTAGAACATAGGACCAAAGGACATAAGAACACATACATCACAAAAGATGTTCATGAATTCCAAAGATCGCACCAACATAACAAGTAGTCATAAGGTGTTCCTTCTTCTTCATTAACTCAAACCATTCCAGCATCACTGGTGTATACAATCATGGCTCCAAGGGAACATCTAAACTACTAAGAACTGTTGAGCATTGAGATCCTGAAACAACTGAAAATGAAAAGCTATCTTCTATTACTTGTTGGACTGCAAAATCATAAATTTTTCTGACCCTTGTTATGAGGTTGGACTTCTTATTTATACACATGTTTTGACCTAAAAATAACCTAATCTAATTGTACACCCAACATATAAAATACATTATCCTATGGCCGGTACTACCTACACCACTTACAATCACCTTGAAAAGTGCAAAGGTCTGACAAGATAGAGGAAGAAGACAAGAAGAGAAAGCTAGAAGAATTGGCATAGAGAAGAGTGCTAGGGTATTTATAGAGGAAAACCAATCTTCCTGGTATTCAAGGCTACATGCTTCATAAATATAGATTATGGCTCATTGTCTTTGATGCACATCAGGAAGTTAATGTAGGAGCGACACCTCAGGAGAATAATCTGTCAGAGCCATCCCTCCGTCTGACATGCCTTATTGGGATCACCTACCTATTGGCCCCTTATTAACTGCTTGACAATGATTGGTCAGCTTTGGGGAAACTAGACGTGGATCACAATGAAAGAATACAAAACTTTGAACCTAGAGTTCTAGATTTTGGGAGCTTATGCTCAAAGAATAATGAATCTACAAAATTACACCCTGCTGGTGAAAATATTTGGAGTCTAGAGAACTCTACTGTTCCTTTTTCTATTTGATGGCCTCCAAAATATAGCCAATGCCATCCTCATCTATGTCTTTGGCATAGTTCCATCAGTTGCTGATGACCCTGAATTTTTCATCAGTATCTACGGCCCCTTCCTAGAATTCTGCATCTATCTTTACGAAGTCATGAAGCCACAACATCATTTTAGATAATATTGATAATTTTCCTTCATCAAAATCTCTGGTGGACTGGTACCGGGATTCCATTAGCTCATCATATTTTCTCTGTACAAAATCCTGCAGGGTACAAGTCCCGATAGTGAAGGGATCAACTTGTGAAACCCTTGATACAAATGTTGTGTATAAATCTAAAGAATTCCAGACTCCCAGGATCCTATTCGTCAAGGTCTCAACCAGTTGCTTGCTCACCTCAATTTTGAGGCCAAGTCTGGAGTGATGGGCCTGGAGGAACCCAAAGGGTTCTTCTCCCAAAATTCCTATCTCCATAATAGCTTCCTTCTTGAATTTTATTATTTCTTCCAATTCAGACCTCCACTCCTCATACTTCTTTATATATTTTTCCCATAAGAGGACGATGTAGTTCACCTGGACCACAAGTTTGCTGACCTGATAAAGGTCTGGGAGTGTTGCTACCATGAATTGCCTTATGACCTTGATTTGTTCAGCGATCCACCCATCTACATCCTATGCCTTATTTTTCATGGCCCTTAGAGAATCCACATCACCCTATGGGAGTGGTGTTTCAGAGGTGGAGGCTTTCGGATGAACCTCGGCCGATGGTTGTGTTAGTTCCATGAGAAGATTGAGGATATTATCATTCTTTTCTCTTTCCTCCTTCAGCTTCTGTGCTTTCTTTTCATATCAGGCCTCAACTGCCTGGGTAGCTTCCTTCAACAGGTCCACTTCACCCTATTTGTCTCACCTCCCTAGAGGAACCTCTGTGACTATATAATCTTCAGCCCTTACTGTTGTCATGTATGTATCTGGGGGAGGTGTCACAACTATTGTGACTGTATTTCCTCCTAGACCAGTTCGGAGGGTAGTGATGGTCCGGGCCTTTTTAGGCTTCTTAGCCTCTTGATTTTGGGCCATCATTTCAGCCAAGGAGAGGGGAACACTTGTTGTCACTGGGGCCTTTCTTTTTCTAGATTCCACCAACCATTGTGGTGGCTAGGGCAGTTTTGTTGCTAAGGCCTAGGCATCAGGGGGTTCTTCAGGGTCTGGTGGTGTTTCCCCAATATTCATAGTCGTATCTGACTCTTTCTCTTGTTCCCTAGGGTTTCCCATATCTTCCACCCTGGTGGCATTCTCATTTGTGGTGTCGGGGACCCCGTCTCCCCTGACACCAGTAACATCTACATCACTAGGATTTTACCCATCTTTTCTAGAATCTATGGTCTCAATATCCAAATTTTTGAGGTTATACCCCTCATCTTTTTTTTTTTGTCCTTCTTCGGTGCCATCTGTAGGGACATCCTTCTCCATGGGCACATCTCTTGGAGAGGCCAGAGGTGTCTGGCAAATATTTGACTATTCGGCCGTAGAGACCACCTCACTGAATGTTGCACTCCAGGGTATTTGGTCACCCAGAGTGACTTGAGGCACTTAGAGAATGATGAATGGGGATACAGTTGCTCCCGAAGGTCTGGGTTCCCTAGCCATTATCGGCTACTCATCTTATGTTTGCCTTAGTTATGTCTTGGTCCCCTAGAATGGTGTTTCTTTGACATCTTGTGCATCTTCTTGTATTTTTTCTTATTCTTTCTCTTTTTCCTATTCTTGGACCTCCTTCTCCAGGGTCACTTCTTCTTGTGCATTTATCTCTTCCATCGCCTTCACCATATCAGCCTGTAAGTTCACCAGATCTTCTATTCGGAAGAGATCATCAAAATCATTATGTGGAGGGGAATCTGCCAGAGGATCCTCTAACTTAGGAGAAGAGGGGATGAGTTCCACTTGGGGAATGTTGGCATGTTGGGACCTGCATCTATACTCGAGGGATTTTCCACCCTTTGCTTCTTTCTTCGTAACTATAATGGGGCCCCAACATCCAGGATGTCTGCAGACTCTGCCTCGGCCTCCGTCTTTCGGCTCATAAGTGCTAATAGTGAAGGGGATCCTACCGGGAGGGCAGATCCCATCGGAGTAACCAAGGATCACAGGAAAGCTGGGTGCATGGTTTTTGACTAATTTGTTGGGATGCCTCCACTTGAATATGAACTTGCTCCAAAAAGGGTGTTGACAGGACTTTGTGACCAGTCTCATCAACAGAGGGAGAGTTGTCATGAGGTATCAGGGTAGCGGCCAACTTCACTTGTAAAGGTTGTCTAGGGAATAAATTCTATGGGCCTTCAAGCACCTGAGTGTCATGTCTTGATAGTGCAAGGAGCTAATTTGGGTGTTTAACTCTTTTTGTGTAGGGGGATAGCTGGTTTTGACTCATCTTCTCAAGGGATTTTGTTAGTAGGTCAAGGTTTCTTGCAAGAAATGCATTAGTTTACCAAATAAATAGAAAAAGATAGATTGATTTTAGGAGTTCATTACTTCTAATTATAGTCGTACCACATATTTCTAACATCAAATAGGCTCTAATGAACTACACTAAATACTGAATGCATATAGAACCAGCAGTTCATACGTATCCAATAGCAAGGGGAAATAAGATCATCTAGTCTAATAAAGCGCCAGAGAAAAGGACATTATAAAAATACAATGCAAAAGAGTATTTCTAACTCAGAGATTAGAAAGTCAACAACATCATTGCCAAAAACTCTTCCTTCTTCATTAACAAAGTGTTCCAACAACACTGGTGTGTACATCAATGGCTCCAGGGGAGCATCTAACAACTAAGAACTACTGAGCATTGAGCTCTGAAACTATAAGAAATGAAATTTTGAATGCTAATAGTATTGGACTACAAAATCATCAATTTTTCCGACCCTTGAAATGAGGTCGGACTTCTTATTTATACACATACTTTCCCTAAAGTTCACCTGGCCCACAAGTTTGCTAACTTGATAAAGGTCTGCAAGTGTTGCTGCAAGGAATTGCCTTACAACCTTGATTTGTTCAGTGATCCACCCATCTATAGCTTGTGCCTTATTTTTCATGGCCCTTAGAGAATCCATGTCACCCTGTGGGAGTAGTGTTCTAGAGGTGGAGGCATCCGGATGAACCTCAGCCAGTGGCTGTGTTAGTTCCATGAGAAGCCTGAGGATATTTTCATTCTTTTCTCTTTCCTCCTTCAGCTTCTACGCCTGCTTGTCATACCGGGCCTCAACTGCCTGGGTAGCTTCCTTCAACAAGTCCACTTCACCCTGTTTGTCTCTCCTCCCCAGAAGAACCTCTTTGACTATATAATCTTTAGCCCTTACTGTTGCCATGTCTGTACTTGGGGAGGTGTCACAACTATTGCAACTATATTTCTTCCCAAACCGGTCCAGAGGGTATGGATGGTCTGGGCCTTTTTAGGCTTCTTAGCCTCTTGATTTTGGGCCATCATTTCAGCCAAGGAGAGGGGAGCACTTGCTGCCACCAGGGCCTTTCTTTTTCTAGATTCCACCAGCCATTGCGGTAGCTGGGGTGGTCATGCTCCTAAGGCCTAGGAATTAGGGCCTTCTTTGGGGTCTGGTAGCATTTCCCCGGTATCCATAGTCTTATATGACTCTTTCTCTTATTCCCTGGGGTTTCCCGTATCTTCTACCCTGGTGACATTCTCATTTGTGGTGTCGAGGACCCTATCTCCCTCGACACCAGTAACATTTGCATCACTGAGATTTTACCCATCTTTTCCTACATTTTTGGTCTTAGTATCCACATTTCTGGGGTTATCCCCCTCATCTTCTTGTTGTTGTTGTTCTTCTTCGGCACAATCTACTAGGACATCCTTCTCCACAGGCACATTTCTTGGAGAGGCTGAAGGTGTCTGGAAATGATTTGACTATTCAGCCATAGAGACCACCTCACTGAATGTTGCACTCTAGGGCATTTGGTCACCCAGAGTGACTTGAGGCACCTAGAGCATGATGATTGGGGATACAATTTCTCCCGAAGGTCCGGGTTCCCCAGCCATTGTTGGCTTCTCATCTTGTGTTGGCCTTAGTTCTGTCTTGGTCCCCTAGAATGGTGTTTCTTTGACATCTTGTGAATCTTATTGTATTTCTTCTTATTCTTGCTCTTTTTCCTATTCTTGGACTTCCTTCTCTGGGGCCACTTCTTCTTCTGCATTTATCTCTTCCACTACCTTCACCATATCGGCTTGTAAGTTCACGAGATCTTCCGTCTGGAAGAGATCATCAAAATCATCATGTGTTAGGGAATCTACCGGAGGATCCTCTAACTTAGGAGAAGAGCAGATGAGTTCCACCTGGGGAACATTGGTCATGTTGGGACCTTCATCTGTGCTCAAGGGATGGTCCACCCTTTGCTTCTTTCTTTGTAACTATAATGGGGCCCCGACATCCAGGATGTCTGCAAACTCTACCTCGGCCTTTTTCTATCGGCTCATAAGTGCTACTAGTGAAGGGGATCCTTCTAGGAGGGAAGATCCCACCGGAGTAACCAGAAGACCATGGGAAAGTTGGGCACTTAGTTTTTGACTAATTTGTTAGGATACCTCCAGTTGAATATGAACTTGCTCCAAAATGGGTGTTGATAGGACTTTGTGATCGGTCTCATCAATAGAGGGAGAGTTATCACCAGGTACCGGGGTACCGGCCAACTTTTCCTGTAAAGGTTGTTTGGGGAATAAATTCTTCGGGCCTTCAAGCACCTAAGTTTCAGGTCTTGACAGTGCGGGGAGGTAATTTGGGTGTTTGACTCTTTTTGTTTGGGGGGATAGTTGGTTTTGACTCATCTTCTCCATGGATTTTGTTAGTAGGTTAGGGTTTCCTACAAGCATGCATTATTTTACCAAATAAATAGAAAAAGATAGATTGAGTTTACGAGTTTGTTACTTCTACTTATAGTTGTACCACATATTTCTAACATCAGCAATGCTCTAATGAACTACACTAAATATTGAATTCATATAGAACCAGTAGTTCATACGTATCCAATAGAAAGGGGAAATAAGATCATCTAATCTAATAAAGCACTAGAGAAAAGGACATTAGAAACATACAACACAAAAGAGTATTGCTAACTCAGAGATCAGAAAGCCAACAATGTCATTGCTAGAAACTCTTCCTTCTTCATTAACAAAGTGTTCCAGTAGCACTGGTGTGTACATAAACGCCTCCAGGGGAGAATCTAATGAATAAGAACTACTGAGCATTGAGATCTGAAACTATAAGAAATGAGATGTTGAATGCTAATACTATTGGACTGCAAAATCATCAATTTTTCCGACCCTTGAAATGAGGTCAGACTTCTTATTTATACACATACTTTCCCTAAAGTTTAACCTAATCTAGCTGTACACTCAACATTAAAATACCATATCCAATGGTCGATAATACCTGCACCACTTTACAATCACCTAGAAAAGAGCAGAGGTCTAACATAACAGAGGAAGAAGACAAGAAGAAAGGATGGAAGAATCAGCCTCGAGAGGAGTGCCAAAGAAAGAATAGAAGAACTCTAATCTTTTTGGAGTTCTAGGATACATGCCTCATTAATGAAAAATGCAGCTCACTATCTTTGATGCACAGGTAATTAATGTTGGAATGATGCCTTGGGAAGATCACCTGTTAGGGCCATCCCCCAAACTAACATGCCTTATCAGAGTCGCTTACTTTTTGATACCCTTATTAACTACTGGATAATGATCAGCCAGCTCCGGGGAACCTGGACATGGGTAACCAAAAGAATAAAAAATTGTTGGATTCAAAATTATGGAATCTAGGAGCTTACACTCAAAGAATAATGAATTCTCAAGAATGTACCCTACTGGTAAGAAAGTCCCCAGAACTCGGAGAACTTTATTGTCCATTGTTGTTCTTGAATGCCTCTAAAATTTGGCTAATGCCATCTCCATCTATGTTTCTGATGCTATTCCACTAGTCGTGGACAATTTGGAACTTTTCTTCAATATCTCTAGCCTCATCCCAGAATTCATCTACTAATTTCATGGAGTCATGAGCCTGGAGCATCATCTTAGATATTCTTGATATTTTCCCTTTGTCGAAGTCTCCGAAAGATTGATACCAAGACTCTATCAACTCATCATATTTACTGAGGACGTAATCCTCCAGGGTGCAAGTTCTGGTGGTGAAGGGATCAACTTGAGACACCCTTCCAATGAATACTTTGTACAGGTCCAAAGGATTCTAGACCGCTGTGACTTTCTCTTTTAGGGCCGTAACTAGTTGCTTGCTCACCTCAATTTTGAGGCCAATTTTGGAGTGCTAGCCCAGGAGGAATTTGAAGGATTGCTCTCCCAAAATTCCTACCTCAGTCATGGCCTCTTCCCTAGAGTTTATTATTTATTCTAATCATGTCCTCCACCCTTCATACATCTCTAAGTTCCCTTCCCATAGGAAAATGACATTGGTTACTTGGCCCAAGAGATTATTAGCCAAGTAAAGGGTTGGGAGTGACACCTCTAAAAATTTCCTTATAGCCTTGATTTTCTCAGTGATAGACCCATCTATAGCCTGTGCCTTCTTCTTCATGGTCCTAAGAGCATCCATGTCACCCTGCAGAAGTAGTGGTCTAGAGGTGGAGGCTTCCAGATGGATTTTGGCTAGTGGCTGTGTAAGCTCTGCTAGAAGTCCAACAAGATTTTCATTTTTCTCTCTTTCCTCCTTCAACTTCTGTGCCTATTTATCATACTAGGCTTCAACTACCCAGGTTGCATCTCTTAGCGGGTCTAGCTCTCTCTCCTTATCTCTCCTCCCCAAAGGCACTTCTCTGATTGCATAATATTTGGCCCTTATTGTTTTTGCATCTATATCTAGGGGAGGTGTTGCAATTGTTGCAACTATGCTTCCTCTCAGACTGGTCTGGAGGGTATGGACTGTCTGGGCCTTTTGGGGCTTCTTAGCCTCTGTGTTTTGGGCCATCATCTCAGCCAAGGAGAGGGGAACACCTACCGATATTGGGGCCTTTCTCTTTCTAGATTCCACCAGCCATTGTGGCAGCTAGGGTGGCTTTGTCGCTAAGGCCTAAGTTTTGGGACCTCCTTCTGAGTTCGGTGGTGCATTCCCAGTATTTATAGTGTCATCAGTCTCTTTCTCTTTTTACTATTCCATTTCTTTTTCTCCAAAGGCTTCCATGTCTTCCACCATAGTCACATCTTTATCTATGATGTTAGGGACCTCATCTTCACTGACACCAGCATCTCTTGTATCATCGGGGATTTCCCCATCTTTCTCAGCATCTGTTGGTTCAATATTTACATCTTCAGGGTTCTTTCCCTCATCTTACTGCTATTTTTCACCTTCGATGTTATTTGTGAGAACATCCTTTTCCTTGGGTACATTTTATGGAGGAGGTAGAGGCATCTTGCCAATGTTTGACTATGTGGCTATTGAGACCACCTCGCTGAATTTCATACTCTGGGGAACTTGATCACCTAGAGTAATTAAAGGCATTTGGAGCATGATGATTGTGGGTACAGCTGATCTTGTAGGTCTGGTTTCCCTAGTTGTTGGTCATTCATCAATTATTTTTGTTGAACCTATCTTAGAACCCTAGACTGGTGTTTCCTCTTGTTCAGGTTCCTTTTGTGCTTCTTCTTGTTCAGGGTTCTGGACCCCTTGTTCTGGGAACACTTCCTTTTCTAACATCTGTCCCTCCTTGGGGATCATTTCCACCTCTTGTGCGGCTATTTCTTCTACCACCTTATCTATCTCCCCATGCAGGTTCATGAGCTCATCCATCCTAAAGATGTCATCGAAGTCATCGTGCGAGGGAGAGGTCTCTGGAAGATCATCCAATTCGGGGGAGTCTGAATTGACTTCCACTAGGGGAACATTGGGCATGCCAGGGCCCATGTCTATGCTTGGGGGATTGGTTACCTTCTTCTTCTTCTTTCTTTGTAGCGGGGCCCCGGCATCCAAAATATCTGTATACTCCACCTCGGTAAATGTCTACCTACTCATTAGTGCCGCCAACGAAGGGAATCCCGCCAGGCGGGTGGATCCTACAGGATTTGCTAGAAGACCATGGGAAATTTGGGTGCTTATCTTCTAGCTCATCAGCCTAGATGCCTCCATCTGTATTTTTATTTGCTCCATCATGGGGAGTGGACCCTGGGAAGGCACTTGGGCTAGTGCACTTTCTTTCTCCTTCCCCTTGCTTTTGCTTGATCCTGCGGCTCCAGAGGTCGAAGTAGACCCTCGTAAAATTGGACCCTTATGGGTGCTCCTTGGAGATACCCTCTAAAAATATCTATGACTATTATTAATGATGCGGTGACTCACATTCTCAATTGTTAAGCTCTCTGGGGTGTCCCAATGCACCAGAGGAAGATCTAACTTGTCAATCTCTTATTTTCTATATAATGGGTCCTCCAGAGGCCCATTGTCTGTAAAATATTTTGGGAAGCCTTGAAGGCTAAGGGCCTTCATCAATCCTTTGGTCATTTGGGAGTATTGCTGGGGCCGAAGATCAAAACTATCCTGGCAATCCACCCAAAATTCTTCAATGTCAACTTTATGCGGTGTGGATTCCCAGGGCAGTGCCTCTATTATCTTTCCTACCAGATCAAAATTGCTTCTGGTAAGGTGGAACTCTGCCAGTCCTAGACTCTTTAAATCATTGTTAGTCTCCTTAGCTATCGTGAGACCTCAAGAATAGTTCCCACAAGTGATCAGGAATGGAATTAATATGATCTTCTTCAAGGCAAAGAATGTATAGAGCTCCAGGATTTGCCTGCAGAACTCCAAAAGAATAATCTTATCCCCGCAATGCATGGGGAGTATGTAGGGTTTCCCAAAGAAGCCAGTCACTCAAATGTAAGGATGCTTCTAGAATTGAATAAAATAATTTCCATAAGTGCTCACAAAGTTCATTGCCTCCTGCAACAACCGGTACCCGGTGTCCCGAGTAAGTGTCAAAATGAAGTGGTAGACGAACTTGTCATTTACCCTACAAAAATTAGGGAAGCTAAGTTCCCACTAAACCTGGGGATAATGCTCCCATGGAACCAACTGGCTGGGCCCATTCCCAAGAATGCCCACTATTTGCAAACCCTAAAAAGTGAGTCTCTGTTGAGCCAATGCCCATAATACATATGAAGTCATGTAGAACTTCAAATTCTAGAGGATATTCTTCAACTGGGAGTCTACATGGTTGGCAATGATGGTCACCCAGTCAAAGGTATGACTATGGTTGGTGATGTAGTAGAGAAAATAATAAATCCATGCTGAAAAGTATTTGGCATGGGGCTCTCTGAAGAGCCTGCAAAAAAATATGATTCCCACCTGAATGCATTCTTTAAAGTCAACTCAGGGAATCTCCAGCTTCACCTTCTTATAGTCCCTTCTCGAGGACTTCAGCCAGCGAGTATTGAGATGTTTCCAGGCAAGGAGGGATATTTCCTCAAACTCCTTTAGTAATATAGGCTGGGAGATAACAACAGCTCCCTTGAACAGGGGGATTCCCAGCCCCAAAGAAAAAGTGGTGACATCCAGATTGACAATGGTCATCGGGTAGTGCAATGGTAGAGGGTCGACAAGAAAAACAACCTGGGTGGGGGCATTGTAAAGTGTTTCTAATTGAAGGATCAGCTCTAGTGCTTGCACTAAGCAAGGGAAACTTATAGCTTTAATGATGTTGGAAGTGGTCACGTTCCTCGCCATACCATCTCCAATGGCCCTCTGTTGGTACATGGTTTGGACTAGGTCCTGCATTTCAGCCCATAGTTCAGGCTCGATATCTCTGATTTCCTACAGCTTGGAGTCCACTTTGGACCCCACAAGAACACCCTCTCTTAGGTACTTGGAGGTTAATGGAAGTTTGGTGAGCATTTTATCTACTTTTGTTTTTGTGGCCGCCCGAGTAGAGGTAGTTTGAAGCTTCAAACTTCTAGGAGGAGTTGTTACTTCAGACATGTTGATGGATTACCTGCAACCTGCAAGATCGAAGAACTGTGAATACATATAATATGACAAAAATACATTTTATGGACTTCAGGGAATTCACCACCATCTTGCACGTATTCAAAGAATATTAGTATGCCTCAAAATATTGAAATATAAAAGTTAGCAAGGATTGGATTCTAAACATCACCTAGAGTCTCCAAGGTATCATTTTAGGAGACAAAAATGGGATGAAGACTAAGGGGCTTCCTAGTACCTGGAATCTAGAGAAACTAGCCATTATCGATGTGACCAACAGTGAGCTGTTCTTGGCTGACATGGCTTATCATGTGGACACGTGACAAACGTCGTAAAGACTCTTAATGGAGACAAGTGGGCTAACACAAGGGAAATGAATTCCAGATGGGATGTATTTTGAATGCTCACTCATGGGGAATTAATCAAACCATTAAGATCAAATGATAGAGGAGAGAGAAAAGCTACCATGGCTTGAACAGGTGAGGTGTTGAGTTCAAACCAGTGAACATCATGCGGACAAGCTCCAAATTTGGTTTTCAAAGCACAAAGCGTGACAAGCTCACCACGGGAGGGGTTACCAAGACAATATACAAACTAGAATATATAGGGGAAAGCTAGGAAACTGCACAATTTACAAGAAGTACTCTACTATTTATAGCAAGACTATGACACTCTACAGAGGGAACTCAAGAATTTACAGCAGGGAGACTTCCCACTTACAGCAAGACTATGAAACCTATATACAGGGACTCACAAGGATTTACAATATTTACAACTTAAACACATTATTTATAGAATAGAGAACACATGAGGAAGGTGGATAGCCTTCTTTCATGGCCATCCCACCAACAACAAGAACAAAGACCAGAAAGCAAAGCAAAAATGATAGCAAGGACAAAGCAGAAACAAAAAAAACCCAAACACAAACAAAACCAAAAACAGGCAGAGGAGAGTTGAAGGGCCTACCTTAACACACAAAGGAACATGGGAAGAGGAGCATAGAAGGTGCTTTGTAACTGGTTAACCTTGAAATGACCATGAACACACCACCAAAAATCACTGTTAAAACACTGCTAAGCACTGAGAGCAAATCACACTTAATCAGTGTTTGATTGCCTTAATCGCTCTGGGTAATTTATTCATTGTAAAATGTGAAAGTGACTGGTGAAACTTATTTATACCCTTAGGGTAAAAACATCCCACTTTTCTCCTTCTACAAACCTTTAGAAAGGCAAACCCCTAGACTCCAGTCCCGGGAATTCCATGTAACCACTCCTAAACAAAGAAGACATGATGGTAGAGAATCCCGGAGTCCAAGATCCGGCAAGAACAAAGAAGACAAAACACTTTAGGACTGGGTCTTGGAGAAAAGAGAACCAAAAAGAAAATAAAATGACCCTTGCAGAAGCAAAGGCCGGAGAAAAACAAGAGGAAAAGAAACAAGGCCAAAAGAAAAAAGGGGGACCCAACATTTTTCCTACAAAATGTAGGGATGGGTATGCAGGGCATAACAAATGGTGACTCACTGGGATGAGTGCCTTAGCACATTCAAGAACTTCAAAATCTCTAGTTAGAAAAACTAGAATTAATCTTTACTTGGAGCATCCTATTTGCAAGGCACGAGGTGTCTGAGAAAATATGACTCATCAATGATTCAATACATTGGTCTCTCGTCAGATGTGAGGTGTGTGCTTTGAAAGAAAATCAAGCCAATGATTTCTAGAAGAAGCAGAGAAGAGGCACTAAGTACATCAAACTAAAGTCATTATATCTTGTGCATTTCCCCTAGATACCATAATTCTCCATTCTTTAGTTCTTTCCTTTTCTTTTCTTTTCTTTTGAAGATGGGAAGGCGGTACTCCTTTCACCCTGAACCTTAAGCTTAGCTAAGTTTTGCAGTGGCACTTCTTTCACCTTGCCACCTAATTCATATTGCCGAATAGGAGAGAATGTTCTAGACTTGGGATATTTTTATGATTTTTAGACTTGGCCAATAACTAGTGCAGCTGATTTTCCCTCAAGGACCATGCGATTACTTGCTTCTTAGATTTTCTGTTAATTGATGTCCAGAATTTCAAGATATGAATCTGATGAAGATTATTCATAACCTGTTACCATATGCATAGAACAACTCTGGAGTGTAGACAAATTCCACCATGCTAAAAAAATATTTCAAACTACCTGAAATGCATAAGGTATTAGTCTAGGGACTAGATGTCATGTGAAGAATACCTGTCTACAAGAAGAGGGAAACACGCTGGGAACCCGAAAAAAAAATGCAAAACAAAAGAAAATCCCCAAAAAAAGAAATCAAGAAAAGGAAGGTGGTCTTAGAGGATGGAAAACACACTATTTACAAGGCCAAGGCACTCCTAAGGAGCACCAAGAAAGGTATTTACAAGCAATAACTTTACATATAATACATCTTCGGACAAACTTACCACCTACCTCATTCAAAATAGTGCTTAAGAAAATATCCACTGATAGGCAATGGGATGGATTCTCTGGTCATGGTACTGAGGTGATAAGTATTTGCCCCACAGATCTTAGATATCAGATATGGTTTGAGCCAGAGCCTTTGAAATTTGGTGTGCTTTCCCTTCTTCTCATGGGCCTTGTCCCACAGAAGGACTAGGTTTGAAATCTGAAAGACCTTATACTGGGCCCTCCAGTAAAACCATCATTTAACTACTTCTTGATGATGTGCAAAGTGTTCTAGTGCTGCGTCTCTTTGTTCCTCCATTATCACTAGGTTCATAAGCCAAACCTCCACAATGTTATCCCGATTGTTAAATTCTTGCATAAACTGTAAGACTGGGATTCGTAAGTTGATAGGGAATACTAGATTCTAGTTGTAAACTAGATGAAATGTGGAAGTCCCCAGGTCTGCCTTTATTATGATGTGATCTGCCGAGAGGATGAACCTAAGATTTTGGTGCCAGTCATGGGGGTTTTGTTCTAACAGATGTTTGATCAACTCTAACAGATTTTTATTAGTGGATTCAACCACACCATTACCCTAGGGGTAGTAGTTGCTGGAGAACTTTAAGGTGATCTTCCTCTCACAGGTCCATTCAAGTAATTGCACCAAAGAAAATACCGAACTATTTTCACATACTATAGAGAATGGCATTCCAAAATGGGTGACTATGTTTTCTTTCCAGGAATTTAATAAGCACATTTGCCATGTTGTTTTTGTAAGGAATTGCTTCAGACTACCAGGTGTAGTAATTGGTAGCAGTCAGAATGTATTGGTGGTGGGCATACGAGTTGGGGTTGATTTCCCTAATAAATTCAAATGCCCATTGGGTGAAAGGTCTAACTTCAAAGACCGGCTACAAAGGCATGGTCGGGTTTCGCTCACAATGTACTGCTGTCTGGCAAGTGTGGAACCTCCTAACATAAATGTAGACATCCTTAAAGATGCAGGGCTAATAATACCCAGCCTAGAGAATTTGGTAGATAGTGATATCAACTGAGCCATCCTCGATTCCAAACTACCCATGAAATTCTTCAATTATTTTAGAAGCTTGGTCTTGATCTATGCACCGGAGGTATATCCCTTCATAGTTCCTACATAAAAGCATTCTATTTTTAATAATGAAGTGTGCACTTTTTATCCACAAGGTGTGACATTTGTTTTGGGGAAGCCCCTTCAAGCATCTATTATTGAGAAATAGGTACACCAGATCGGTATACCATGGGTCCTGAGTGACGGACTCCACCATCTAAGTTTGGCATTCAATGTTTGGAGTTCCTTCTGCCATTGCTCTACATAGTCCCTGGCCTCAGACTATCTTCATGGGTTGCATTTCTAGGTCATATTCTTGGAGGATGGCCATACATATTCCCTAGCATTCACCTAGTTCACTTTGTAGTAGTAGAAATTTAATAGCTTGGTCTAGAACGATAGCATGCACTTTGCCCCAGAGAATATAGTGCTAGAATTTCTTCCCAGCTTAGACAAGAGAAAAAACCTATTTTTTCAAATATGAGTATCGGACTTTGGCATTCTTCAAGGGGGAACTCATAAAGGAAATAGGTCATTATTCCCCTTCAACTTCTTGGGTTAGGACTACTGCTGTGGAATGTGGTGAAGTGAAGGAGTATATGTGGAATGGGAGGGAATAGTCCAGACTTACCAGGACTAGCACCTCCACTATGGTTTGCTTGATTTGAGAAAATGCTCACTTTGCTTCTGGGCTCCACTCAACCTTCATATATTTCTTCATCATGTCATTGAGTGGTTTTACTATCTTGGCAAATCCAGTAATGAACCGCCGGACAAAGTTTATATTTCTAAAGAAAGATCTCATTTCTTTCTTGCTGTCAAGCATCTGTAGATTCAGTAGTGCTTCAACTCTCTCTAGGGAAATGGATATACCCTTGTCAAAGATGATATGCCTGAGCAACTTCCTTTTAGTGACCCCGAATATACATTTTTTAGAGTTGAGGGAAATTCAATACCAGTGACATCTCTTGCAAATTTGGGCGAGGTGGGTGGAGTGATCACGCCTACCCCAGGAAAAGATGGTCAAATCATCCATTTAGATGATTATGCATTTGTTTACTAGGCCTTCAAATGCAATGTCCATAGCCTTTTGAAATGTTACCCCTATGTTAATAAGACCAAATGGCATTCTTTGGTATGTGAACATTCCCCACTTGGTGGTAAACACTGTTTTGTCTCTATCTTCATACTTAACCATGAACTGGTTATACCCGAAGTACCCATTGAGGAAGGACATCATTTGGCAACCATTCATGATCTGCAATACCTCATCCAATGAGGGGAGAGGGTGATTATCCTTCTTAGATGCCTTGTTCAAATTGAAAAAATCCATGCAAAGGCAGATTTTTCCACTTTTCTTCCACACAGGGATGAGGTTGGCAATAGAAGTTGTGTGCCTAATAGGAAAGATAATCCAGGCTGATAGCAATTTTTGAACCTCCTGATGAATTAGAGGTTCGATCAGTGGATTTATCGGTCTTTGATTTTTATAGAAGGGCTTTGCATTTGGTTTTAGTGGGACGGTATGGGTCATGATGGATGGGTCATAAGTTTTTAGATCCTCATACCCCTATGTGATTATATCAATGTATTCTCGGAGAACCGTGAGAATCCTCTCCTTCTCCTCTAGGGAGCAGGATGTGCCAATATGCACAAATTTTTCTTTACCAGCCTGGCCGATGTTGAATTTTTTGAATTTTCCTCCCTTAGAGGAGGATGATATCTTCTCTCACCCCCAAGGGTCTGAGTTGAAGATGCGTTCAAGAGCTACCATCCCCTTTGGGATGGTGTTGGTTGGCAAGTTGATAATCCCATCATCTTCTTCACCCTGCTCGGTATTGTCATGATCTCTTTCTTCGACTATATGATCCTTGAAGATGCCAATGTTGGCCACGAAGGCCAGAATATGTTGGTCATCCTCAAAGACCTGAAAGTGGGTGATATTGTCTAGGATGGATAGGGTGGGGCCATCTCAACATAAAACTTCTGGAGCCAGGAGCCAGCCATTGGCTCTAGGGTGCTGGCAGACATGACAAGGGCATCCAAAATATAATTTATTTTCCAGGGAATAAGCTCGATGCAAAAAGCATCAAAATATTCAATGAGGCTCCATGCCCGATTGTAGTATGCGATCATCCTTTTGTCATGACAAGTATATTGGCTCTAGGCCTGGTTGACAATCAACTTTGAATCACCCATCACCCGGAGGCAGGTGATTCCTTTTCTTAGTGCAAATAGGAGTCCAAGGACTAAGGCCTCGTACTCTATGACATTATTTGTATAGTTAAACTATAGCCTATAAGATGTGAGGAAGGATTTTCCCTATGGGTTGATCAGTTCCACCCTAGCCCCGCATCCTTGTTTAGACCAGGACCCGTCAAACTTCAGGGTCCACAAGTCTTTATTCATTTTCTGGGACTGGGAAGATGAAGTAGTGTTTGGATTATTTTGGGATGGTTGCGAGGAGTTTCCTCTGGCTTTGATCACGCATGGGTGAGGTTTACCTCCAAAGAAGTCTATGGTATGGATTCCTAGACAAGCATAAACTTGGGCATACCATCAGAATGATTATTGGGCCCAGGCAAACCTATTTTGTGTTCTTCCTCCCAGAGGGCATTGATATGGAGGGTAGCAGTGGCGATGCAAGTTTTATACACTAGTTCATAATGTTTTTGATAATGCACCTAGCACCAAGTGCCAGACAAGAGTGTAGCAAGAGTTGCTATGTTACCTTGTGAGTTAACCCCACCTCTCAGTGTTTCATCCAGGTCCTAAATTCTCTAAGAAACTATGGGATCCTCCCCAAGGGTAAAATGAAATGTTAGGATTTCTAGGAATATATACACCCTGAGGGAAGTCTCAGAGAAAAGGACTTCATTTACCCTCCCAACTTTGGTGAGGGCTTGCTTCATCCTGGGTTCACTTTCTACTTGGATTTGGTTTGACTGCCCCTCCCAAGGGAACCACAAGTGGGAGAATTCCATGGAGAAATACCTATTGAGGGCCTTTGACCGATTCCAAATTAACAACATCCCATAAGTTTTTGGGATGTCCACCACTTGGATGTCTATTATGCTTGATATTCGGGGGTCTTGGATGAGTTGAATCTGGACATTCTTCAGCTCACCTACCATTTTTACAATAGTTTTGTCAAGTTGGCCTACTGCACCTTTGGATGGAGTGAGAAAGAGTCTGAGCTTCTAGCATATAGATAAGGGCATGATGTTACTCAAAGCACCACAATCTACCAATAAATTATGTAGGTTCTTCCCTTGTGTGTTCAAACCTAGTAAGAAAGGAGGATCCTCAGTGTTTCCCCAAAAGATAGCCACATTAACATCGTCAAATGTGATATTTTTATGTGGGAAACTGACGGCTTCTAGATTTCCCAAGAGCTTCAGAAGGGACTTCTTCTGCTCAGAATAATTTAGCAAAACCTCCATCAAGGTCATGGAGGTGGTGGTTCTTTCCAATGCCTTAGTGATGTCAAACCTCCCCCATGGGTAAGAATGGCTTCCCTCAGCCAGATCCTTAGCTTGGTTAGAGCCAGACCTTTTTGGTGGGAAGGGATGATCAGTTGTGTTTTCTCAGGGAGGGGTATCTTTGGGAGGTGTTGGCATGTAAACTAGTCCTTTACTAGCCTCACTCTGAGTGTTGTAGGGAGTTTAGGGGCTGGTGAAGGCATTGGCCTCAAAGGCCAAGATAGATTCATCAAAGAACCCCTGAAATTCTGGCTCTTCTTCATCCTCTTTGTTTGTCCTCCAGAAGAGAGTCTCATAGGTGAAGGCACTGTAAGTATGTTCTTGTGTGGATGTTTCTGGGGGAGTAGGCTCAACAAGTTTTTGTCTATCCAACTAGGAAATCATGATGACCTTCTCTAGTGTGGTGAAGTTCACCTCAGAATGAGAGCCAGTGTCATGCAATATACACCAATTGGTCAGGGGGTGGAATTCTGTAAGCTGTGCAGAATGACTGGATTCAACACTGTCCTGTATGGCATTTTAGTTTAGAGGAGGACCTTTAGTGTTTTCATTGTTGTTCCATTGCTATTGATTGGGCCGAGGCTCATTGTTGTAGTTTCTTCCTCCAAAATTGGTATTTTATTGTCTAGAGAAAATATTCCCTCTCTAGGAATTGGGTTTGTGGGGCATGGAAGGTCCCACCTTTAGCTGTCCCATGTCCATAGTCAAGGAGGACACCAATCACTAGACGGATTCAACCTTGGTAGAGAGCTAGCTGTTTGTATCACAGTGTGACGGTTGTTGTGGCTGGTTCCTGGGAAAAGTAGAAACAACTCCTAAAGTCGAGGACTACAATCCCCCAGCCCTGGGTGAATGGAAGAAGGATACTCTGGATGGTTGTTTTAGTGGTTGTTGTATTTTCTATGGCTGGTTCTAGGGAACAAATTCTAGACACAATATTTGTCTGGGTTTGTGATGGATAAACATACCGGGCCTGTTTGTCTATCAGCGGTGGTGGGCCCATGGCCATCATTGGGGAACCCATTGCTAGATTAGGGTTGTATCCCCTGGTGTAAGAATTTCCATTGGGTATCATGTTGAAAGGCGTTCTTTGTCCAATTCCACTGGGAGCTTTGCTCAAACCGTGAGACAACTCCAGGGTCAGGTTGTAAAATTTTTCCAGAGTATCCCGGTCATTCATGATAAGGGTTATCCAAAGGAGAGTGGCAACAATGGGGTCCAGAGAATTCAGGTATGTCTGGATGGTGATGTCAATGGATGGGATGAAGGGGCCCGTGCACTGCTTTAAGGCATGTTACAACCGATGGTTGAATGTCACAAGGGGTTCATTTGGTTCCTTCTTGATGGAGATAAGCTGGCTGTGAGACCATGCCAGGTCCACATGAATGCCGAAGGCCACCAAGAAGGCATCTTCCATATCTTGCCAACTGTTGATGGAGTTGGGCAGTAAGTTAAGGAACCACTTTAACTCGTTTTGTCCTAAGGATAGAGGAAACATCTGGGTCACAATGTCTTGATGTTGGATCCGATGTCAATTCATGGAATCCTTGTGGTCCTAGAGATGTTCCTCCGTAGTTCTATGGCCTAGATGCTCATATCTAGGGTAGATCATCTCTGGATACGGAGGAAGATCGTTGGTAGCATTGGGGAACTATCCCATGGGGGACCCAGTGTTACCATCATTGGGGTGCTAGATTTTGGCTAGGTGGAGCATTAGTCCTTGTGGTTATTTGAGGAGCCTAGGTATTTTGAGGTGTAGCAAATCCCAAAATAAGGTTGGCAGGATGCTTGGTCTTCGGGTTCACTTCTTTCAAGTAGGAGGCTCAAGTTCAACAAACTTCTCATGGTTCGGGTCTGATTGAAGGATTCTTTGAAAGTGTGCAAGAGAAAAAGACCCAATCCCACTAAAAGCTTGATTCCTAAAACTATGGATCGGGGAACCCTCAGGAGGTGTAAAGTTAAAATATTCCTAAGGGGATGAGCTCATGCCATCCTTCTAGCACCAGTTTCTATTATTGAGACTTTGTGACTGGTCTCATCAATAGAGGGAGAGTTGTCATCAGGTACCGAGGTACCAACCAACTTCACCTATAAAGGTTGTCTAAGGAATAAATTTGTTGGGCCTTCAAGCACCTGAGTGTCGAGTCTCAATAGTGCGGGGAGCTAAGTTGGGTGTGTGACTATTTTTGTTTGGGGGATAGCTGGTTTTGACTCATCTTATTTGGGGATTTTGTTAGTAGGTCTGGGTTTCCTACAAGAATGCATTAGTTTACCAAATAAATAGCAAAAGATAGATTGAGTTTAGGAGTTCATTACTTCTACTTATAGTCTTACCACAAATTTCTAACATCAACAATGCTCTAATGAACTACACTAAATATTGAATGCATATAGAACCAGTAGTTGATACGTATCTAATAGCAAGGGGAAATAAGATCATCTAATCTAATAAAGCACCAGAGCAAATGACATTAGAAACATATAGCACAAAAGAGTATTTCTAAATTGGAGATCAGAAAGCCAACAATGCCATTGCCAAAAACTCTTCCTTCATTAACAAAGTGTTCTAGTAGAACTGGTGTGTACATCAATGGCTCAAGGGGAGAATCTAACAACTAAGAACTACTGAGCATTGAGCTCTGCAACTATAAGAAATGAAATGTTGAATATTAATAGTATTGGACTGCAAAATCATCAATTTTTCTGACCCTTGAAATGAGGTTAGACTTCTTATTTATACACATACTTTCCCTAAAGTTTAACCTAATCTAACTGTACACTCAACATTAAAATACCATATCCAGTGGCCGGTACTACTTGCAACACTTTAAAATTACCTCAAAAAGAGAAGAGGTCTGACATGACAGACGAAGAAGACAAGAAGAAAGGATGGAAGAATTAGCCTTGAGAGGAGTGCCAGAGAAAGAATAGAAGAAATTTGATCTTCTCAGAGTTTGAGGCTACATGCATCATTAATGCAAAATCCAGCTCACTATCTTTGATGCACCAGGTAATTAATGCTCGAGTGGTGCCTTGGGAAGATCACTTGTCAAGGCCATCCCCCAAACTGACATGCCTTATTGGAGTCACCTACTTTCTGATACCCTTATTATCTACTGGATAATGACCAGTCAACTCTGAGGAACCTGGACACATGTCACCAAAAGAATACAAAATTGTTGGATCCAAAATTCCAAAATCTAGGAGCTTACACTCAAAGAATAATGAATGCTCAAGAATGCACCCTACTGGTGAGAAAGTCCCTGGAACCCAGAGAACTTTATTGTCCCTTTTTGTTCTTGAATGCCTCCAAAATTTGGCTAATACCATCTCCATCTATGCCTCTGATGCTATTCCACCAGTTGTAGACAATTCTAAACTTCTCTTCAATATCTCTGGCCCCATCCCAAAATTCATCTACTAATTTCATAGAGTCATGAGCCTAGAGCATCATCTTAGATATTCTTCATAGTTTCCCTCCGTCAAAGTCTCTAGGAGACTGATACCGACACTCCATCAACTCATCATATTTACTGAGGACGTAATCCTCTAGGGCACATGTTTCAGTGGTGAAGGCATCAACTTGAGACACCCTTCCAATGAATGCTTTGTACATGTCCAAAGGATACTGAACTGCCATAACTTTCTCTTTTAGGGCCATAACCAGTTGCTTTCTCACCTCAATTTTGAGGCCAAGTCTGGAGTACTGGGCCTGAAGGAATTCAAAGGATTTCTCTCCCAAAATTCATGCCTCAGTGGTGGCCTCTTCCCCGAAGTTTATTATTTCTTCTAATCTGGTCCTCCACCCTTCATACTTCTCTAAATTCCCTTCCCATAGGGCAATGGCATTGGTTACTTGGCCCAAGAGATTATTGGCCAAGTAAAGGTCCAGGAGTGACACCTCTAAAAATTTCCTTATGGCCTTGATCTGTTCAGCGATCCACCCATCTATAGCCTGTGCCTTCTTCTTCATGGTCCTAAGAGCATCCATGTCACCCTATAGAAGTGGTGGTTTAGAGGTGGAGGCTTCTAGATGGATTTTTGCCAGTGGCTATGTAAGATCTACTAGAAGTCCAAGGATATTTTCATTTTTTTCTCTTTCCTCCTTCAACTTTTGCGCCTGTTTATCATACCGGGCTTCAACTACTCAAGTTGCCTTTCTTAGCAGGTCTAGCTCTCCCTGCTTATCTCTCCTCCCCAGAGACACCTTTGTGATTGCATAATCTTTAGCCCTTATTTTTCTCACATCTATATGTGGGGGAGGTGTATGAACTATCTGAGGCTTTTTGGGCTTCTTATCCTCTATGTTTTGAGCCATCATCTTGACCAAGGAGAGGGGAACACCTACTGCCATCGGGGCCTTTCTCTTTCTAGATTCCACCAGCCATTGTGGCAGCTAGGGTGGCTTTTTCACTAAGGCCTAAGTGTTGGGACCTCCTTTTGAGTTTAGCAGTGTATTCCTAGTATCTACAGTGTCGTCGGGCTCTTTCTCTTTTTCCTGTTCCTATTCCTGTTCTCCAGAGGCTTCTGTGTCTTCCACCCTGGTGGCATTTTTATCTACAATGTCAGGGACCTCATATTTGTCAGCACCAGCATCTCTTGTATCAGCAGGGATTTTCGTATCTTTCTCTACATCCATTGGATCAATATTTACATCTTTAGGGTTGTTTCCCTCATCTTGCTATTGTTTTTTACCTTCGGGGTTATTTGTCAGAACATCCTTTTCCTTGGGTACATTTTATGGAGGAGGTGGAGGTGTGTAGCTAATGTTTGACTGTGTGGCCACTAATACCACCTCACTGAATGTCATACTCTGGGGCACTTGATCACCCAAAGTAACTGAAGGCATTTGGAGCGTGATAGTTGGGGGTACGGTTGATCCTGTGGGTCTGGTTTCCCTAGTTGTCAGTTGTTCATCAGTTGTTTTCCTTGAACCTTTCTCAGTCCCTTGGACAAGTGTTTCCTCTTGTTTAGGTTCCTTTGGTGCTTCTTCTTGTTCAAGGTCCCGGACCCCTTGTTCTGGGACCACTTCCTTTTCTGGCATCTCTCCCTCCTTGGGGATCATTTCCACCTCTTGTGTGGCTATTACTTCTACCGCCTTATCTATCTCCCCTTGTAGGTTCATGAGCTCATCCTTCCCGAAGATGTCATCAAAGTCATCATGCAGGGGAGAGGTCTTTGGAAGATCATCTAGTTTGGGGGAGTTTGAACTGACTTCCACTAGGGGAATATTGGGCATGGCGGGGCCCGTGTCTATGCTTGGGGGGTTTTCTACCTTCTGCTTCTTCTTTCTTTGTAATGGAGCCCTGGCATCTAGAATATCCTTAGACTCTGCCTTTGCAAATGTCTACTTGTTCATTAGTGCCGTCAACGAAGGGGATCCCGTCAGGCAGCCGTGTCCTACTGGAGTTGCTAGGAGACCGCGGGAAAGCTGGGTGCTTAACTTCTAGCTCATCAGCCTAGATGTCTCTATCTTTATTTGTATTTTCTCCATCATGGGGAGTAGACCTTGGGAAGGCACTTGGGCCGAGGAACTTTCTTTCTCCTTCCCCTTACTTTTTCTTGATCCCATGGCTCCAGATGTCGAAGTAGACCCCCATAAAATTGGACCCTTACAGGTGCTCCTTAGACACCCTCTCAAAATATCTATGACTATTATTAATGATTTGGTGACCCACATCCTTGATTGTTAAGTTCTTTGGGGTGTCCCAATCCACTAGAGGGAGATCTAACTTGTTAATCTCTTGTTCTTTATATGATGGGTCCTCCAGAGGCCCATCGTCTGTAAAATCTTTTTGTATGCCTCAAAGGCCGAGGACCTTCATGAATCCTTTGGAACTCTGGGATTATTGTCAGTCCTGAAGATCAAAACTATCCTGGAAATCCACCCAAAAATCTTGAATGTCAACTTTATGGGGCTCGGATGCCTAGGGCAGCGCCTCTCTTATCTTGCCTACCGGATCAAAATTGCTTCTGGTAAGGTGGAGCTCAGCTAGTACCAGACTCTTTAACTCATTGTCAGCCTCGTTAGTTGTTGTGAGACTATAAGAATAGTTCCCACAAGTGATCAGGAATGGAATTGATATGACCTTTTTCAAGGAAAGGAATGTGTGGAGCTCTAGGATTTGCCTATAGAACTCCAAAATAATAATCCTATCCCCGCAATGTCTGGGGAGTAGGTAGGGTTTTCTGGAGAAGTCAGTCACTTGAATGAAGTATGCTGCTGGAATTGAATAAAATAATTGTCATAAGTGATCATCAAGTTCATTGCCTCCTACGACAAGCGGTACCTAGTGTCTCGAGTAAGTGTCAAAATATTGTGGTAGATGAATACATCGTTTACCCTCCAAAAATTGGGGAAGCTAAGTTCCCACTGAACTTGAGGATAATGCTCTCATGGAACCAATTGGCTGGGCACATTCTTGAGAATGCCCACTATCTGTAAACCCCAAAAAGTGGGTCTCTGTTGAACCAGTGCCCACAATACATATGAAGTCATGTAGAACTTCAAATTTTGAAGGACATTCTTCAACTGGGAGTCTACATGGTTGGCAAAAATGGTCGCCCAGTCAAAGGTCTAACTATGGGTGGTGATGCAGTAGAGAATATAATACATCCATGCCAAAAGGTCTCTTACATGGGGCTCTCCAAAGAGCCTGCACAAAAATATGATTCCCACCTGAATGCATTCTTTAAAGTCACTGCGAGGAGTCTCTAACTTCATCTTCTTATAGTCCCTTCTCAGAGACCTCAGACAACAAGTATTGAGATGTTGTCAGGTGACAAGGGAGATTTCCTTGTACTCCTTTAGTGATACAAACTGGGAGATATAAATGGCTCCCTTGAACTAGGGGATTCCCAGCCCCAAAGAAAAAGTGGTAGCATCCAGATTGACAATGGTCATCGGGTAGTGCAATGGTAGAGGGTTGGCAAGAAAAATAACCCAGGTGGGGGCATTGTAAAGCATTTCCAATTGAAGGATCAGCTCTAGTGCTTGCACTGAGTAGGGGAAACTTGTAGCTTTAATGATGCTGAAGGCGGCCACGTTCTTCACCATATCATCTCCGACGGCCCTCTATTGGTACATGGTTTGGACCAGGCCTTGTATTTCAGCCCATAGTCTGGGCTTAGTATCTATGATTTCATAAAGCTTGGAGTCCACTTTGGACCCCACAAGAACACCCTCCCTTGGGTACTTGGAGGTTAATGGAAGTTCGGCGAGCATCTTCTCTATTTTTTTTTCGTGGCTACCTGAATAGAGGTAGTTGGAAGCTTCAGACTTCTAGGAGGAGTTGTTACTTTAGACATGTTGATGGATTACCTGCAACCTACAATACCGGAGAACTGTCAATACATATAATATGAAAAAAATACATTTTATGGACTCTAGGGAATTCACCACCATCTTGCACCTGTTCAAAGAATATTAGTATGCCTCAAAATGCTGGAATATAAAATTTAGCAAGGATTGGATTCAGATCATCACCTAGAGGCTCCATGGTATCAGTTTAGGTAACAAAAATGGGATAAAGACCTAGGGACTTTCCAGTACCCAGAGTCTAGATAAACTATCCTTTATCAACATGACCAGCAGTGAGCCATTCTTGGCTGACATGGGTTATCACGTAGACATGCGACAAACAACGTAAAGACTCTTAATGGTGACAAGTGGGCTGAAACAAAAGAAATGAATGCCTGATGGGATGTCTTTTGAATGCTCACTCATGGGGAATTAATCCTTCCATTAAGACAAAATTATAGAGGAGAGAGAAAATCTGCCATGGCTTGAATGGGCAAGGTGCCGAGTTTGAGCCAGGCAAAAATCATGTGGATGAGCTCCAAATTTGGTTTTCATTACATAGAGTGTGATGAGATCACCACAGGAGGGGTTACCAGGTGAATATATAGACTAGAATATACAGGGGAAAGCTGGGAAACTGCACAATTTACAAGAACTACTCTACTATTTACAGCAAGACTATGCCACTCTATAGAGGGAACTCAAGAATTTATAGCAGGGAGACTTCCAACTTACAACAAGACTATGAAACCTATATACAGGGACTTGCAAGGATTTAAAATATTTGCAACTTAAACACATTATTTATAGAGCAGAGAACATGTGAGGAAGGTGGATAGCCTTCTTACGGGGCCATCCCTCTAATGAGAGGCAAAAATAGACCAGAAAGAAAAGCAAAAACAAAAGCAAGGACAAAGTGGAAAAAAAAAAAACCCAAGCACAAACAAAACCAAAACCAGGAGGATGAGAGCCAAAGGGCCTACCTTAACACATGAAGGAATGTAGAAAGAGGAGTGCAAGAGGCACTCTGCAACTGGTTAACCTTGAAACAACCATGAATACACCACCAAACATCACTGTTAAAACACTGCTAAGCACTAAGAGAAAATCACACTTAATCATTGTTTGATCACCTTAATCGCTGTGGGTAATTTGTTTGTCATAAAATATGAAAGTGAACAGTGAAAATTATTTATACCCTTAGGGTAAAAACATCCCACTTTCCTCCTTTCCACAAACTTCAAGAAAGGCAAACCCCCAGACTCTGGGCCTGGGGATTCCATGTAATCACTCCTAACAAAAGAAGACATGATGATAGAGAATCTCAGAGTCTTGGATCTAGAAATAAAAAAGAAGACAAAACACTCTGGGACTAGGTCCTAGAGTAAAGAGAACCAAAAAGAAAATAAAATGACCCTTCTAGAAGCAAAGGCCAGAGAAAAACAAGAGGAAAAGAAATAAAGCCAAAAGAAAAAGGAGGACCTAACATTTTGCCTACAAAATGTAGGGTTGGGTATGCAGGGCATAACAATGGGGAGCAGATCCAGGAGTGCAACTTGGGCCAAGGTGCTTTCTTTTTCTTTCCCCTTATCTTTACTTGGCCCCGCAACTCCAGAGGCCGAAGTAGGCCCCTGCAAAATTGGACCCCTGCTGGTACTCCTCTTGCACACTTGTGCAAAGTAATCATGACTATTCTGTATGATTATTTAGCTCATGTCCTTAATTAACAAACTCTTCGGGGTGCCCCAATCCACCAAAGGGAGTTCCATCTTATCTATCCCCTGTGCCTTGTATGATGGGTCCTCTAGTGGCCCACTATCTAAAAAATCTTTCAGAAAGGTCCAAAGGTCAAGGTTCTTCATCATCCCTTTGGACATCCTCGAGTGCTACCAGGCCTGAAGGTCAAAACAATCCTGGAAATCTACCCAAAAATCTTCAATGTGAAGCTCATGTGGTGTGGTTTCCTAGGGCAGTGTCGTACTTATCTTTCTGAGTGGATCAAAATTATTTCTTGCAAGGTGGAACTCGGCCAGTCCCAGACTCTTGAATTCATTATCGGCTTCCTTAGTCATTGCAAGACTGCAAGAATAGTTCCTGCAAATGATTGTGAATAGAATGGAGGTAACCTTGTTCAATGCAAAGAATGCATGAAGTTCCAGGATTTTCTTGCAAAACTCCAAAAGAATAATCCTATCCCCATAATTTTTGCGGAGTAGGTATGGCTTCTAGGAGAACTCGGTCACCTGAATATAATAATGCTACTAAAACTGAATAAAATAATTGTTGTATGTACTCATAGAGGTCATTTATTCCTTGGACAACTAGTACCTGGAATCTTGAGTAAGTGTCAAAATGTTCTAGTAAATGAACGTGTCATTTACCCTACAAAAATTGGGGAAGCTGGCTTCCCATTGGATCTAGGGGTAATGTTTCCATGGGATATTCTAGCTGGGCCTGTTCCCAAGAATGCCCACTATCTACAAACCCCAAAGAGTGGGTCTCTATTGTGCCAGTTCCCATAACACATATGAAATCATGTGGAACCTTGAATTTTGGCCGATGTTCTTCAGTTGGAAGTCCACACGATTAGAAAAAATAGTCGCCCAGCCAAAGTTTTGAACTCAAGTGGTGATGTAGTATAGGAAATAATACATCCATGCTAAAATGTCCCTGGAATGGGGTTCTTTGAAGAGCCTTCACAAAAAGATGATCCCCGCCTGTATGCATTTCTTGAAATCTCCGCGAGGGATCTCCAGCTTCATTTTCTTGTAGTCCCTCCTTCGGGAATTTAACTAGTGGGAGTTGAGATGCTGCAAGGAAAGGAGGGAGATGTTCTCAAACTCTTTCAGTGATGTAGATTGGGAGATAAAATTAGCACCTCTGAGCTGGGGGATCCACATTCTTGAAGCAAAGGTGGGAGCATCAAGAGTAACAATGGCCATTAGGTAGTTCAATGGTAGGGAATTAGCAAGAAAAACAACCTAGGTGGGTGCATTTTAGTGCTTTGCCAGGTCAAGAATCAGCTTTGATGCTTGCACCAAGCAGGGTAAACAAGCAACTTTTATAATGCTGGAGGCAGCCAAATTCCTCGCCATATCATCTCTGACAGATCTCTATTGATACATTATCCAGATAAGGCCATGTATTTCTGCCCACAATCGAGCCTCTGTGTCAGTGATATATTGAAGTTTGGAATCCACTTTGGATCCCATAAGGACACCATCCCTCAGGTATTTGGATGTCAATGGGAGTTTGGCCAGCATCTTCTCTGCCTTCATCTTAGTGGCCACCCGAGTAGAGGTAGTTTGAAGTTTTGGAATTCCAGGAGGAGTTGTTACTCTAGACATGATTTGTTGGTTGATCTGTAACCTGCAATACCAGATGACCGTTAATATATGTGGTAAAATATAAAGCAATTTTACAAACTCCAGAGAGTTCACCACCATTTTTCACTTGTTGTCAAAAGATGTTAGCCTGCATCAACATCCCAAAGATATAACAATTACCAACTTACATGGAACTTAATTGACACCCAGAAGTTTTGGGGTATTGGTTTATGCAGTAAGCTGGGATGAAGGCCTGAATATGTTTCAGCACCCAAAGTCCAGAGAAACTAGCCATTATTGAAGTGATTGGGTAGTGAGCCATACTGGGCTGACATGGGTTATCACGTGGTCATGCAATAAATGATGTAATGGCACTTAATTATGACAAATATGTTGACATGAGTGAATTGAATACTAGATGGGATGGTTTTGAATGCTCATGCATGAGGGAAATTAATCCAACCATTAATGATGAAGCAATAGAGGAGAGAGAAAACCACCATAGCTCAAACATGTGAGGTGCCAAGTTCAAACTAGGCGGACACCATGCGAGCTCACTCAGAACCTGAGTTATACAATATGGAGAGTGCAAAAAGCTTGCCATAAGAAGGATCATCACAACAATGTATAGACCAAATTCATAGGGAATGTCAGAGAATGATGCAATTTACCAGACACAACCCTATCCTATAACCTATTTACAATTTACAGAGAAGTTACAAAAATTTACAAAAAAATTACACCTACTTACAGAATCTACATGAATGTACACTATTTATAGGAAAGAAAAACACAAGGAGGGTGGAAAACCTTCCTACAGTGCCATCCTACCAATGGAAGGTGACAAAAAACCATAAGATACCACACACAAAAGAAAAAAAAAGACTAGAAAAGGAAGAACAAAGAAAAAAAACAAAAACAAAGAAAAACAAATAGAACCATAAGAGAGCCGAAGGGCCTACCTTAATACCAAGAAATGGGGGAGGAGGAGCATGGGAGATGCTCTACAAACCAAGAAGCTTTCATAGACCATGAACATCTACAACCTTGCAAGGAATCTGAAAACATGCACAAAATCAAATACCAACTTAATTGCAAAGCACTATTAAAACCTCCGAAAGCAACTCACACTTAATTGAAAATTTGCTCTAGTCAATCTTAATCAATCTAGGTAATCTTGTTCGCAGTAAATGTGAAAGTGACAAGTAAATCTTCATTTATACCCCTAGGGTAAAAACACAATGCTTCCTTCCACAAGTCCCAAGAAAAGGAAAACCTTTGGACTCGAGGCCTAGGGGAATATGATGGAAGCACACCCTCTGACAAAAGAGGATGTAGTGACATAGAATCCTGAGGTTTGAAATCCATCTGGTGCAAAGAAAATAAAAACCTTCTGGGACTGGGTCCTGGAGGAAGAGAAACCAAAAGAAAAGAAAACAATGACCCTGCGAAAGTAAAGGTTAGAAGAGAACAAAAGGAAAAGGAACAAGGAAAAAAGGAAAAAGGGGGACCCAACATTTTGCCAACAAAATGTAGGGATGGGTATATAGGGAATAACAAATGGTGACTTGTTGGGATGAATTCCTTAGTGCATTTGAGAACTACAAAATATCTAGTTAGCAAGACTATAACTTACCTTTACTTGTAGTACACTGCTTGCAAGGCACGAGATGTCTGAGAAAATCCAACTCATCATTGATTCAATCCTTCGATCTTTCATTAGTTGTGAGGTGTGTGCTTTAAAAGAAAATCAAGCCGATGACTTCTGGGAGAAACAAAGAGAGGGCACTTAATATATTGAGCCAAAATCATTACATCTTGTACGATCCCTCAGATACTAGAATTCTCTATTCTTCATTTTTTGTTTCTTTTCTTTTGAAGATGAGGAAGGTAGTACTTCTTTCACCGTGAACCTTAAGCTTAGCTAAGTTTTATGGCGATACTCCTTTCACCTTGCCATCCATTTTAATTTATTGAATGACAGAGACATTCTGGACCAGGGATATTTTTATGATTTTCAAACTTGGCCAATAAGTAGTGCAATTGATCTGCTCTCAAGGACCATACGATTACTTGCTTCTTAGATTTTCAGTTAAGCAATGTCAAGCTTTTCAAGATATGAATCCGATGATGATTACCCATAACCTTTTACCATATGTACAAAATAACTCTGAAGTGTGGATAAATTCTACCATGCTAACAATAGATTCCAAACTAACCAAAATGCACAAGGTACCATTCCAGGGACTAGATGTCATGCAAAGCATACCTGTCTACATGAAGAGGGCAACATGCCGAGAAATCGAAAAACAAGATGCAAAGAAAAAAGGAAAACCAAAGACAAAAAAAAACAAAGAAAGAAGGAAACCACTAGAGGACTTCCAACAACTATTTACATGGGTAAGGCACTCCCAAGGAGCGCTGGGAAAAGATATTTACAAGCAGGAAAACCTTTACATATAATACAACTTTGGGAAAACTTACCCCATGCCTCATTCAAAGTAGTGCTTGAGGAACTATCCATTGATGGGCAATGGGATGAATTCTTGGGTCATGGTACTGAGGTGATAAGTGTTGGCCCTATAGGTGTCTAAGATTAGGTATAGTCCAAGCCAAAGCCTTTCAAATTTGGTGTGCTTTCCTTTCTTTTCCCGGGCCTTGTCCCACAGAAGGACTAGGTCCGAAACCCAAAAGGTCTTGTATTGGGCTCTTTGGTCAAACCATAACTTGATGACTACTTAATGATGTGCAAAATGTTCTAGTGTCACATCTCTTTGTTCTTCCATTCTCACCAGATTCAGGAGCCGAACCTCCACAATGTTGTCCTGGTTGTTGAATTCCTGCATAAACTATAAAACTAGGATTTGTAAGTTGATAGGGAACACTAGATTCTAGCCATAAACCAAGTGAAATGGGGAATTCCCTAGGGCTAACTTGATTATGATACAATCCACCCAAAGAGAAAACCTAATGTTTTGGTACCAGTCCCAGGGATTCTGTTCTAATGAATGTTTTATCACCTCCAATAGATTTTTACTAGTAGATTTAGCCACACAATTACCCTGGGGGTAATAGTTGTTGGAGAAATTCAAGGTGATCTTCCTCTCATACGTCCATTCCAATAACTAAACTGAAGAAAATGATAGACCTTTGTCACACACTATAGTGAAAGGCATTCCGAATCTGGTGACTATGTTTTCTTCTAGAATTTGATAACTATATCCGATGTATTTTTGTTTCTTGTAATCGCCTCAGACCACCGGGTATAGTAATCGGTCATAGTCAGAATATACTAGTGGTTGGAAGATGAGTTGGGGTTTATTTCCCCAATAAAATTGAATGCCCATTGGGCAAAGGGTCAAACTTCAAAGACCAGCTGCAAAGGCATTGCCGGGTTTTGCTCACGATGGGCTGCGCTTTGGCAAGTGTGGCATTTCCTCACATGAGTATAGACATCTTTGAAGATGAAGAGCCAATACTATCTAACCCAGAGAATTTGGTGGGTAGTGGCATCATCTGAGCCATGCCCAGTTCCAAACTTCCTATGGAATTCTTCTATCATTTTGGCAGCTTGGTCTCTATCTATGCACCAGAGGTAAATTCTGTCAAAGTTCCTGTGAAAAAAATTCCATTTTTTGTGATGAAATGTGCGATTTTTAGTTGTAGGGCATGATGTATGTTGGGGGGAAGCCACTCTAGGAATCTGTTATTGAGAAATATGTATACTAGGTTGGTATACCATGGGCCTTGAGTGATAGACTCCACCATGTAGGTTTGACATTCAATGTTTGGAGTTACTTCCACCATCGCTCTATATAGTCTGTGGCCTCAGAATATTTATATTGGTTGCATCTTGATATCATATTATTGGAGGATGTCCATCCATTTCCCCCAAAATTCACCTAGTTTTCTCTACAGTAGTAAAGATGTGACAGCCTGGTCCAAAATGATAGCATGCACTTTGCTCCAGAGAATATAATGTTGGAATTTCTTCACGGCCCGAACTAGAGAAAAATCATTCTTTTCCAAAGGTGTATATTGGACTTAGGAATTTTTGAAGGGGGAACTCATAAAAGAGATGGGTCATTCTTCCCCTTCAACTTTCTAGGTTAATACTGCCACTGCAGAATGTAGTGAAGCAAAGGAGTAGATGTGAAATGGGAGGGAATAGTCCAGACTTGCCAAGATTGGTGCCTCCACTATGGTTTGCTTGATTTGAGAAAATGCTCACTTTTCTTTGGGACTCCACTCAATCTTGGTATATTTCTTCATTATTTCATTGAGTGGTTTAACAATTTTGGTAAATCCAGTTATGAATCAGCAGACAAAATTTATCTTTCCGAAGAAAGATCTTATTTCCTTTTTACTGTCAGGCATTTGTAGATTCAGCAGTGCTTCAACTCTCTCAGGGTCAATGAATATCTCCTTCTCAGAGACAATATGCCCGAGCAGCTTCCCTTTAGTGACCCTAAATATGAATTTCATGGGGTTGAGGGAGATACCATATCGACGACATCTCTCACAAATCTGAGCGAGGTGGGTGGAATGATTACGCCTGTCCCGGGAAAAGACTGTTAAATCATCCATATAAATGGTTATGCATTTGTTAACCAGGCCCTCGAATGCAATGTCTATAGCCTTTTGAAATGTGGCCCCGACATTGATGAGGCAAAAGGGAATTCTCCAATATACAAATGTTCCCCACTTGGTGGTTAATGCCATTTTATCTCTATCCTTGAATTTAACTATAACCTGGTTATATCCAGAGTACCCATCTAGGAAAGACATCATTTGGGAACCATTAACAATTTGTAGCACCTCATCCAGCAAGGGGAGAGGGTGATTTTCCTTCTTGGATGCCTTGTTTAAATTGCAAAAATCCACACACAGGTGGATATCACCATTCTTCTTTCACATAGGGATGAGGTTGGAAACCCATGTTGTGTGCCAGATAGGAAAGATAATCTAGGTTGACAGTAGTTTTTGAACCTCCTTATGAATTAGCGATTCTATCAGTGGGTTTACCGGCCTCTACTTTTTCCATAAGGGTTTGGAATATAGTTTTAGTGGGATGTTATGAGTCATGATGGATGTGTCATAGGTTTTAAGATCCTCATACCCCCAGGAAATAACATTAATGTATTCTTGGAGAACCACGAGAATATTCTCCTTCTCCTCTAGGGGGTAGGAGGTACCAATGTGCACAAATTTTTCTTCACCGGCCTTGCCGATGTTGACTTTTTCAAAATTTCCTCCCTCAAAGGAGGATGATATCTTATCTCGGCCGTAGGGGTCCAAATCAAAGATGCTTTCTAGAGCTACCATCCCCTTAGGGATGGTTTTGGTGGGTAGATCGATGATCCCATCATCTTCTTCACCTTGCCTGGTATCATCATGATGAATTTATTCCACTATCTGATCCTCAAAGACTCCAACATTGGCCATCAAGGCCAGAATATGTTGGTCATCCTCAAACACCTAAAAGTGGGTGATATTATCCAGGATGGACAGGGTGGGGATCATTCAGTAGAAAACTTCTGGAGCTGGGAACCATCCATTGGCTTGAGGGTGCTAGAAGACACAACAAGAGCATCCGGAACATAGTTACATTTTTGGGGAATAAGCCTAATGCCAAAAGCATCAAATTATTCAATCAAGCTCCATGCCTAGTTGTGGTATGTGACCATCCTTTTGTCATGACACATGTATTGGCTCCAGAGATATTTTAATATTAGCTCTGAATCACCCATTGCCTAGAGGCGAGTGATCCCTTTTCTCAATGCGAACATGAGTCTGAGGACCAAGGCCTCATACTCTGTGACATTATTGGTGTATTTAAACTACAAACTATAAGATACAAGGAAGGATTTACCCCATAGGTTGATCAGTTCCACTCTGGCCCTGCAAGCTTGTTTAGACTGGGATCCATCAAACTTTAGGATCCACAAGTCATTGTTCATTTTTTGGGGTTGGGAAGGTGAAGTGGCATTTGGATTAATTTTGGGAGGGTTGGGAGATGATTCCTCCAACTCTGATGGTGTATGGGTGAGGTATTCCTTTGGAGAATCCTCTAGTTCAGATTTCTAGATGAGCGACACCCTTGGTGTACCACTGAATGGATTGCTTCATCCAGGTGAACTGGCTTAATGTTCTTTCTCTTGGAGGTCATTTATGTGGTGGGTAGTAGCAGAAATGCAAGGCTCATACTCGAGCTTAGAGTGTTTATGGTAATGTACCCAGCACCTAGTGCTGAATAAGAGAGTGGCCAGAGTTTCCATGCTACCTTGTGAGTCTACCTCACCTTTTAATTTCTTGTCCATGTCCTGGATTCTCTGAGAGACTAGGGGGTCCTCCCTAGGGATGAAATCAAAGCTTTGGATTTCTCATGTTTGGTACACCCCAGGGGAAGATTCAGTGAAAAGGACTTCATTTACACTCCCAAATTTGGTGAGGGCCTACTTCATTCTGTGTTCTCTTTCCACCTAGATTTGGTTTGATTTCCCTTACCGTGGGAGCCACAAGTGGGAGAAGTCTGTGGAGAAATAACCTTTAAGGGCCTTAAACCAATTTTGAATTAATAACATCCCATAGGTTTCAGGGATGTCCACCACTTGGATGTCCATTATGCTTGATATTTGGGGGTCTTGGATGAGCTGGATCTAGAGATTTTTTAGCTCACCCACCATTTTCATAGTAGTTTTGTCCAATTGGACTACTACACCTTTGGACAGAGTGGGAGTGAGTCTGAGCTTCTAGCATATGGATAAGGGAATGACATTTCACGAAGCACTAGAATCTACTAGGTAGTTGTATAGGTTCTTCCATTGAATGTTCAAGCCTCATAGGAAGGGAGGATCTTCTATGTTTCCCTAGAAGTTGGCCGAGTTGGCATCATCAAATGTGACAGTCTTTGGGGGATGACTGACAACTTCTGGGTTTCCCAAGAGCTTCAGAAAATATTTCTTCTACTCAGGATAATTTAGCAAAACCTCCATCAAGGTCATGGAGGTGGTGGTGTTCCCTAATGCCTTAGTGATGTCAAACTATCCCCCCAAGTAAAGTTGACTTCCCCTGACCGGATCCTTGGCTCGGTTAGAGGCAGGTCCTTTCATAGAGAAGGAGAAATCATTTGTGTTTTCCTAGGGGGTGTTCTTGGGAGGCATCGACCTGTAAGCTAGTCCTTTGCCAGCCTGGCTTTGAGTGTTGTAGGGAGTCCATGGGCTGGTGAAGGCATTTGCCTCAAAGGCCAGGACGGATTCATCAAAGAACCCCTGCAATTTGAGTTCTTCTTCATCCTCTTTGTCTATCCTGAAGAAGATGATCTCACACGTAAAGGTAGTGTGAGGGGGATCTCATGTGGATGGTTCTGGGGGAGTAGGATCAACATGTTATTGTTTGTCTGACTGGGAGATCATGATGATCTTCTCCAGTGTGGCACAGTTCACCTTGGAATGAGATTCAGAGCCATGTAATCTACACCACATCATCAAGAGGTGGAATTATACAAGTTGTGTAGAATGACTGGGTCCAGCACCACCTTGAGTGGTATTTTGGTTTGAAGGAGAACCTATTGTATTTTTGTTTTTGTTCCATTGTTGTTGGTTGGGCCGAAGCCTGTTGTTGTAGTTTCAACCTCCGAAATTGGTGTTTTGTTGTCTGTAGAAAATATTCCCTCTCTGGGAATTGGAGTTGTGAGATGTAGAAGGCCCCACCTCCATCTATCTCATGTCTATAATTAGTGAGGACACCAGTCACCGGAGGGATTCAACCTCGACTAACAGCTGGGTAGTTGTGTCACAATGTGATAGTTGTTGTGGTGGGTTCCTGGGGAAAGTGGCAGCAACTCCTGGAGTTGAGGACGACAATCCTTTAGCTGCGAATGACTGGAAGAAAGGTACTCTAGAGGGTTGTTTCAAGGTTTGTTGCATCTATTGTGGCTAGTTCCAGGGAACATATTCTAGACCCGGTATTGTTTCGGCCTGAGATGGATAAACGTATCAGGCCTGCTGGTCTATCGGTGATGGGCCCATGGCCATTGTTGGGGCACCCATTTCTAGATTGGGGTTGTATCCCTTGAAATAAGGAGTTCCACCGAGTATCATGTTGAATGGTAGGCTCTGTCTAATCCCGCTGGGAGCTTTTCTCAAACCATGGGACAACTCTAGGGCTAAGTTGTAAACCTTCACCAGAGTATCTTGGTCATTGGCAATAGTGGTTCTCTAGAGGAGAGTGGTGACAATGGGATCCATGGCATTCAAATATGTCTGGATGGTCACGTCAGTGGATGGGATGAAGGGGCCAGTGTACTACTTCGAGGCATGTTGGAACCGATAGTTGAATGTGGCAAGGGGTTTGTTTGGTTCCTTCCTGATAGAGATAAAATGGCTATGGGGCCATGTTGGGTTCACGTGAATGCGAAAGGCTACTAGGAAGGTGTCTTCCATATCCTACCAAATTTTGATGGAGTTGGCTGGGAAGTTGAGGTACCAGTTCAACTCATTCTATCCTAAGGATAGAGGGAACATCTAGGTTACAACATCTTGATGTTGTATCTGGTGTTGATTCATGGCATCCTTATAGGCCTGAAGATGTTCTTCTATAGTTTGTGGTCCTTGATGCTCATATTTGAGATAGATCTTCTCTAGATGCGGTGGAAGATCGTTGGTGGCACCAGGGAACTGCCCCATTGGGGACCCGATGTTACCAAAGTAAGTTGGCATTGGGACCATCTAATTTTGGCTAGGTTGAATGTTGGTCCTCGAGATTATCTGATGGATTTGGGTATTCTGGTGTGTAGTGAATCCCCATATAAAGTTGGCTAGCTATTTGGTTTGTTGGGTCCTACTCTTTTGGATAGGAGATCTAAGTTCTAAAAACTCTCTGGGATTTGGGGCTGATCGAAGGATTCTATCCAAACTTAAGGGTGAAGACAAACCTATTCTATAGAAATTCCAGCTCCTAAAACTATTGCTTGGGGAACCCTCAGGTGTTGTAAAATTGAAATCTTTTGAGGGAGACGAGCTCATACCCTCCTTCTAGCACAATTTTCTATTGGTGGGACTTTGTGACTGGCTCCACCTATAGAGGTAAGTTGTCACCAGATATAGGGGTACCGACCAACTTTGCCTGTAGAGGTTTTTTGGAGACTACATTCTCCTAGCCTCCAAGAACCTTGTAGTTGGGTCTCAATGGTGTAGGGGAGCTAAGTTGGGCAGGTGAGTATTGTATGAGGGGATAGCTAGTTTTTACTCATCTTCGGGGATTTCAAGAGGGGTGGGGTTTCCTGCAAGCATTTGTTTTATCAAATAAAATTCAAAAGATTGATAAGGGTTAGACATGAATTTCTATCTATAGTTATGCAATAAACATTCAAACATCAAACTAAGCTCAAATGTAAGAAAACTAGTCTAAATACTGAATACACAAAGAACTAGTGATTCACATGCATTCAATAGCAAGGGGAGATAAGATCATTCATCTAAACTAGAACATAGGAGCAAAGGATATAAGAACACATACTGCACAAAATATGTTCATGAATTCCAAAGATGAGAACAACACATAACAAGTAGTCATAAAGTACTCCTTCTTTTTCATTAACTCAAACCATTCTAGCATCACTGGTGTATAAAATCATGGCTCCAAGGGAGCATCTAAACTACTAAGAAGTGCTGAGCATTGATCTCCTGAAACAACTAAAAATCAAAAGCTATCTTTTTTTACTTGTTGGACTAGAAAATCATAAGCTTTGGCGACCCTTGTTATGAGGTCGAACTTCTTATTTATACACATGTTTTGACCTTAAAGTAACCTAATCTAACTATACTCTCAACATATAAAATACATTATCCTATGGCCACTACTACCTGTACCACTTACAATCACCTCAAAAAGTGCAGAGGTCTGACAAGACAAAGGAAGAAGACAAGAAGAGAAAGCTAGAAGAATTGACATAGAGACAAGTGTCAGGTATTTATAGAGGAAATCTGATCTTCTTGGTATTCGAGGCTACATGCATCATAAATACAGATTGTGCCTCACTGTCTTCGATGCACAATAGGAAGTTAATGTAGGAGTAGTGCCTCGGGAGAATAATCTGTCAGAGCCATCCCTCCATCTTGTTAGCCTACATATTGACCCTAATTTGAACTTTTTAAAATTTGGGTCCCCTCCAAATCATTCCTTTCAAGGAAAACATTAATATGTCATGAATATGTGAAACCTCATTAAAGTAAGTTTAGTTGGTACAAATGGTTTAGAGGTAATTTCACAGGTTCAAAAGTGCAGGAGGTTCGTTGAGTTCAAGTATGGCCTAGTTCAGTACAGAGGTTCAATGGCTCTAAGTTCAAGTTTAAAGATTCAAAGCTTATGGTTGTGATAAATCAAAAGTTCATACCATGCTCAATTTGGTTTGGCAATTTCAGAGGTTTGGAAGGACAAAGGTTCTCTTTGATACCATTGATGTAGTTAGGTTTAAATGATCCACTGGAGACTCAATGAAAAATTTGGGGATAATGTAGAAGCTATGCCAAGCGCACAATTCATCAAATCATAGTAAAAGGTCAATATTGAATCCCCAATCCTAGTAGGGAACAAATAATTATAGTAAGAATTTTATAAAGTGTTAAGAAACACTTTCTCAGACATGCCAGTCTTTAGAGAAAGTCTTGATCTCTTCTCAGAATGATCCCATGAAACATTAAGTAAGAAGTTGACAAAGATCCTTCTAATTCCCATACCTAATCTGACATGAGGAGATTTGGGGTGTGAATGAAATTTCACTTGTTTCAATCCACATTCACACTAAGACACATTGGTTTCATCTCTCATGACTAATATTACATACTCAAGATCATCCGAAGTTGCAATAAGTTCCAAGGAATCAACCAAATGCTGATATGCAGAAGAGTTGATGCCTGGATGATGGTCATCATAGTGCATAAAGATGAAACCCCGATGTAACATCCATGAGGCTCCACCCATTTTAAATATTTCATTCTTCTGTAATGAGTATTGCATTAACTCTTATAATGGTCAGGATCAATGGGGTTGAACAATAATGCATAAAGGATGCAAGCATCACTCATCATTCTAGTAAGGGAGAAATTCTATTTGCAATACCAGTGACAATAATTGGTGATCCCAATTATCCTTGACAACTATCCATAATGGGAAATATTCAAATAATATATCTAACAGCATGTCATCACTTCCTCCTACTGCAGGGTGTTGGAGATCATCATCACAAAAAAAAAGAAATGAAATGTTTGTCGATACGTGAAAATTGTTTGACAGAATGATAGATTTGACAAAGGCATAGATGTTGAGATAGAATAGTGTTAGAGGGTAGCACTATTTGCATGAAAGGTACATGTGAATCATTTGAAGGAAATGCCAATTCACATACATGGTATGCAAAGGCCTTGGTTAGTTGAAGTCATGGTCGCCCAAGCACAAAACTTCAAGTTATCGGTGCATAAATTTTGATGGACAATTCTCAACATGAAAATCATGCTTAGTTGTAAATAAGGCTAATGTCAAATGATGTGATATATCCCTCCAAAAATTCATAAGGGCCCAATCATACTAAGATAGATGTTTGGTGATGGGAAAACCAAGCTCGATCTTTGGTAACATTGCATCCCAAAATAATAGTGATGTTGTTCTTACAATGGCCCGTTCGCCTTTGATACATATGGATTCACATATAGAAGAAAGCTCACTTCTCAATATGATCCAATCCAAGAGTTTGAAGCCACCGTAATGGAAATTTATAATCAGACAATGACATGGTGTATGGAGGAATGAGATTTCTTCATAACCATAAAAGAGCCTGATCAATAAAACTATTATGGGGTATTGGTGAAGAGATTTCAGAAAATCTAATCCTTAGAGGAAAGCACATGCAAATTGTTTGACAAAATTTTGATATCCCAAAAGGTCAGACCGAGAGTTTAAATCTAGTTCACCTTGCCAAATGGAAGAGAAATGTCATATATCTTGCATGCAATCTTATTGGGTCCTTCGCTAGCAAGTAATAAGGCATATTTTCAGTGCAAGATCAAGGCCGATAATGGAGAGATGGAACATGGTCAAAGGAAGCATGCATGATGCAACCAAACATCACATATATCTATGGAATGTTTTATAATAGAGCTACAAGCTGTTTAAACAAAATGTCAACATGTTGGTAGTGTTTGATAGGCCACAACATCCAATTAAAACTCACAGTATTGAGCACTGAGTTTCCAAAATAGAATCATATGATGGAAATGGGTTTGACATTCAACTTAATGATCAATCTCAGTGGTGGTGCCTCTCCGCAGAGAGAGTATATAAGCTATGCAACATAATGTTGTTGGTGTCTAGTTCATAGTCTAAAGGGAAGAAGGTTATCGGCTTGAAAATAAAAGATAAAGTGGAATGATTAATTATAATCATTTTCAAGAATCGGTTACGAAACACAAACTCAAAGTTTTAGGGGAGACTATTTATGAAAGAGACTCTTTAAAATAATTAGTTATGCAACCAAAATGCTACGGAGATGACCAAGTTTAAATTTGTAATGGAAAGACAAATAGAGGGTTCTTCTGGGCCTGAAAAAGTCTTTGTGCTAGGATAGGAGAGGAGAACTGGTTTTAATTTATATATTGTAACAGGGGAAGAAGAAAATATTTTTATTTTCAGATGTAATTTTCTTGCAGGAATTAATGGAGTTCATGTCATTTCTATGTATTTGGAGAAAGGAAGAAAAATAATGTAACTTTGAATATAAATATTTTTCTTTTTGATTGAATCAGACTTTGAGCTGTTTTGGTTATCTTTATTTGCAGTCCAGTAAAAGTTATGTAAATAATTGTCATACAAACTTTGATTTCTATGCATTCGTCTATCTAAGAACACCATTTTGAGTCTTTCCTTGTCCTTTATAATTGGGAAAATTGATGTAAATGGTCTTCGTGCCATGCATTTAGTTTCTTTTAAAATTTATTATTTATAATTTTTGCATTCACATCACCCTGATGAGTGAATGTTAGTGTACCTTCTTGTCTTCTGGTTAAAGACATTTCCATTGTTTAATTTATTGTAAATAAAATGAAGGTAGTTGTACCTTGCAAAACAAGAAAAGAGTGCTTCTACACAGTCATGGAAAGTCACTCAACTGTTGTGTTGTGGTTTTGTCTTTCAGCCTTGGGTTTTTGGTGTATTTTTGTGCAGGTATTTTAGGAAGACAAATCTATTTACCAACAAATTTTTGATGACTCTACTGGGGAAAAGAATCAAAGGCTAGTGTTACATATATTTCCTCAGTTATTTTTGAAATATCTTGTATATGTAGGATTGATGACTCTATAGGATGACCGTGCCAAATGGAAAAGTTGTAATTTAGAAAAGAATGAATCCCTCCATCATGGAAATCCATTAGATGAAGGACAAAGTGCTGCACAATTTTTGGGATAGATGTAAAGAAAGTATCTCTCGGGCTATCAGATAAAATATCAGTCTAAAGGATGATCATGTATCCACCTTTTTGTGGAGAAGCCTCTGTGCACTGTACCACAAACTCAAAGATCTACAAGAGTACAAAAGAAGAGTGGCAAGATTGAAAGAAGAACTGATAGTCGACGATGAAGAGCCTCCGGTAATACCATCTTACTTCATCTCTCACAATTATATAGTCTTTGGTGATCATGATAGCACTCAAGAACCCATGGATAAATATGATAAAGGTGTATCTGAATCTTCCTTCCCCCCTGATTTAGAAATTTTCAGATTTGAAAGTGATGATAGTCATCTTTCTTTGGAGAGTTTTGTTTGTGAAGAATTTTATAATAATATGGAACCTAAAAATGAAGCTTTTTCCCTTGAGGAAAATAAAGATGATCCCTCATGTTCAGATATCTATAATCACCCCATGGAAAGATCTGGTTGGTTTCAGGGTGAAGTCTGTAATGATGGCGAGATAAAAGTTCATATAGAAAAGCTTCATCCTCATGCTGACACTCTAGTTGAAGAAAGAGACGCTGAAGTTAATTTTCAGCCTATAAATCACCCGGCTAAATTATGGAAGGATGCCCTTCTTGCCGAAGAAGGAGAAATCATGGGCAAGTTCTTATCATCTCTTCAAATAGAAGGCTTCTCTCAGACTAGATCGGGTATTAATTTAGCTAAAACTAAAAATGAATTATTATTGAATGAGTCTCCTTTTTCTTCTTTATGTGACTTTTCTGGTTTGGACCATTAAAATCATGCTGACAAGTGTAATGATATATCAGGGAAAGTGAAGGATGGAATGTGTTGCGTAGTTGATGATAATCTAATTCTTGATAGAGATGAGGTGAATTTTTGTATGAAATGTGATCCTATGTTGGATGATTTTTCCTCCTCCTTTCAAATCAATTGTGATATGAATGAGTATACAAAGTAAAGTTCTTTTATAAGAAAAAATCATAAGACCTACTCTCTGGCTCATGGAGAGATCCCTGAATATTGTTTTTTTTTGGTTTGAGATGACATCTTGCCTAAGAAATCCCATTGAGAAACCTTTCAAAGATAAAGAATGCTATGATGAGCTTGGGTTGTTAAAGAAAAAATGTTGGGTTGCCATGTTTTTGCATGCTATTAGTTTGATATTCAGCATTGAAGAAGTCACCAGAGAACATTTCTTTCATGGTACTTTATCTGAGTACAACCCTTTTCTCTGAAGAGGATCCTATTTCTCCCATCCAGTGGATGGCTTTGTGTAAGTTTTTCTTGTTTCTGGTTGCAATGGTAGGGGTTTACCCTATCTGTGTATATATTGTAAATATCTTTTGGTGTGTGTAGTGTTAGTTTAAATAATGCCCAATATTTAATTGGGCTTGCCACTAGTCTAGATGGTTTTCTATTTTAGCTTTCCATGTTTTCAATTTTGGTTTGTTTTCTCAGTCCTATTTCCCTTCACCTGCATTGTAAGAAACTCCCTGCATTCCCTTTTCTATGACTCTATTTCCCAATGGTTCCTAAGGCACTTATCTTTTACCCAGAGATTGTTGGATCTCTTTGCTTTTGCAAGAAAAGAAATCCCCTTGTAGAGCCCATGTTAGCCTACATATTGACCCTAATTTGAGCTTTTTAAAATTTGGGTCCCCTCCATGTCATTCCTTTCAAGAAAAACATTAATATGTCATGAATATGTGAGAAACCTCATTAAACTAAGTTTAGTTGGTACAAATTGTTTAGAGGTAAGTTCACAGGTTCAAAAGTTTAGGAGGTTTGTTGAGTTCAAGTATGGCCTAGTTTAGTGTAGAGGTTCAGTGGCTCTAAGTTCAAGTTTAAAGATTCAAAGCTTATGGTTTTTATCAATCAAAAGTTCATACCATGCTCAATTTGGTTTGACAATTTTAGAGGTTTGGAAGGACAGAGGTTCTCTCTGATACCATTGATGTAGTCAAGTTAAAAGGGTCCACTGGAGATTCAATGAAAAATCTAGGGATAATGTAGAAATTATGCCAAGTGCACAATTCATCACCTCATAATAAGAGGTAAATATTGAATACCCAATCTTGGTAGGGAATGAAGAATGATAGTGATAATTTGATAAAGTGTTAACAAACACTTGCTCAGACATGCCAGTCTTTAGAGAAAGTCTCAATCTCTTCTCAGAATGATCCCATGAAACATTAAGTAAGAAGTTGACAAAGAGCCTTCTAATTCCCATACCTAATCCAATATGAGGAGATTTGGGGTATGAATGAAAGTTTAGTTGTTTCAATCCACATTCATACTAAGACACATTGGTTTCAGCTCTCACAACTAATATTTCATATTCGAGCTGATCTGAAGATCTAATCACTTCCAAGGAATCAACCAAATGCTGATATGAAGAAGAGTTGATGCATGGATGATGGTCATCACATTGCATAAAGATGAAACCCCAATGTAACATCCACAAGGCTCCACCCATTTTAAATATTTCATTCAAAGGTAATGAGTATTGTATTAACTCTTATAGTGGTTGAGATCAATGGGGTTGAATAATAATGCATAAAGGATGCAAGCATCACTCATCATTCTAGTAAGGGCGCAATTGTATTCGCAATACCAGTGACAAGAATTGTTGATCCCAATTCTCTTTGACAGCTATCCATAATGGGAAATGTTCAAATAATATATCTAATGGCAAGCCATCACTTCCTCCTACTACAGGGTGTTGGAGATCATCATCATAAAAAAAGAAATGAAATGTTTGTGGATGCGTGAAAACTATTTGGTAGAATGATAGACTTGGCAAAGACAGAGATGTTGAGATAGAATAGTGTTAGAGGGTGGCACTATTCACATGAAAGGTATGTGTGAATCATTTGAATGAAATGCCAATTCACATACATGGCATGCAAAGGCCTTGGGTAGTTGAATTCATGGTCACCCAAGTGCAAAACATTAAGTTATCAGTGCATAGATTTTGATGGACAGGTCTCAACATGAAAATCATGCTTAGTTTTAAACAAGGCTAATGTCAAATGATGTGATATATCCCTCCAAAAATTCATAAGGGCCCAATCATACTAAGATAGATGTTTGGTGATGGGAAAACCAAGTTTGATCTTTGGTAACATCTCATCCCAAAATAATAGTGATGTTGTTCCCACAATGACCTGTCGGCCTTTGATAGATATGGATTCACATATAGAAGAAATCTCACCTCCCAATATGATCCAATTTAAGAGTTTGAAGCCACCATAATGGAAATTTACAATTGGACAGTGACATGGTTTATAGAGGAATGAGATTTCTTCGTAACCATTAAAGAGCCTGATCAATAAAACTATTATGGGGTATTGGTGAAGAGATTTTAGCAAATCAAATCCTCAGAGGAAATCACACACAAATTGTTTGAGAAAATGTCAATATCCCGAATGGTCAGACCGAGAGTTTCAATCTAGTTTGCCTTACCAAATGGAAGAGAAATGTCATATATCTTGCATGCAATCATATCGGGTCCTTCGCTAGTAGGTAATAATGCATATTTTCAGTGCAACATCAAGGAAGATAATGGAGAGATGGAACATGGTCAAAGGAAGCATGAATGATGCAACCAAACATCACATATACCTACGAAATGTTTTATAATAGAGCTATGAGCTGTTTAAACAAAAAGTCAACATGTTGGTAGTGTTTGATAGGCTGTAACATACAATTAAAAATCCTAGTATTGAACACTGAGTTTCCAAAAGAGAGGCATATGATGGGAGTGGGTTTGACATTCAACTTAATGATCAATCTTAGTGGTGGTGCCTATCCGTAGAGAGAGTATATAAGCTATGTAACATAATGTTATTGGTGTCTAGCTCATAGTCTAAAGGGAAGAAGGTTACCGGCTTGAAAATAAAAGATAAAGTGGAATGATTAATTATAATCATTTTCAAGAATCGGTTACGAACCACAAACTCAAAATTTTAGGGTAGACTATTTATGAAAGAGAATCTTTAAAAGAATGAGTTATGCAACCAAAATTCTATGGAGATGGCCAAGTTTAAATATGTAATGGAAAGACGAATAGAGGGTTCTTCTGGGACCGAAAAAGTCTTTGTGCTAGGATAGGAGAGGAGAACTGGTTTTAATTTATATATTGTAATAGGGGAAGAACATAAGATTTTTTTTTTCAGATTTAATTTTCTTGTAGGGATTAATGGACTCTGTGTCATTTCTATGTATTTGGAGAAAGGAAGAAAAATATTGAAACTTTGAATATAAATATTTTTCTTTCTGAATGAATCACACTTTCAGCTATTTTGGTTATCTTTATTTGTAGTCCTGTCAAAGTTATGTAAATAATTGTCATACAAATTTTGATTTCTATGCATTTGTATATCTGAGAACACCATTGTGAGTCTTTCCTTGTCCTTTATAATTGGGAAAATTAATGTAAATGGTCTCTGTGCCATGCATTTAGTTTCTTTTAAAGTTATTGTTTATGATTTTTGCATTCACATCACCCTGATGAGTGAATGTTCATGTACCTTCTTGTCTTCTAGTTAAATACATTTCCATTCTTTAATTCATTATAAATCAAATGAAGGTAGATGCACGTTGTAAAAAAAGCATAAAGTGCTTGTACACAGTCGTGGCAAGTGACTCAACTGTTGTGTTACGGTTTTGTCTTTCAACCTTGGGTTATGGGAGTATTTTTGTGCAGGTATTTTAGGAAGACAAATTTGTTTACCAACATGTTTGACATGCCTTATCAAGATCACCTACCTATGGACCCATTATTAATTGCTTGACAATGATTGGTTAGCTTCAGGGAACCTAGACGCGGATCACTGTGAAGAATACAAAACTTCAAACCTAGAATTCCGAAGTCTAGGAGCTTACGCTCAAAGACTAATGAACCTACAAAATTACACCCTGTTGGTGAAAATATCTAGAGTCTGGAGAAGTCTGCTATTCCTTGTTCTATTTGAAGGCCTCCAAAATCTAGCCAATGCCTTCCTCATCTATGTCTTTGATGAAGTCCCATCGATCGCTGACGACCCCAAATGTTTTATCACTATCTGCGTCCCCATCCTAGAATTATGTAGCTATCTTTACTAATTCATGAGCCCAGTCATCATTTTAAATAGTCTTGACAATTTTCCTTCGTTAAAATCTCTAGTGGACTGGTAATGGGATTCTATTAGCTTGTAAAATTTTCTCAGTACAAAATCCTCTGGGGCACAAGTATCGGTAGTGAAGGGATTGAATTGAGAAACCCTTGATACAAATGATGTGTATAAATCTAAAGAATTCTGGACTCCCAGGATCCTATTCTTTAGGGCCTCTACCAGTTGCTTTCTCACCTTAATTTTGAGGCTATTTGGAGTGCTAGGCCCGGAGGAACCAAAAGGGTTCTTCTTGCAAAATTCCTGTCTCTGTAATAGCTTCCTCCTTGAATTTTATTATTTCTTCCAATTTGGACCTCAACTCCTCATACTTCTCTATATATTTCTCCCATAAGACGATGGGGTAGTTCACTTAGCCCACAAGATTACTGACCTGATAAAGGTCCAGGAGTGTTGCTGCTAGGAATTTCCTTACGACCTTGATTTGTTCATCGATCTACCCATCTATAGCTTGTAACTTATTTTTCATGGCCCTTAGAGCATCCACGTCACCCTATGGGAGTGGTGTTCAAGAGGTGGAGGCTTTCAGATGAACCTCAACCAGTGGTTGAGTTAGTTTTGCGAGAATCTTGAGGAGATTTTCTTTCTTTTCTCTTTCCTCCTTCAGCTTCTACACCTACATGTCATACCAGGCCTCAACTTCCTAGGTAGCTTCCTTCAATAGGTCTACTTCCTTCAACAGGTCCACTTCACCTTGTTTGTCTCTCCTCCTGAAAGGAACCTCTGTGATTGTATAATCTTCATCCCTTACTACTGCCAAGTCTATATCTAGGGGAGGCATTGCAACTATTATGATTATCTTTCCTCCCAGACCGGTCTGGAGGGTATGGATGGTCTAGACCTTTTTAGGCTTATTAGCCTCTTGATTTTGGGCCATCATTTTGGCCAAGGAGAGGGGAACACTTAATACCACTGGGGCCTTTCTTTTCCTAGATTCCACCAACCATTGTGGCAGCTAGGGCGATCTTGCTGGTAAGGCCTGGGCATTAGGGCCTTCTTTGGGGTCTAGTGGCATTTCCCCGATAACCATAGTTGTATCTGACTCTTTCTCTTGTTCCCTGCGGTTTTCTATATCTTTTTCCCTAGTGGCATTCTCATCTGTGGTCTCTGGGACTCCATCTCCCCTGGTACTAGTAACAATTGCATCACTGGGATTTTCCCCATCTTTTCCAGCATCTGTGGTCTCAGTATCCATGTTGCCATAGTTATCCCCCTCATCTTGTTGCTGATGTTCTTCTTTGGGGCCATCCACCGGGACATCCTTCTCCATAGGCACATCTCTTAGAGAGGCCGGAGGTGTCTGGCCAAGATTTGACTATTTGGCCACAGAGAGAACCTCACCAAATGTCACACTCTATGGTATTTGGTCACCCAAAGTGACTTGAGGCACCTGGAGCATGATGACTAGGGATACAGCTTCTCCTGAAGGTCCAGGTTCCCCAGTCATTGTCAGCTGCTCATCTTTTGTTGGGCTTAGTTCTGTCTTTGTCCCCTAGACTAGTCTTTCTTCCACATCTTGTGGATCTTCTTTTATTTCTTCTTGTTCTTTCTCTTTTTCCTATTCTTGGACCTCCTTCTCTAGGGCCACTTCTTCTTTTACATATATCTCTTCCACTGCCTTCACCATATCTACATGTAAGTTCACCAGATCTTCCATCTAGAAGAGATCATCAAAATCATCGTGTGGAGGGGAATCTGCCAGAATATCCTCTAGCTCAGTAGAAGAGGAGATGAGTTCCACCTGGGGAATGTTGGGAATGCATGGACCTGCATCTGTGCTCAGGGGATGGTTCACCCTTTTCTTCTTTCTTCGTAACTGTAACAGGGCCCCAACATCTAGGATGTGTGCAGACTCTGCCTTGGCCTCCGTCTATCGGCTCATAAGTGCTGCTAGTGAAGGGGGTCCTACTGGGAGGGAAGATACCACCGTAGTAACCAGAAGACCATGGAAAAGTTGGGTGCTTAGTTTTTGACTTATCTGTCAGGACGCCTCCAGCTGAATATGAACTTACTCCAAAATGTGGAGCAGATTCGGGGGTGGAACTTGGGCTGGGGTGCTTTCTTTTTCTTTCCCTTTATCTTTACTTGGCCTCGCAGCTTCGGAGGCCGAAGTAGACCCCCACAAAATTGGACCCCTACGAGTGCTCCTCTTGCACACTTGTGCAAAGTAATCATGACTATTCTGTATGATGCTCTGGCTCATGTCCTCAATTGTCAAACTCTCTGGGGTGTCCCAATCCACTAGAGGGAGATCTATCTTATCGATCCCCTGTTCCTTGTATGCTGGGTCCTCTAGAGGCCCACTATCTAAAAAATATTTTGGAAAGGTCTAAAGGCCGAGGCTCTTCATCATCCCTTTGGACATCCTCGAGTGCTGTTGGGCCCAAAGGTCAAAACCATCCTGGAGATCTGCCCAAAAATATTCAATGTGAAGCTCATGTGGTGTGGATGCCCAGGGTAGTGCCTTACTTATCTTGTTGAATGGATCAAAATAGTTCCTTACAAGGTGGAACTCAGCCAATCCTAGACTCTTCAATTCATTATCAACTTCCTTAGCTATTGCAAGACTTTAAGAATAGTTCCCGCATATGATTGGGAATGGGATGGAGATAACCTTCTTCAATGAAAAGAATGCATGAAGTTCCAAGATTTGCCTGCAGAACTCCAAAAGAATAATCCTATCCCCAAAATATCTGGGGAGTAGGTAGGGCTTCTCAGAGAACCCAATCACCTGAATGTAATAATGCTACTAAAATTGAATAAAATAATTTCCCTTGTACTCACCAACATCACTGCTTCCTTGGACAGCTGATACCCTAAATCCTGAGTAAGTTTCAAAATGTTGTGGTAAATAAACATGTCATTTACCCTACAAAAATTGGGGAAGCTAGCTTCCCATTGGATCTGGGGGTAATGTTCCCAAAAGGCATTTTGGATAGGACCATTCCCAAGAATGCCCACTGTCTGCAAAACCTGGAGAGTAGGTCTCTGTTGTGCCAGTGCCCATAACACATATGAATTCATGTGGAAACTTGAATTCTTGCCAACATTCTTCAATTGGAAGTCCACATGATTGGCAATAATAGTTTCCTAGTCAAAGGTCTGACTATAAGTGGTGATGCAGTATAGGAAATAATACATCCATGCCAAAAAGTCCCTGGCATTGGGTTCTCTGAAGAGCCTCCAAAAAAAGACGATCCCCACTTGTATGCATTCCTTGAAATCTCCATGAGAGATCTCCAGCCTCATTTTTTTGTAGTTCCTCCTCAGGTACTTTAACCAGTGGGAGTTGAGATGCTGCTGGGAAAGGAGGGGGATGTTCTAAAACTCTTTCAGTGATAGAGACTAGGAGATAATAGTAGCACTTCTAAACTGGGGGATCCCCAGCCCCAAAAAAAGGTGGGAGCATCAAGAGTAACAATGGTCGCTAGGTAGTTCAATGGTAGGGAATCAACAAGAAAAATATCTTGGTTGGGTGCATTGTAGTGTTTTTCCAGGTGGAGAATCAGCTTCGGTGCTTGCACCAAGTATGGGAGACATGAATCTTTGATAATACCAGAGGCAGCCATGTTCTTCGCCATATCATCTCCGATAGATCTCTATTGGTACATTGTTAAAAGAAGGCCTTGTAGTTCTACCAATAGTCCAACCTCTATGTCGGTGATCTCTTGAAGTTTGGAATCCACTTTGGATCCTACAAGGACACCATCCCTTAGGTATTTGGATGTCAATGGGAGTTTGGCCAGCATCTTCTCTGCCTTTATCTTAGTGGCCGCTCAAGTGGAGGTAGTCAGAAGTTATGGACTTCCAGGAGGAGTTGTTACTTCAGACATGATTTTTTGGTTAATCTACAACCTGCAAGACCAGATGACCGTTAATACATGTGGTAAAATATAAAGCAATTTTACAGACTCCAGAGAGTTCACCACCATTTCACACCTATTATCAAAAGATGTTAGCCCACATCAAAATATTGAAAATATAACAATTAACAAATTACATGGAATTTGATCGACACCCAGAGGTTCCAGGGTATTGGTTTATGTGACAAGCTAGGATGAAGGCATGGAGCCTTTCCAGCAACCAGAGTCCAAAGAAACTAGTCATTATTGAAGTGAATAGGTAGTGAGCTGTACTGGGCTGACATGGGTTGTCATGAGGCCACGCAATAAAGAACATAATGGCACATAATGGTGATAGATATGTTGACACAAGTGAATTAAATGCCAGAGGGGATGTTTTGAATTCTAACACATGGGGGAAATTAATCCCACCATTAATGATGAAGTGATAGAGGAGAGCGAAAACCACCATAGCTTGAATAGGTGAGGTGCCGAGTTCAAACCAGGCAGACACCATGTGGGCGAGCTTGGAACCTGAGTTATACAATGTGGAGAGAATGATGAGCTCACCATAGGAAGGGTCATCATGACAATGTAAAGACCACAATATAGACCAAATTCACAGGGAATGCCAGAGAACAATGCAATTTACAGGACACGACCCTATCGTACAGCCTATTTACAATTTACAGAGAAGTTACGACAATTTACAAATAAATTACACCTTATAGAATCTATAAGAATGTACACTATTTACAGGAGAGAACAATGTAAGGAGGGTGGACAACCTTCCTGCGGAGCCATCCCACCAATGAGAGGTGATGACAAACTAGAAGACACCGCACACAAAAGCAAAAACAAGACCAAAAAAGGAAGAACAAAGCAAAAGAAAAACAAAGAGAACTAGAAGAGAGCCAAAGGGCCTACCTTAACACCAGGAAATGTGGGAGGAGGAGCAAGGGAGGTTCTCTACAAACCAAGAAGCTTTCATGGACCACAGACACCTACAACCTTGTAGGGAAGCTGAAAACACATGCAAACTTGAATACCAACTTAACTGCAAAGCACTGTTAAAACCTCCCAAAGAAACTCACACTTAATCACAAATTCACTCTAATCAATCTTAATTGCTCTGGGTAATCTTGTTCATGGTAAATGTGAAAGTGACAAGTAATTCTTCATTTATACCCCTAGGGTAAAAACACACTGCTTCCTCTTGCAAGTCCCAAAAAAAGAAAAACCTTCAGACTCTGGGCCCAGGGGAATCCGGTGCAAGCACACCCTCTGACAAAAGAGGACATAGTGACAAATAACCCTAGGGTTTGAAATCCGATCGGCACAAAGAAAACAAAAACACTCTAGGACCGGGTCTCAGAGGAAGAGAAACCAAAAGAAAAGAAAATAATGACCCTGCGAAAGCAAAGGTCGGAAGAGAACAAAAGGAAAAGGAACAAGGAAAAGAGAAAAAAGGGGGACCCAATATTTTGCCAAAAAAAATTAGGGATGGGTATGCAGGGCATAATAGAACCCAAGTCATAGACAGTGGAACCCAAGCATCAGATAGAAGAATAGGAAAGAATGTTTGAGAATGATAGACCTAGTGGATCAAGTCCAGAATCAAGACTGAAGGATCCAATACTTTCCAAGTATGTTGAAGGCATCATGCACCTAAGAAAATAATTGGAGATTAGAGAGAAGCTTTAATGACAAGGAACAAACTCAAAGGTACATGTTTACTTAGTGAATTTGAACCCATAACTGTTAAAGATGCATTGAATGATGAAAGTTGGATAGAAGCAATGAATGAAGCAAAATTGAGCAGATTGAGAAGAAAAAAACTTGGACTCTTGTACCTAGACCAAAGGACAAGAATGTGATTGGAACTGAGTGGGTTTTTAGAAATAAGATGAATGAAAATGGTGAAGTCTTTAGAAACAAGGCCATACTAGTTTGTAAAGGATATTCTCAAGAAGAGGGTATTGATTATGGAGAAAATTTTGCTCCTATTTCAAGACTTGAAGGAGTCAGAACTCTTCTGGCATATGGTGTATGTTGATGGGAATTTGGTGACTGGGTCCGCTAACAAGGGTAAGTTGGCATCGGGTACCGGGGTACCGACCAACTTCACCTGTAAAGGTTGTCTAGGGAAATGAAATTCCCTGGGCCTCCAAGCACGTGAGAGTTGGTTCTTAATGGTGCAAGGATCAGTTGGGAGATGTGACTATTTTTGACGAGGATAGCTAGTTATCTTCAAATCATTCTCTCTGGGGATTCAAGTAAGTGGGGGTTTTCTCCAAGCGCGCATGCTTACACTTAAAAAAATAAAAATCAAAAGGCTCTACAAAGTTAGAAGTATTTCATCTACCTATAGTTATACTAAACATTCAAGACATCAACAATGCTCTAACATACTATAGTAAATACCGAAGAAATATACAACCACCAGTTCATATTTTATTATTAGCAAAGGAAAGGAGGTCCTTAATCTACTTTAACTATCAGAGCAAAGGACATGAAGAACATAAATCATAAAATACTATTAACCTAGAAGACAAAATGTCAACAACAACATTGAGAGAATTCTTCCTTCTTCATTAACATCTATTCTACCAAGCACTGGTGCATGGTACAATGGTGGCTCCAAGGGAACATTCAACTATTGAAAACTTAGAAAATATGAAGCATTGAGCTCTACAACTAAGAAATGAGAAAACCAAATTGCTATTAACTTGTGGACTGCAAAATCATCAATTTTGGTGACCCTTGGAATGAGGCTAGAATTATTATTTATACACATTCTTTGATCTAACCCTAACCCTAACTTATGTTACACTTTATAATAAAATACATTATCCGGTGGCCGGTATTACCTGAGCCACCCTACTAAAGACCTAGAGACAGAAAAGGCTTGTCATGTCAAAAGAATAAGACAAAAAGGTGGAGTGGAAGAATCAGCCTCGAGAAGAGAGCCAAGAAAGAGAAGGAAGAAATCTGATCCCCTAGGGATCGAGGCTACATGCCTCATAAATGGGAAAAGTGGTGCCCTATCACTGATGTGCCAGGTGTATCTTTGAAGCGGTGCCTTGGGAGACCATTTGTTAGAAAACCTCTTGCTGATCTGACATACCTTGTAGTTCACCCAACTTCTAACAACCTTTATTAATTGCCTTGAAAGTGACCAGTTAGCCTTGGGGGCCAGGACATGGGTCACTTAAAGAATACCAAATGTAGGATTCAGAACTCCATGATCCGGGAACTTGCATTCCAAAGGAATAAAGAATACAAAATATTTAGGTTTTCCCCAGCCCCCGAAGAATTTTTACTATTGCTTACTGTCACTGAACGTCTGGAGGAGATGGGAAATTCCATCTTCATCGATGTCTTTAAGGCTAGCCCACCGGTATTTAGCCACCTTAATCTATTCCCCCAGGTCTGGAACGTTTCCCTTAAATTCATTGGCCATATTTGCCGCATCGTGGCCAATGAGCACCATGTAGGTTATTTGAATCATTTTAGCTCCATCTATCCTCTCCAGGGATTGATACCTTGATTCCATTAACTCATCAAACTTCCCCAATACATACTCCTCCGGCGTGCATGTGTTAGTGCAAAACGGATTAGATCCAGAGACCTTCAAAACAAAAGACTTGTATAAATTGAAAGAATATTGAACTGTATTGACCTTATCATGTAGAGTCCCCACCAGTTGCTTGAGTACCCGCAATGTGAGGTCATGTTTGGAGTGCTAGGTTCTCACAAAATTAAATGACTTTTCTCCTAAAATTCTGGACTAGGAAACAATTTATTCTTCGAGGCCGATGAGTTCCTCTAACTCAACTTTCCATGCCTTATAATTCTTGATGTCTCCCTCCCTTATGGTGATGGTGGTTTTGACCTCATGTAATATGTGGTGGGCTACATATAGCTCTAGGAGTGTGGACACCAGGAAATGGTAGACATTTCCTAACTGCAAGCTGACCCATTCATCAACCGCTTGGGCCTTTTTCTTCATTGCCTGTAATGAGTCTATATCTCTCTGTGGAAGTGGTGCATCTGATGTAGAGGCCCTCAGAGGAATAACGCTAATGGGTTAGGCTAGCTTAGTCAGCAACCCCATGAGGTTTGCATTTTTCTCTTTTTTTGCCTTGAACTTTTGAGCCTCCTTTTCATAGCAAGCTTCCACTACCTTGGCTACTTCTTTCAACAGGTTCAATGCACCCTATTTTCCTCTCTTCCCCAGTGACACCTTTGTGACATTGTAATCTCTAGCTTCAGCCATTGCCTCATTCACATCTGGGGAAGGTGTTGCGATTACTACAACTATTTCTCTACCTATCTTGGTTCAGAGAGTGTGAACCATCCAAGCTTTCTTAACCTTAGGCAGGTTTTGCACCTGAGCCATCATCTTTGCCAAAGAAAGATGGGCTTTGGGTGTTGATGGGGCCTTTCTCTTTCAGGATTCCACCAACCACTGTGGCAGTAGGGGAGGCTTTGTAGCCAAGATATGCTCCTGTAAATTTTCCCCAATGTCTTGCTGTGCCCCTTCAATAATATGAGCCTCCTCCAACTCCTTCCCTATGTCCTCTGACTCACCAACGATATTTCCTCTGGTGACACCTGTTTCCTTTATCCTGTCATCTATATGTTTGGAAATATTTGGGTCCTCATTGGTGGCCCCAAGGTTTTCTTCTTCATCATGTTGCTGCTCTTCCTCAACCTCTGTGGCTAGGATGTTCTCTTCTATTGGTATATCTTCTGGTAGTGGGGGAGGCAATGGGCCAAGATTCAGTGTTTGGGCCGCAGTGATTACCTCCCCAAATGTTGCCTTTAGGAGTGGTGTCTGGAACATGGTAGTTGGGGTCACAGTTGTTCCTGTAGGTCTAATTTCCCCAACTGATGCCATTTGTTCATTTTTCTTTTGCTGGCTTGAAACTCCTGTATCTCATATTTTTGGGACTTTGGAGGCAATCTCTTGTTTCGCTCCCATTTCTTCTTCTATTTGTACCTCCTGCTCTTGTGTAGGTTCCTATTCTGGAGCTTCCTCCTACTCTAGAATTTCCACCTCTGGCTGTACAATGTCTCCCTACAAATTATGAAACTCATAAATTCTGAATACATCATCAAATTATTCTTGAGGGGGAGGATTTTCTAGGACATGAGTGTGCTTTGGTTCTTTCTCTAGCTCCGGGGAGTCGAAAGAAACAATTTCTACTTGTGGGATTTGTGGCATCCCCAGCTTTGGTTCTGCCTTTGGCTTTGGATTAAGCCTTTTCTTTTATCTAGTAACTAAAGGAGGCCCTGCATCCCTTAGGGCTGCCTGCTCCTCTTCCGGATCTATTCCTATTTCCTTGACCATTAATGCTGCTAGTGAAGGGGAAGAGGGAGGACAGACAGGTCCAGTCATGAGCACTGGAGTGGCCAACCACGTGATTAATTTCTCCCTCATTTGCTGGGAGGCTACTATCAATTGTTTCAGGTTTTTTTTTTATGGGGGTCTCCTGTAGGGTTGGATTTTCCATTATTCTCTTTCCTCTATCCTCTCCTTGTGAAGAGGTTCAGACCCCGGGAGTCAACTTTTGTACTACTGGGGCAGCCCTACAGGTACTCCTAGGGCATAATTTCTTAAATTATTCCATGCTATGCTCGACCATGTTGTGAGTGAACTCTTTAATGGTGGGCCCCTCTTGGGAATTCTATTCTACCGGTGGGAGAGCCAACTTATCAATCCCCTTTGCCTTGTACTAGGGATCTATTGTGGGTACGACATCTGAGAAGTCATCTAGAAATTTTTGGAGCTTCAACCTTTCCATCATCCCCATAGTCATCCAAACGTAATGCCAGCTCCAGACCTCAACATCATCCTGGAAATCTTCCCATAAGTCCTCCATGTGATATTGGTGGGGCTCTAATGCCCGGGGAAGTGCCAATGCAATTTTGCCAAGAAAATCAAAGTTCTTCCACGCTAGATAAAATTCCACCAAGTTTAGGGTCTTGAGTTCGCTGTCTGCCTCATTGGCTGTGGTTAGACTGCATGAGTAATTCCCACAAGTGATTGGGAATGGAACATTTGTCACCTTTTCCAAAGAGTATAAGGTGTGTAGCTCCATCATTTGTCTACAATATTCCAAGAGAATTATCTTGTTCCCACAATGTTTGGGCAACAAGGTTTCCCGAAAAAGCCGGTTACCCTTATGTAAGTGTGTTGTTGGAATTGGATGTAGTAATGGCCATAAATTCTGACCAAATCCATTTCCTCCTTGGAGAGGTAGTACCCTGCATCCTGGGTAGGTGTAAGCAGGTTGTAGTAGACGGAGGTGTCATTCACCTGGCAAAAACTGGGGAAACTAGCCTCCCATTGAATTTGTGGGAAATAATCCAAGGGAGCCTTCTAACCTAGGTGGATCCCAAGTACACCTGACATGAGTAGCCCATTGGTGATAGGTCATTGTTGCACTAAGACCCAGAGAACATAAGAATTCATATAGAATTTTTGCTTCTGGGCCACCTGAAGGAACTGAGATTCTACATGATTAGAGATAATGGTAGCCCAATCAAAGTATTCCTTGCTAGTGGTGATGCCAAGAAAAAAGTAGTACATCCACCCTGCGAACTCTCGGGCATGGGTTTACCCATAGACTTGGCATAGTTCTATTATTTACATTTGGATACTTTCTTTAAACTTAGACCGGGGGATCTCTAATTTCATTTTCTTGGGGTCCCTCTTTGGAGCCTTGAGCAAATGATTGTTCATGTATTGCCATTCTGTGACCTCCAGCTGCTGAAATTTCTCTAAGGCATTAGCTCTGGTAATGACAGTTGGGTCATCAAACTGAGGAATCCCCAAACCTACTCAAAAAGTTGCGGTGTCGAGAGACACCATGGGGGTGGGATATCCGGTTGGGACCGGGTCTGCAAGCATGACAGCCCAGACAGAGGAGTTCTAATGTGCTGCAAGAGTAAGAATAAGCTTTGGGGCCTACACTGAGCATGGGAAACAAGTGGCCTTTAGGATCCCAGAATCCCCAACGCTGATCACCAACGAATCCCCAGACTCTTGCTGAATAAACATTATCTTGACCAGGGCTTGTATCTTGGCCCACATTTCGACGCTGGTGTCGGTAATCAACTAGACTTGGGATTCAATCTTTAATCCCATAATGGCATTATCTTTTAGGTACTTCATGTTGAGAGGCAATTTTTCTAAGGCCCTCTCTATTTTGGATCTGATTGCTGCCCTGGTGACCATCGTGGAGGGAAGTTCCAGGCTCCCGGGTGGTGAAGATGCAGAAGCCTCAGACATATTTAAGGTATGTTTCTTTGAAAACCTGCAAGGAAAGGTGGCCATCAAAATTTGTAGATAAATAATATTCTGGGATTCAGAGATCTTATCACCAAGGCATGTCCTTTTCTTGAAAAGTTAGTTTAGGTCCAAAATCCTGAAAAGGTATATATATAATGCAAACTTAGAGAATTAACCACTATCTAGGCCTAGGGGTTTCAGCATACTTAATGAAAGGAATATGTGGGTTGGGTGAGGACAAAAGACCCAGGGTCCAAAAAACTAACCATTGGAAGATGTGAGTGAAAAGTGAGCTGTCAGGCCCACGTTAGCGTCACATGGCTATGCAATAAATGGGGAGTTATGGTGATGGCGTTGCCAACTGTTTGAAAATGTGAAAAGTGGAGGCCACTTGGACAATCTTGAAAGCATGTGTGGGACATAAATCAAATGCACAGGCTGGTTTACAAAGGAGAGAGAAAAATGCCTAGTTGAAACCAGCGAAGAGCCGAGTTTCAACCAGGTGGTGTTCTATCTCAGACGAGCTCACAAACTTGAATAGAAAATAGATGAAGCATGACAAGCTTGACACAAGGCTGGACAAATACACACAAAATATACATCTAGGCATAGCAGGGCCAAAAGGTATATAAATGGAAAATGGAAGGATATACATTAAATACACTAAATTTACAACAAAAAATAGGATGCAGAGCAGCTACCCTAAAACAAAGTCTAAATGTACAAACATTACATTATCTACATTATCCTACACCTGCACAGAGGGTGAACAACCCTCAGGTAGAGCCAACCCACCAACGGGTGGTGAACCAGATGACAAAGATGCAAAGTAGAAATGGAAACAAAATGAAGCAAAAATGAAAATGAAATAAAAAATGAGGGAAAGAACCAAAAACACCAACCTAGAATCTGAAGAAGGGAAAGGAGGGAAAGGTACTAGACCACTCTGCAACAACCTCTACCTCCAATCACCAAGAATATCCATGAGAATCAACTTGTAATTGCTTAGAATAACTCAGAATATCTCGCACTCAATTCTTGCTCAAATTGCTAAGGAATCGCTCTGAAATCAATTAAGTGTTTTAATCGTGGTAACTGTGAAAATGACAGGTAATTCCTATTTATACCCGAGGTGAAAAGAATAGTTATGTTTCCTTCCAAAAACTCTAGAACAGGTAGACTTTTGGACTCCGAGCCTGGGGATTTCGTGTGACCATACCCTCTTACAAAAAGAAGACATTGTGGCAGAGAATCTCAGTCTGGAATCTGGTTTCTGGAAAAGAAATGACCAACTTTGGGACCAGGTCCTGGAGACACGAGGGACAAAACCCAAACAAAACCAACACTATGGGAATGAAAACTTGGAGAAGGAAAACAAAGAACAAAGGCAAAAAGACAAGGCAAGAGCCAAAAGAAAAAAATAAAAAAAGGGGACCCAACATTTTACACACAAAATGTAGGGATGGGGATGCAGGGCATAAAAGTGCACATAAAGCATACAAAGTATATCAAATGGATGTAAAATATGCATTTCTGAATGGATTCCTAGAAGAAGAAGTCTACATTGAGCAACCTAAAGTATTTTTTGATCCTAGAAGAAGGAATATGGTTTGCAAACTGCACAAAGCATTGTATGGACTGAAGCAAGCACCCAGAGCCTGGTATGAAAGACTGCATGGTTACCGAGTAAGTATTGGATTTCAGAGAACTAATGATAATAGTAGCTTGTACATTAAAGAAGGACCACAAAACAAAATATTTTTAGCAGAGATATTTGTTGATGACATATTATTCACTGGATATGATGACTTATGCAAAGCATTCTTTGTAGCTATGAGTAAAGAGTTTTATATGTCTATGTTTGGTGAGATCAAATTATTTATTGGATTACAAGTACATCAAATGAAGGATGGTATCTACATTACTCAATTAAAATATATCAAGGAGATACTCAAGAAATTTAGAATGGAAGATTCCAAAATAGTTGGAACACCCATGTGTACTAGACAAAAAATGTCTAAGGATGATGATTCAAATGAGGTATATCAGACCAACAATAGATCCATGATTGGAAAATTGCAATATGTTGTTCACACTAGACCTGATATTGCATTGGCAGTTGGTATTGTTACAAGATTTTTAGCTATTCCTAGAGACAATCACCTAATGGTAATCAAAAGAATTTTGAGATATCTGAAGGGTCCTGAAGACTATGGTTTATGGTATAAGAAAGGTGGTAACTTTGATTTGAAGACATTCAATGATGTTGATTGGGCTTGAAGTGTTGATGATAGGAAGAGCACCAGTAGTGGAGCTTTCTTTCTTGGAAAGAGGTTAGTGTCTTGGACTAGCAAGAAACATAATTGTATCTCTTAGTCTACATAAGAGGTAGAATATGTTGTTGCAGCAGTGAACTGTTCAAACATCATATGGTTCAAGCAGTTGTTGTCAGGAATGAAGGAAGAAGTAAAAGAACCAGTTATTATCTACTATGACAACACCAGAGCCATTAACATTTCAAATAATCCTACAATGCACACCAAAACCAAGCATATATCAATGAAGTATCATTTATTGAGGGAATTGGTATAGGATAAAGAAGTAAGGTTGGAATATGTGAGTACTAAAGAGCAAGTTGCAGACATACTCACCAAAACTTTACCTAAGGATGCATTTTTGTATCTTAGAGGAAAGCTAGGGGTGCTTCCCCTAACTAAAGCTCACTAAAATACAGTTTAGTGATGCATCAACCCGAGCCATAGTGAAGATCTATTAGTTGATGCAGGTACATCAAAGTCCATTGGAGATGAATTAGTACATTCAGGTACACTACAGCTTCAAAGATAAATAGTATTGACTATTGGTATTGATATTAGTATTTGTGGAGATGGAGTCTTTGGCATCTATTTTCAAAGAGGGAGAGTGTGGTATAATACAAAAGAAATTACTTAAGAGACAAAGTTTTATGTTAGAGACAGAGTTTGATGTCAAAGGGAGAGTTTTGATGTCAGAGGGAGAAATCTTATTAGAGACAGATTTTGATGATAGAGGGAGTTTTTGGATGAGAATTAGAATGAATCTAAGGAAATTAAAGATATTTTTCTATTGCTCTACAATTCTTTGTATTATGACATGTTGTGTTTCCATCAATGCTAAAGAGGGAGATTGTTGAAGACAATTATTCAATTGTGTATTGTCATTGATGTTAAACATGTATATACACTTATGTAGTAATGTTAAACAAATGTCTACATCTAGACCGAGCATAGTTGGTGAATGGAAAGAGTTTTTTAGTGTTGATTGAGTCACTCAGGTATTTCAGTCATGGTCGGGGTCGGGCATTAAAGAAACTCAGTGTTAACCAAGCTGATTATTTAGTGTCAGCCAAGTAACAATGGTTTACATTATATAATTAATTGGTTATATGAGGCCGACTGAATTGTGATATATTATTTATTTAGAAGTGTATTCAAGCTGACTTGGTAGGGCTTATCATATATATGAAAGGTCAAGTTTGGATTGAATAAGTGTGTGTGAAAAAGTTGAAGAAAAATAGAAGTGTGGAATTCTATGATACGAAGAGTGAAGGAGAAATCAGATGGGATTTTGATTGAGTATAGAACACTCTAAACTGTAATAGAATATTTGATCAACAAGGATCTAGTTATGTTGCCCCACTTTTGGTTTGCATACCTTTTGAAAAAAGTGGATGTTCAAGGTGTAGTAGTGGTTATGAAGGCTTTATGTGAGTCCTAGGTCTAAGTCTAGCTTTTCCCTTAGGATAAGAGACCTTTAACATATTTCCCAAATTTGACTTCTCTTTTGTGAACTTGAGGGAATCTGCATTTGAGATCATATTTTTATTGGGTAGGTTAAGTTCCCAATCTGGTAAAGGCCATGGTTCGGAGATTTATAACATTAATTTTACATGCAGCTGAAGTATTTAGCCATAACTCTTCATTTTGTAGCATGGCAGAAAATTGGGTTCGGGCTTCTCCAGCGGCGAAAAAGCATCAGCAGGGTGCATCTTCCACTGATGATTACTAAGTGATGTCTCAGCTAGAGGTTTAGTTCTAAAATGGATCCCTTAAGCTTAAAAGGACTGCGGTGTTAGAAGTACACCTCTAAAAATCAAGAGGAATGATTAAATAGAAACAAATCTAAGAAATAAGTCTAAAGCTAGAAAAGAAGAAAATGGCTTCTCCACTACTCCAATAGGTGGGTTTCGACCCACGAAGTACATTTTTTGCCAAGCCATTAAAATGAAGTGATTTTGAGAAAGAATCTATCTCATAAAGAATCTAGGATATAAAGAAAGTAGATGAAATCAATGCACGTCATTTTGACACCCTAACAGACCAAATTTCCCCTTTGACAGATTTTTTAATCGAGAGCAGTCCAAAAGCATTTCTCCGCCCAAAGGAGAAGTGGAAAAGTAATTTTCTGCTACCTCAGAAAAGTTACCGTTGTGGTTATTGAAAGTGAAAAGACATTTCTTAATGGCCCATAAGAGAAAATTAATTAATTCAAATAAAGTCATTTTACTTCATAACAGACTGTTTCATTAATGTTGAGGTCTTTTCATTCATGTGGCGTGGGAAGTCGGCCATTAAATGGTAAGAATTCAAAAGTTATAAGATCAGTTGGAGGTTGTCAACAGAGATACTATTTGTTTAACAAATTATTTTAATACAAAGCATTTGATACTGGTTGTTCTTTACCCCTACATTCTTAAAAGATATTTTGCATTCATAAATCAAATCATTTGAGTATGGCATCCATATTTATGGGATTCGATAGAATGAATGGCATAACCTCTGAATGACATAAGATCTTGGATATGTCTCTGAAGTTCTTTGATATGTAGAAATTTTAGAGTAGACTAAAAGTGGACCAGATGCACCCCATCATTGAGAAACTGAAGGAGAACGGACTAGTTGAAGCCACTAGTTTTCCCATGGCTATTCAAGCTCCAGAATTGATTCAGGAATGAATAGCTTGATACAACCCAGATACCAAGAAAATCCTCTTGCCCAATGATATAGTGTTGCTATCTATTGATAGAGAATCGGTCCAAAACTCTCTTTGCATCCCAGAGAAAGCTAAGTATTCATAAATGACATATATTCGGACAGTGATTGAATATATTGCCAAAAAGTCCACTTGGAAGAAGGAGATAATGAAAGCATGGTTTCAAGAACCCAAGAGTGCCAAAGGGAAGCTGCCCAAGACACTATACAACACTAATCTGAAGCCTGAGATAATAGACATTCTGGTGCTACTCCAAAGGATCAAAGGTGAGAGTGAGGCACTCAATTTTGTTGACCATCACTTCTTCCTAGTTCAGGTAATTTGTTCCCAACACCACTTCATTGATTGGGCCCTTATGGTAAGTGAGAACCTTTTAGAGGCACTAGATAGAGCTAAGCACCAGAATGAATTTTATGTCTTCAGTCCTTTTGTATATTCTAGCAACAATTCAAATTTGGCTAGGGATTCCTAGATTAGAGGAATTTCTTGATGATGTTAAGAGTTATGAATTTTTCCCCTCTTTACAATTGCACAATAGTTATGCAGAATATCTTCAGGTTAATGATGCATTTATAATGAGATTGTGCAAGGAGCTCCAAGGCTGTCTAAAGAGGAGATTCTCTCCCAAAGCCATGGCTTTTATCAACCAATTTGGATTCTATTTTATTCAATTCAGAGATTTCTCATACCTTTGTCTTGCAGGTTTTGATGACTTCCCCTTAAAGTTACCCAAATATTCTATAGATATGATTGTGCTGGTGGAGGTGATGAGGAAAGTGCTTCAAGTGAATTTGATCTGTGCTGATGCCAGAAAGAAGGGCTACGATTTCCCCATGACTATCAGAGCCTACAGTTGTGCATCCTGGTTTGAGGTGAAGAATGTTCTAAAGACATTCTCCAAGAGGTTCTCATTGGAAACCTATGATGTTCTGAGGCCACAGTATGATCCAGTTAATTATGCTCATGATTACTTGCAAATGAGCCAAGCTATCCACCATGTAGATGAAATTGAAGAATATTGGGCTGATTGTTGAGATTATTTGGAGAGAAGAGACATTTTATGCCAGATTAACCATTGAACAAATCAAAAATTTCAAGGTCAATCTTTCAATTGAGGGGCTAGTAGATGACGGCTAGCACATGTATGATGATACGTATCTTGAGAAGATCAAAACCTTCTCAATCAGCTCCAAGCCCATGTTAGATCAAGTTGTCAGTGACTTGCAGACTCTAATGAGTGGTATTTATAAGAGAACAGACTAGTAGGTTGAATGGATGGTAGGAAGAAGGAAGAGGTTAGAAAGGAATCCTCCTACTCAAAGGACCCTGACGAAGGACACCTCCAACATTGAAACAACTTCCTTGGTGATACTCCCAACCATGACCAGGGGTTCATCTCAACTAGCTGGGGGAGGTGATGAACCTCCTAAAAAAGAAGCTCAACCAAAGAAGACTTGTGGAGAAGGTTCACTTCCAAATATTGGAACAATAGAGAAACCTACCAAAGATGTAGAACCAGAGAAGCCTGCTAAAGCAGTCACTATGGATGTACTGGCTGACACTTCAACCCAAAACTCTCCAAGGTGAGGGTCCCCTATCATAGTAGAAGTGGGTGAAGATACTCCTTCAACCACAGAATCAGAAGAAGAGGTTAGGATAAAGTAGAAGGGCACTTCAGTAGCCAAATTAGTGTCCTCTTCTCCTACCTCGGTAAATCCATTCACTTCAAAGCCAAATTCTACTCCTCTAGTCATTAGGAAACTATTTATAGAGGAGTTGGTCTCTACCACTAAGGTCACCAGTGCCGAATCATGGATAGAGAACACTCTGGAGCACAAAAGAAAGAGAGTGGAAGAAGGGGCTCCTAGTAAAGACACCCTATCTTGAGCCATGCAACCCGGTACCACTGCAGTAAAGACTAAAAAAGTGAAAACACTATCCACACTAGGTAGAGATCTAGAAACTAGGCACTTCACTATGGAAGTGGCCAAGCCAATTAAGGAAGGTAGATTCAAAGATATGACTACTTTAGAATTTCAGTTGCAGTCATTTGATATGGGGTTGGCTAGGCATGACACCAAAGTAGACCAGTGGAAATCTATTAATGTGGTGATAGAGGAAGAACTCGAGGAGCTGAAGACTGCCAAGGTGCACTTGAAGGCAAAAGAGGCTGAGTTAACTAACTTCATCAGACAACTCCTCACTCTAGTTTCTAGTATTCCCAGTACTTAAATCACATTTGATCCCAATGCCACAGAGAATGAAACCATAATATCCAAGTTGTAGGAGGATAGGCACTTCACGCAGATAGGTAAGAGATGGATTGAGAGGCTCAAATATAAAGGAGTGGCAGTTGTCGAGCAGTTGGGTAATGCTCTCTTGAGATTGTAGACAGAAAGGAATAACATTGAGAATAACTTACAAACTCTTGCATCTGAGAGAGTGAAGTGTTAGGAGTGTATAGTGATGCTCCATGTAGTAGTGAAGGTGAAGACCAAAGAGGCGTTAAAAGCCAAGATTCTACAAAAGGGAGATGAACCTCTAATCGAGTGGCTTGAAAGTCTAGAGTTCAAAATTGAAATGATCATCTAGGCTGAAATGGGGCTGCAACAAGTATATGTTAAGGTCATGGAAGAACAGAGCAAAGACTTTAAGATTCTTTGAGGTTTGCACATAGAATCATAGACAAGTGGGGAAGGAAAATAAATGATAGGATTGGCCAATATTCAAAAATCATTTTCTGATTATGTAGACAAGATGTCAGAGCCATCTTTCACCCACTTGGACAAAGTGCCAAAGATTCAGTAGTTGAGTGGATGTATCTATAAATCCATGGAAGAATTGAAGGATCGAATAGATGAAATTAAGAGTCTGGCCAAGGAGCATTCTAGGTGGCTCATCTGATACACTAATGTCAATGTCAATAGACATGAGTTACTCATCAAAGTTATCACAGCTGTCACTGCCTATAGGGCTAAATTAGGCAAAGGGAATGAAACTGAAGCTTAAATAGATTCTCTCTTTGTACTAAATTTTGATTGATGTTGTAATGGATAAACCTTTGGTTATCATTTCTAGTTGGGGAAGTTGAACCATTTTGGTTACCCCCTTTTTTTGTAATGGCCCAATCTGGGACTCTATATGTACTATTTCCAAAATCAATACAAAGGTCGGCTAAATTTTGTGTGAAAGATAGCATTTTGCTGAGTCAATCAGGTATGTCTGAATACCATTTCTTTAACTGTTTCATTTCATTTCATTAATCTTTCTATTGAATTTGAATGTTTCTTTGAAGTTAGATTTACAATCTATATTTGAACCACATTTTCATATTATGATTTGATATAGTTAAGTTAGGGGGAGATTTGTTGTTATTCTGAGTTGGGAAATGTTTCTGTGATATAGATTGATTCATGTGCATTAAATTATTAATCGTTAGTCTTGCATCTACATTTTTAATAGAAGTTCATGCATTACCAATTTTGGGAGTTAATCTGATTGATGAAATCTTAGAGTTGGCTAGATTTAGAGTTGAATTCGTCCTACCTGAGCTATTTCCTACCTAGGCTTAGCTTGGTTTACCTCTTCTATTCTCAGGTTAAGAACATACCCCTGTTAGACTAGGAAAGATCAAAATTCACTGAAAAATCATTCATATAAGGGAGTTGTACCTTCAAATTTAGAGGGAAATTGGTTTTTAATAACAATTTCCCAACTTTTGTATTCAATTGTTCTTAAGCATTTTGGGTATTTTAGAGTTAAAGTCAAAAGAACAATCTGTTTACTAACAAGTTATAACCAGAATAGAAATCTGAATCAGCAAAGATAGTTGCTTACACATACAAGTCAATTCATTATTACTTTCTAACAATTGTAGCAGTGATCTCAAATCTCTTAACAAAGTATACATAATATTCTTTTTATAAATATTCTCACAAGGTAGAATTTCTATGTTGAAGTGTTGAAGACCTCTAAAAAGGCCACTCCTCATAGGGTGACTTAAATCCTCTAACAAGGTCACACCTAATAGTGTGTTTTGTAACCTTTAATAGGGTTGGCTCCTAACAGGGCTCACTTCAGAAGAATGAAAAATAGTAACTAGTTACATTGGTGGTTTTTCCCATATTGGGTTTCCATGTTAAATCTTGGTGTCACCTGTGTATATGTTATTTTTTTCATGCTTTATGTTTCTGCACTTAATCACTAAAGTATAATTGCATTGGATATTATAAAGATTGCTTTAACACCCGAGTTACAGAAGAATATCTTAATTGACTGAGTAATAGTGTTATATTGTTTAAGACATCTAAGGGAAAAGGGATTTTTTTTGGATAACTGATTCACCCCTCCCCTCTCAGTTACTCATCTCATTTCCAACAATTTTTAGCCACAAAAATGATTACATGCTTCTTTAATGAGTTAGGATAATTATATTATTATCCATTTCCATGACGAAATAAGCATCACTACAAACAATCTTACTAATAAAACCCACATTACTACCTAAAAATAAATTGCATACCATACTCTTCCAATATCATGCTTATTTTAAATATCCACCACTTTTATACATACATTAATTAATCAACATCAAACTATAGACACTACTATGTTATTGCTTTTAAAACATAACAAAATGAGGGTGTTGACCCTTTAGACAAAACAACCCAAAGATAGCTTTAGAAAGTCACTAACCAGAAATTAACAACACAAACAATATACCACCCATAATATGAAAATCAATCTAGAGATATATAACAAATCAAAATGAAGTCTTAGAATTTTTGAAAATTAAGCTAAAAAGACAAAAGGTAGCAAGTATGTGACTAAGAAAATAGGCCACCCTAATTCTTAGTGAGGATTATAATCAAGTCCTCATTGTTTCCTTTATTATCAAAATCCTTTCCCAACACCTTCTTCTTTAGCAGAGGGAATATGGTGGTAAAAATCTACATCAACTTCAAGCTGAACCTAGAAAGATTCATCATCTTCTTTTCAAGGTTTAGGACCTTCACCTTTGGGGTAGCAAGCCCAAGAAAAATGACATGACATTTATTATAGATGTTAGTCTCCTTAGCATGGTTGGTGTCTTCAAAAAATTGGATGACATATGGACTTAGGTCTAATGATGTCATCTTTGTATTGTATGAGTGAATCTTGGTATTGTATGAGTTATTCTTGGGCTGTCTACAAGCCCACATCTTTGAGCTATCTTCACTCTTAGAATCCACATAGTCCTCATCCCCACAATATTATTCATTACTATTCACATCCACCTTTTATTTTCATTTGTCAATAGACCAACCCAAAAGCCTATTAAATATCCAAGGCTTGGACACTTTTAAACTATGTTCACTTATATAATATAGATAATAATAGTATACACTTATAGATAGTGTTGGTATGTGACAACTGATGAGGAAAATACCATACACTCATCATGTATCCTTGTTGAGGTTTGGGGTTGGGTCTAGCCTTTAACAGGGGTTCAAGGGCATAACTCCCAAGGATTTTTTTAGGGTTAGGGTTTATTATGTTAATTTAGACCTTGTATACCGCCTCAAAAGGCTTGACAAATAAGTGGTTGTGTGAAATAAAAATATCAGATTCTAATTTTCTCTTTATTAGATAATAAAATAAGTGGATGACTATTTATCTGGTGGATGTAGCCCATATTGGGTGAACCGCGTTAAATCTCTATGTTATTGTATTTTTTTCTTCTCTTGTTTGTGCATTATCTTAATATTATGTATTGCTTGTATCTACCTAAAATCATAAAAATTGGTATCATAGTGATGTATATTTTAGTGATTTGGTAGGAAATATTAGATTTGTGTGGGAGCAATGGAAGAGGAATGCATGCTTAAGGTTGATAAGTTCAACTGCCAAAACTATAAGCTATAGAGGATGCAAATGGAAGATTATCTATATCAAAAGGATATTTACTTTTCATTGGATGGAAAAGTAAAGAAGTTGGTGACTATAATAGATGAAAAATAGAAATTTCTTGATAGGAAGACACTAGGAACAATACGGTTGTGCATGACATTGTCAATGACTTTCAATATAGAAAAATAAACAACAATGGATGGTATAATCAAGGCATTAGATAAACTATAGGAGAAACCCTCAACATCAAAAAAGGTATTTCTTATGAAACATTTATTTAATATGAATATGGAAGAAGGTGGGTTTGTTAGTGATTATTTTGATGAGTTTAACATAGTTACTAGTCAACTAGGTTTTGTAAAAGTAAAATTTGATCATGAGGTTAGGTATCTCTTGATTTTATGCTAATTGCTTGAAATTTGGAATGGCTTAGTCATGGTTGTAAGTAACTTTGTCACTGGTTCAAACACTTTAAAGTTTTATGATGTTGTTGGTGCTATCCTTAGTGAGGAAATGTGATGGAAAATCATAGGCAAGACATCATATAATACTTTGACTATTCAAAACATAGGACGAATAAGGAAAAGAGAGAAGAGACAAAGTAATCATGGGAAATCTAGAAAGGGAAGAACCATATCTAGGGTAAATCTGGAGTGCTGGAGTTTTGGAAAGAAAGGACATCTAAAGAAATATTGTTGGTCTCAAAAGGGAAAATAAGGGGATGGACAACAAAAAAAACAAGGAAGAAAATATAGTAAGTGATATGTTACAAAATGCTTTGATTCTTTCCTTGGATAATATTACTGATTCTTGTGTGTTAGACTTAGAGGTTTCTTTTCACGCCACACCTCATAGAAAATATTTTCTAGAGTATGTTCAAGGTGATTTTGGACATTTTTACTTAGGTGATAATGAACCATGCATTTTTTGGAAACAAAAACATATAGGTAAAATCACCAAATGAAAATAAATGGTTACTGAAATAGGTGAGACACATTCCCAATTTGAGAAGAAATTTAATATCAGTAGGACAACTGGGAAGTTAGGTTTGCATAGTTACATTCATAAACAATTCATCGAAGGTTACTAAAGATTCATTGATAATAGAAAAAGAGGCAAAGGTAGGTACTGTATGCACCCTAAAATGGTCGCCTAGACTTTGGGCCCCATTTTTCAATTTATCAAATCCCTGAATCAATATTTTCAAATATCAACAATATCAATTATATCAATTTCCTTGATCAAATCATAATCAATTCAATATTTCCTAAGGTTTGAGCCTTATTTAATTTAAAAGAGAAAAAAATAAAAATAAAAATATTATTTAATTAAGAGAATATGCTCTCTTTTAATTAATTAAAAAACTCTTTTAATTAAATAATAAAATCACTTTATCCTAAGCCTTTATTTAATTAAAAGGAATTTCCTCCTCTTTTATTTAAATAAAAAATCCCCACTTTTCTTCTTATCCTATGTTGCACAAATAAA
>MU224350.1:2611952-2623143 GCA_018584345.1 Thuja plicata | reverse complement strand
AAAGACAAAGGAATAAAATCATCCCTAAATGTGGATTGGGGTGTATTGGAATTAATAATGACAATTTGTAATAAAGAATGCAATGAAATGTTGTCAAGTCCTATTTGTCCAGGTAGAGGGCTAGGACCTCAAAAATATTGTAAATTGGGTCAATAGTGCCCAAAGGGTCTAATTAGGTTTTAGAAAGTATCTAAGGAATTCAAATAGACCCTAGGAATAATATTTAATAATTTTTATAAGTTATAATGCTTAAATTTTCAAAATTATGTAAGTTAAGAATTCAAATATTTGAATGTTAACGGTTACTTAGTTTAGGAGGGAAAAAGGAATTAAGCATGTAAATGCATTTTTAGTCCCAAATAACCAATTGTATTTGGTTAAATTAGTTGGGAGGCATTTGTATATGATCTGGAAAGAGCATGGAAGAATATAGTATGGCCTGGAATAGAGATTGTATGGATTGCACAAGTTTGAACCAATAAAGTGGTAGTTTTTGCAAATTTCTTGATTTCTAAATATTGCAATGAGTCTAATTCATTGAATAGATATCAATGTGTGTTTTAGAGTCTCTTTAAATCCATTTAAATTAGTTTTGCTTTGAAAGTCTCAGATTGTACTATAACAGAGTATAGTTTTACATTGTTTTAGAGGCATATAATGAGATTCATCCCCTTTTTGTAATCCTTGGAGAGTCCATATTGAAGAAATCCTAGTTTTGGAGGGTTTGGGAAGTCTAATTTGGGGCTTTTGATGTTCCCAAGGGTTCCAGACTAATTACTTTCAAATTTAAGTGTTTTAGGACATAATTAACCACTTACAAGAGTTGGAGTCTTTTGGTTAAGTTTATGATATAGTTCCTTTGTAAAAGTGCCCATTTTTATGCATTTTTAGGGTCCCAATGTTGTAACAGCAGGGTATGGTCCGAAACAACCTACCTCTTTATTTATATATGTTGTAAAACTTGATAAAGGGTATCCAAAAACCTAATTTATTTTCTAGGTCATTCATAATTTTTGGAGTTATGGGCTCTAGAAGGTCATTGTTGTCTTAATGCAATACAATTAGGCCTCTTGGAAGAATTCAAGTCCTTTGTGCATAGCCCATATACTTTTACTCCATAGAAAGTTGATTCCTTCTGAATTTGGTTGAATTTAGTCCCTTGTGGCTTTAGAAACCTTGATTCAAGGTGTTGTGTTGAAATCTCCTTTTGGGTTATTTGGGAAGGGTGTCTTTGAACCTTGTATTTCTCTTATATGTTCAATCCTTCCATTTTGTCAAGAATCCCACTACCCTATCCTCTACATCACTTTAGTACCATTTCATATGCTCAGTTTTAGAGGATGGATAATTGAAGCTGGAGAAGATGCAATGTACTAGATAAAATCCTATAGATATGTTGACCAAGATAGTAACTCAAGATAAAATGACTTTCTTCTTAGTTTTTATAGGCCTTCAAGCTTGATCAAAGTAGAAATGAGAACCAGTCTTGTTCAAGTGCATCAATATAGTGGGAGCTATAGGGGCAATGTTGTTGTTGTAGTATCAGTCTCCAAGTGGGAGATTGTTTTGATGTGGAGCCTGATCGGTCTCCAAGTGGGAGATTTTTGGTATGTGGTGATTGATCAAATAAATATTTTATAATTGTCATGTATCTTGTACCTTCAAGGTAGAAATCTCACGAACAATAACATGACATTTAGCATAGATGTCATTCTCCTTAGCATGATGAGCATCTTCAACAAATTGGATGATATTTGGAGTTAGGTCCAATGTCATCATTTTGGTATTGTCTAAGTGATTATTGGACTATCTACACTATGACCTCTTTTATCTATCCTTGTTATTAGAATTCACATACTCCTCCTTACAATATTATTCATTGTTATCCACTTCCACCTTTTATTTTCCTTTGTCCATAGGCAAACCCACAAGCCTATTAAATATCCAAGGGTTGGACGCTATTTAACTATGTTCACTTATAAATACTACTAATTATAATTTAGATAATTAGAAGATACACATATAGATAGTGTTTTTATGTAGCCATTGATTAGGAAAATATTGTAAACTCATCATGTATCCTCGTTGGGGTTTGGAGAAGTAACCCCTGAGGAAATTTTTTTTGGGTTAGGGTTTATTTCACTAACTGACCTTGTAAAATACCTAAAAAAGCTTGATAAACAAGTGGTCATGTGATATAAAATTATTAGATTTTGATTTTCTCTTCATTGGATAATAAAATTAGTGGACTACTGTTTCTCTGGTGGATGTAGCCCATATTGATTGAACCACATTAAATCTCCATGTTATTGTATTTTTTTCTTCTCTTATTTTTTCATTATCTTAATATTGTTTATTACTCATATCTTCCTAAAACCCTAATAGATAGCATTACTTGTATTGTAGGTAATAGAATCTAAGATAGTTACTAATAGATTGTACTTATTAAAAATTATTTATCATGTATAGAGTATTATATATTCACTAACATAATGTTTTACATAAATTAATATAGTAGGATATAATTTGATAAGTGGTATACAAATATCTTATAAATTTATATTTGTTTTAATAATGTAGGTAAATAAGTGATATTAAAGATATTATGGGTCTTGAAGGAAAATTAAAATGTGCACTTGCTAGAATGGATGTGTATGAATATAAGTGGAAGGAAGTTGAGGAAACTATTGTCCATCTTAGAAAGTAGCTTGAAGAAGAAAGGATAAACACGAACAATCTTGAAGCAAAGCTATAGATCGAGATCAATGAGTGCAATAAATTTGAAGAAGTCTCCATGTTGAAGAAAGAATTGGAGGGAAAAAATAGAGCAAAGCGACTCACTACATCAAACTTGAAGAAGAAATTTTGAAGATAACAAAAAAAATTGAAGGTACAAAAGAATAGATTGATAAGAGTATGCAATTCAAAGGTGATAATGACTTACTTGATGAAATGCTTAGTTTGTAGAAACCCTCAAGTGAAAAAGGTGGACTTGGGTTTGACAGAGGAAAATGATCTAATAATATAGATTAAGTAAAATAAAATACCAAGAAGGGATCCAAAAATAACAAAGAGGATCAAAAGGGTTTCACTACTATCCAAAGCAAATAGGGCTCTACAAAACCTGTTCCTACTCTATCTAGGTACCCTACCTCCTTTAAAGGTAAATGTATTACATGCAATAAATTTGGACGTAAAGATAGTGAATGTAGATACTAGATCAAACTAAAACATTTCAATGGTCAATATTATACATACAATAAGTATGTATGTATAAGGAAAAATATTACAGAAATATGATAATGAGAGTTGTATTTATGAATGTAAATAATGCTAGAAATGCATAATCCTTGAATGGAAATTTTTATACATGCAAAAAATATGGACATAAGGCCATTGAGTGAAAATATAATAAGAGGGTAAGTTGGAATGCTTCACAAAGAGGGCCCACATGTTACTATTGTGATAAACAAGGACATGTTTCTTAGTTCTACAAAAAAAAAAAATCTCAAGGACACCATACCTAAAAATAAGGTAACCAATGTAGATGTGGAAAAAGAGAAGATGAAAAATATTTGGGTAAGGAAGTCTAATAAAAATATGGAAGAGAAGTTAGTAGATATGTTTGTACTCCTTGGTAGTACATATTATTTTTTCAAAAACTAAAAGAAATCTTGGTCTTAGGGGAAGATTTCATTATAGATCATAAGAACTAGCTTATAAATTAGATGATGAATGTGTTTCAACATGGGAAAGAATATAGAATTTTTTTTGAAGTATTTCATATTCATTTCAAAGCTTTGCAGAGGATTGTGCCTCTCTAGTAAATATAGAGAATTATCTTTTTTTGAAAAGTATCTATGGTAACAATACATTTATTACTACTAATATGACTTGGAATATGTTAATATTATGAAAAAAAAACTAAGAAGGTGGGGTGAATTAGTTGTTTTCAAAACCTTAAATATCAAACCCTTAAGTCTCAAAACCCTCTAACTTGTCTACCCTTAAATATGATTTGAATAAATAGATTATGAAAAATACATGCATATACAAATCAAAAACACATCCACACAAGTTTACACAATATTTTTATCATGGAAACCCTATTAGGGGAAAAACCACGGCGGGGTTGATTACCCACAATAAGAGAATACCTTTTTAGAAGTATAACCTTATTAGAATATTTGGGGAATGCACATGCATTCAGGATCACTACCTAGAGCTCACTGCTCAAATAAAAATCCTCAAGATATAACCTTGAGGAAGGCTTACTATTGTACAATATTATCACTATAATGATCCATATAAATGTTTTGTGAACTGTGTTAGTGACATCTATGTTATGTCTGATACAACTCTAGTGTATCATAATATAGATATATGTTCAACCCCTTGTTGAAACACTTATTATTCTCACTAAATCAGTCTCTCCCTTTAATAGCCATCTTTAGAATCCTCATTCACAATTGGCACCTTGAGTTTTCCCTGATTCATCATTTTGTATCAAGAACTAGGTCGACAAAAACCTAATTCGCCATTTCTTCAATCAATATGCCCTATTTATTGATTCAAATCCATCTCTAACAGCTAAATCATAGCCTTGGCCTATAACCACCAACTTGAGATCATAAGTCTCCCATTTTTCAAGATTTAGCACTTATGCAACATGATATACTAAGTCATCCAAGAACATGAAAACTAATAAAAATATTACCATTGACCAAAAAATTGACCAATATGATCCTTTAGATCCATGTGTATTGCTAAATCATCAAGTACATAATTAAATAACATCCTATAACATCATAAAAACACTCAATCCTTCAAATCCATCACATCCATTGGATTTTCCATCCCTTTTCCATCACACTTGAAGAACATTGTCAACAATTCTTTGAGATCATTAGATTATGTTGTGTGTACCTTTGAAGTAAAAACCCTCTAATTTGAAGACACCTGATTATGTATCCAACACACTCCTAGGTTTGTTCCATGAAATTATCACTTTGTTGAGGACATTGAACCTCTTTCTATCTTCCTGTTGGCATAGTCTATCACAATGTCTGCCAGTCAGCTTCTACAACTTGGTTAACTGTACAAATCATCATGAATTTTTTGTAACTTTGGGTTAACATAGTAAACATCTTCAACATGATTCCTCTATGTGCACAAATTCATCTCTATAATATCGTCTTCTCACCGGACCTTATATCATCCTACTCCACTGGATAACTTGCAATAGTGAAGTTAGCATCAAGAAAATAATTCTTTTTATCGCTTCCTCTTATCAATCTTTCTGATATGTTGACATCAATGCCAAAAAAACCATCATCTACAACTTTCAATATGCCAAAAATCTCCACCTTTGGAATTAATGGAAACATGTGATGTGAAAAGAAGTAATACAATCATAAACCAACAGTTTCAGTCCTAGAAAGATAATGAATAGTACTACCACCAATATCCCTCATTATCTTTCAAATTCTCTCTAATAACAATTCTTCTTCTCCACCTAGGAACATCTTGACTGTATTCCAATCTGATTACATGCTCTTCTCTTTATCAACTTCTCCTCCTTGAGTACACACTACATATCTTAGCTCACTTCTTTCTTATGTTCTAGAATACATAAAATTACATCTCTCATCTGATCAACTTCCTTTTTAACTTCTCCTCTGATATCTTCTTTTTTGGGATTAATGGGAAGTAGTACTAAGAGGGGAGGGGTGAATCAATACCTCTAAAACTTTAAACAATTTTCACCTTTCATCATTAGTAAATAATCTTTACTGTATTAGCGACCATATCTAATGTTCTTTCTTATCCATGCTATATTAATTCATAAATGTAATTGTATGCAATCATTCATAGAAACATTCATGAAAATAATAAACACATAACACAAGATATGATATCGTAGAAAACTCCTGTTAGGAAGTAAAAATTGCGGTGGGGATGGCACCCACAAAACTTCGCTATTTACAAAATGGAAGGGAGCCAGTAAAGCCTTACAATTGATCACTTTTGATGATCTACCCTATTAGGAGTATTAAATTGGAGGCCTATTAAGATCTACTCTGTTAAGAGCTTTTAACAACACTAATGAAGTGTGCACTCGATTAAGAGATTTACAATAGGACTGTTAAGTCCACCTTCCTTGAAAGGATTTCTTAAGTGTACTACACTTGTTAGAATGAGTAAAATATTTTAGACCTGACTATATGAAATATATAATTTCTAATCACAGATCCATTAAAGCTCACAGAATATGAATATCAACTATAGTGATTGATTAATACATTTTCCTGCTTGTTGGTAGCCTATGTTCTTTTCTTGAAACTGAATTGATCCTTTTCTGTCCTTCTGCGTGAATTCTCTTATCTGATCCTTAGATGCTCTCAGTGGCTACATTCTTCATAAAAAAATGTTCATAATTGATTGAGCATCTATTTATACAAGTATTTGACCTATTCTAGAACCACGCATTACAATGTTAACTCTAGATCCAAGGTATACAACTTGACCTTAATCTTTTAGTTTGCATGTTTTAAATTAGTTATACTGATAAAAATAATAATAATTACATTTCTTTCTCCACACAGAATGGATTTAAAAAAAATCAAGAAGATAAATATATAACTTCAATGATTTATCTGACGTGGAAAGTCAGATCCACTTTTTGTGGGATGTAACTAACTATCAGTTCTTGATCGTCGGTGTGAACTGAAAGTCTGTCGGTGTTCCTTCATTGAATTGATTGTCAGGTTCCCTTCATTTTTCAAGTTCCTCTCTTTGATTGTTTCATTGGGTTCCTTTGTCCTTTTTGTCATCGGGTAACACTAAATAGTGTTTGTCAGGATGCTTTGTACTTGGCAGTATCAGGTAACCTTGGCGTCAGGTAGTGTTGTGACCTGTCTATCAATGTAGTGTAAACTGATGGTGTAGATCATGTTTTTCCTAGCATATACTAATGGAAAAATATAATATCTTCAATCTCCCCCTTTGACATTAGTATCAAAAATTTATATGTGCATAATACTAAAGTGTTTAGTATGTACACCATGTATATATCCTTATCATTATATGAATCCCCCTAACCGTATGCATTGGTATAGTATAAGTATATGTGTACATGTATACTTGCCTCTATACTATACATTCCTTATTATTTTCTCTTTCAAATGACTAACTATACAAATCATTTCTTCCTTTCATTTCCCCCTTTTACTGATTCACTGTACATATCATTTCCTCCTTTATTTGATACTCATGACAAAAATGTACAACTTATAAGTTCTCAAAAATGTGACAAAAATGTGTAACTTACATTGTGTCAAGAATGTGGGAGTGGGTGTTCTTGATATCTTCGATCATTTTCTCCCATTTTTCTTTTAGGAGTTCTAGTGCCATGTACTCTAGCTCAATCCAGGCATGCATATCATAAATGTTGTCTAGGATAGACATTTATGGGGTTGCAATTAGTGCTCTTGCCTCTATCATATGGTTTTGCAGTAATGAGAGTGTTGGTAAGAGTTGATCTTGGATCTCATTTACCTCATCTTTGAACTTGGTTTCTACAATATGGATGTCTTGTCTTAGTTTTCGAGCTTGCTTTAGCTGCTCTGTTAAAATAATAATGAAAATAAGGTGAGACAAGAAGTTGTTTAATTCAATGAGCAAGGAGAACAAAGATTTACCATGAATTAATTTGAATACTAGGAGCATGCACCAAAGATCCAAACAACAAGGAGACAAGATTTTGAAGGGGGAAAGCATGAAGAAACCCCCATGATATAGAGAATGGGAAAAAATGTCAGAGAGAGAGAGAGAGAGAGAGAGAGAGAGAGAGAGAGAGCCAAGCTCATACAATAGTTCAAGAAGAAGGATTAACCTCTAATAACTAGTCTAAGGAGAGAAGGAGAGACAGCTCTTTAATAGAGATGTGAGAAAGGAGTTGCATGGTAACTCCCATATCTATGTATGCCACATTTCAATAGTGTGTGAGACAAGTGTAGGATTCCTCATAAGGAGGAATAACTAAATAAGAAAATACAATAAAAGGAATTATCCTCACACTTGTACAAGAAGACAAACAAGGTGTAGGGATTCCATAAGAATCTCCTACTTACATTAGTACAAGAAAAGATTAAATTCTAACACCCCCCTTTAATCTTTACTTGGGGTTTTACAAAAATCTGCAACTGGATTATCCTTCTTGTAGTAGAGGAGGAAAACTTGTTTTTCTTCACTTTGTGTTGATAGTAGGTGATGGTGCAATGATAAATGGTTGGATTGTGAAATAGCATTCCTTTGATTTTTGTAATGCAAGAGTGTAGGTGTTTGTGGATATAGGCCCAAATCTTGAGATTGTTCGTTGGTACTTGTCCAAGAAGGATCACTTGAATCTACAAAAAAACAAGAGCCATGAGGGGATCTCCCATTATTGGGATTTCCTCCTAAAATTGAATCAGTAGAAGCTGAGTGTGAATCATCAAAGGTAAGTGCATCATAAAGAGTTTGTGTAAACCAAATAGATTCACTAATAGATTCATAATAAGGAATAAAAATAGGACAATCACCACCAATAATATCATCAAAAAGATTAGAGTTTAGAGAAGGAGGTTGGTCCTCCATAATAACCATTTGAGTGTCACAAAGTTCATAATCTACTTTGGAGCAAGGAGGAACATAATCTCCTATAGTACATAAGGGCAAGGTGACATTGATAAATGTATTAATAATTTCATCTTCATGTTCTAAAATAGAATAAGTATAAGAAACATCATCAATATGGAACATGTTATCTCTAATGTCACAGTGCAGTGTAGAGTTTTGATGAGTTTGAAATGTGTTCTCTAGGATATGCCAAGCCTGATGAGCCTGGGTACAATTGGAGATAAGGTAATATAAGTCTAGATTTAATGAGAATCCAATTAAACCAAACACTTCCTCATCTTTGAACTGCCAGGAATCCTGGTCAGCCTGAGGAGCGGTGGATGTCGATTTCAAATTTGGTGAAGTCACAATATCTGAAAGGTGTTGAGTTTTTATAAAATCAAACATGTGCGGCCTCCAAATAGTGTAATTGGAATTTGTAAGTTTAAAATCTGGCATTAATGTAGACATGATGAAACAAAATTACAATTGAAAATGAACAGATAGAGATATTTAAAAAAATTGCTTAAATGCTTAAAAACAAGAAGATAGAAGAGGAAAAAGAATATGAAAGAGGGAAATATTGAATAAATAGAAAATTTGAACAACGTTTAATAGTTAATTTGATTTTTTTACTCAAAGAGATAAAAATAAATAAATTGTTAAACTTACATATATAGGATTGAAATGAGAATTGAATAAATATTTAAAAAAATGATTTACGCTGAGATAAAGATAACACAAAAAGAATTATAATTACAACAAAGTAAAAATGCTTATTAAAATATGACCACAATTAAAGAGTCAAAGATAAAATGACATTCAAACTAAGACTATAATAAGATAAACCTGCAAGAAAGGAAAAGTCAGATTATATCTAAAATAAGAGAGTTGTAGAAAACAATAATGAACTTCTTACCCAAATAAGAAAGAATATCTAAAGATAGAGAAATAAGAGAGCATGCAAAGGAGAATAATAATGCAAACCTGAGATACAGCGCATGCAAAGCCAAGTGTTAAGAGTTAACTACGATGGAGCTTGATTACATAGGATGCTGCGTATGCAAAGGATATAGCAGCGCATGCAAAGAAAGATAATATAAAAATGTCTAAAGAACAAATGGTTGAAATAGTTTGAACTGGTCTATGGAGCTTGTTTGAAATGCTAAGTATTGAAGAACTCCACACTGCCCTTGGATAAGGGAAAGGAAACAACAGACCCATGAGTTAGGAGACAATAATGTTCCAATAACATTTAAAGGAGGACAATAATGTTTTAGATTTTTGTAAGACAATCTTGAGTTTTACCACAGAAAAAAATGGGTGTTTTTGTGAGGGTCATATCTCCCAACTCAACCGTTGGATCGGGCTCATCTTAGAGTATGTTTTAGAAAATCTAGTTATGCCCATCCTCACTGGAGGGATTTTGAAAATATAATGTTTTTCAAAATATATTCATGACAGAGTACGGGTCTATGCAGATGGCAGCGACAGGACAATTTTAGAATAAATATATCCCAAAGCTTATAATATGTAAATATATACCAAAGCTTATAATCTCAAAACAGATTTGAAGGGAATAACTATAAAAAGTGATCCAACAAAACTTTAGTAGCCCGCAAAGAAAAATATATATATATATATATATCCTGCAAAACGTTAATAGCTGATATGTAATGAAAATGTTTGAATTTATATTAAAAAAATGTATTTTATTGCATGAAAGGTTTTAATAAAAAACAAAGATAGGTTAATGTAAATAGATTTAAAGAAATGAAAGCAGTATGAGATTTAGCTTTTAAAGTTGCAAAAATTGAGTTAGATTAAAGATATTCAATGAGAACAGTAAACAGATTAAGGCTCAAATTTGAAAACAAGAAGAAGAAATGAGCCAAGATCGAAATGTCTCCAAACCTGTGAACAAATCAATAAAGTATCCAAGAGATAAACCAATAATGTATCCAAAAAGATAAACAGGGTTTGGCAGTAAACTAGCCAAACCCAAAAAAAATTTGATTTTTTCTCAACACTCTCTAAAGAGTCTCCGATATTGGAGTGCTCCAAGATATGGTAGCTCCTTCACCTGTAAACTCAATCGAAGATTAAACCAACCTACTCTAATACCATGTTAAAATAATAACAAAAATAAGGTGAGACAAGAAGTTGTTTAATTCAATGAGTAAGAAGAATGAAGATTTACCATGAATTAATTCAAATACTAGGAGCATGCACAAAAGATCCAAACAACAAGGAGACAAGATTTTGAAAGGGGAAAAGCATGAAAAAACCCCCGTGATATAGAGAATGGGAAAAAATGCCTAATAATGAGAGAGAGAGAGAGAGAGAGAGAGAGAAGCTCATACAATAGTTCAAGAAGAAGGATTAACCTCTAATAACTAGTCTAAGAAGAGAAGGAGAGACATCTCTTTAATAGAGATGTGAGAAAGGAGTTGCATGGTAACTCCCATATCTATGTATGCCACATTTCAATAGTGTGTGAGACAAGTGTAGGATTCCTCATAAGGAGGAATAA
>MU224350.1:2584633-2611902 GCA_018584345.1 Thuja plicata | reverse complement strand
AATAACTAAATAAGAAATTACAATAAAAGGAATTATCCTCACACTTGTACAAGAAGACAAACTAGGTGTAGGGATTCCATAAGAATCTCCTACTTACATTAGTACAAGTAAAGATTAAATTCTGACATGCTCATTGTGCAATTTGATTGCCTCTTCACTGTTTGTGAGAATTTTTGCACTTGTTTGAAGATCAACATCTATCTGTGCTATCTTTTCAGTATACTCCTTGGTGAGTTTATCTAGTGTGCATAATTTATGTATCAAGGTTATAGCTTCTGAGATAATTGGGTCTACTGTGCTTACCAGTTCAGAAAGCTTAACCTTTTGAAGTGCCACTTCTTCACTTATCTTTTCAGCTAACTTGAACTCATATTTTTGTTCAGCTGAGATGTGATTGCATGAGTGAGAACCACTAATTGATTAAGCATTGGGGTTGTTTGATCAACATCTATATCAGGTACAATTTGTTGAAGTATTCCTCATGCAACTTCAAGTACCTTAGCATCCTTGGTGACTTTTCTAAACTTGTCCTATATGTCTTTCCTTTCACAAAGTCTTGTATACTTTGTAAATTTATTTGGATCCAATGTCCTTGGATCACAAAATGGAATCTCAATGATTTCATCCAGAGTCATTGGATTCTTATTCTTGTTTTTCTTCTTCCTTGAGATTTATGTAGAAGTAGATGTTTGAACTACCATTGCTAGTTCATTTATCTTCTCTGAGGTGCTCGGTGAAGGCTTTGTAGATGAATATTCTTGTGTATTTTACTTGGGGTGCACCTATCAGTTTGGTGAAGATGTCTCTCCATCAATCTTGGGTGTTTCTACAGATTTCTCTTCTATTTTCTTCTCTTGCTCATCTATTTTTGCTTCTTCACTCTTTTCTTTTTGCTTGTCCTCTTCTACTTTTTTGTTCTTCTTCTTTACTCTGATTAGTAGACTTGTCTTTCTGATCATCGGTTGCAGCTTGTTCGATAGTTGTATCTTTTGTGTCATATGTGGTGTCTTTGTTTCTACATCACCCTTGTCCTCGGCTATGCTTGAATCTACTGCATTTGACTCTTCATTACCTTCTAGCAGATTTATGGCCTTTATTAGCACTGGCATATTATCCTAAGTGCTCACTTGTGCTACATCTAGAAGTTTGTCCTGCTCGTCAATTTGATCCTGTTGAGCAGTGACATCTTCATATCTTTTGTAGTTGATAAGCAGGGTCTACTCCTGTGATGTCTATAATAGAAGTGTCTGGCCATATTTCATCAGCAATATACATGTCTGTATTTCTTTCGGGCTCCAATGCTTATTGCTTGGTTTGATCCTTAAGAGATATAAAAATTACATCATCCTCTTTCTAGGGATCTTTATTTGAGTCATAATGAGTGATGTCTTGAATGTCAAGATCATCCTTGACTTTGTCTAAGTCAATGGGCTCATTATTATCTACATTATCAAAAGAAATTTTCTTAGGACTTGCCTTATCTTTCTCTTCCTCTACATGAGGTGTGTCAGTGAGAAGTAATTTATTCTCACAACTTGTTGACTCTATAGGTAGATCTAGAAGTTGTCTCCATTTGGCCTCAGTCATGCTATCGAGCTCTATAAATTTATCTTCTAGCACTTGGTAAGCTCTTATCTTTTCTACAAATTTTCTCGAGTTATTTTTCATTATTATTTTTATCTCTTCCATCTTTGATTCAGGAGGCATAAGTGTGGAAAGTACCCTCTCCCTTGCTTCCTTTTCGGTGTGTAGAGCATATGACAATTGTTGTGAAATTCTCTTACCCAGCTCTTTGGGTATTTGGCCTATAAATTCTACTGGTACATATTTGAACTTGACCATTTCCCTAATTGTTGCATCTTGTATCTTGTTTTGATCCTCTGGCTCAAGTGTAGGATTTGAGACAAACAAATCCACAGTTCACGAAGAACCCCTACATGCAAATGACCTGTTACAGGAAGGAAGTTGAAGAGACAAAAATAAAGCTTGGAAAATCTCAAGCAGTGTGAGAGAAATTATATTCCAAGATAATTAAACAATAATTACAAGAGTTCAACCTATAAGGTGAACAAAACCCTAAAAAGGTAAAAAGCTAGGTTGCGCATAATAATTAATATAAATATTAATTAAATGCACCTAAGAGACAACTTAAGTAAAATGGAGTAATAGGAAACTTAGTTAATTAAATCAAAATGATCTAATTAATAAGTGAAGACAAATATTTACTCTAACACCCCCCGTTAAGTGAAGCTTAGGAGGTAAGCTAACCTAGCATAGCTATGAAAGTAGGAAAAATGGGCCCCAACAACAAGGCCTGATCAGGTACCCAATACAAGGAAATCTCTGTAAACCGGAGACAAAGGAGAAAACCCAATGGGAAAAACCCCTCTCCAAAAAGAGATAGAAAAAACATGCTAAAAAAAACATGAAGGAAGGAAGGCCTCAAGAAGACCCCCAAGGATAACTTCTCTCACCCCAAGCATAGAATGCAACTGAAGATCACATGGAGATGCAAAAGGTTTGGTGAAGATGTCAGCAACCTGTGCGTCAGTGGGAATGTACTCCAAAGTGAGAACACCATCCTGAATCTACTGACGAATGAAATGCATATGAAGCTCAATGTATTTAGTGCATTGATGCTCCTCTAGGTTGCGGTAAATGTGAATAGCACTTTGATTATTGCACCAAAAAATAGTGGGACGATCAGGAGGAAAACCAAACTCAATCATCAACTATCGAAGCCATAAAATCTCCTGACTAGCATGCACTTCTACTCTGCACTTAGACTTTGTAGATGAAAGTGTGTGAGCATTCTGCTTCTTGCATGACCATATGATAGGATCAGATCCAAGACAAAAGACAAAGCCAGAAGTAGACTTCCGATCATCAACATCACCAGCCTAATCTGAGTCAGTGAAGCCAACAATGTGAGGAGCCCCTGATGTGTAATGAATGCCATACATAAGAGTGCCCTGAATGTATCTCAAAATATGCTTGGCAGCTTGCAAATGACTCTCATGAGGCTCATGTGAGAACTGAGAGACAAGACCAACTGCAAAGGAGAGATCCAAACATGTGTGTGTCAGGTACAACAAACTGCCAACTAACTGCTGATACAATGTAGTATCCACTGAAGGTGAAGTGCAAGAGGTAGACAAGGTAACACCTAACTGAAAAGGTGTGGGAGCATGCTTGCAAGAAATCATGTCAAAGAACCAAAGAATGTCAAGAGAATACTTTTGCTAGTAAACAAATATCCCAGCAGAGGAATGAACAATCTGCAGACCAAGAAAGTAGTGTAATGGACCAAGATCAGTCATCTCAAACTGCTCCATCAATGCGCGCTGAATATCTTGAATCATAGAAGATGAGCTACCTGTGATGAGAAGATAATTAACATATAGTAGAAGGATCAAAACCTCATCTTCAAGATGCTGAATGTAGAATATAGGATCAGAATGGCAGCATGTGAATCCTATAGAAAGAAGAAAGGACTCCATCTTTTCTTACCAAGCCCAAGGGGCCTATCTAAGACCATACAAAGAATGTTGAAGTCTACAAACCAAGGAGGAATCCTGCATAAATCCATGAGGCTTCTCCATGTAAATCTCTTCAGTAAGATCACCATGCAAGAATGCACTCTTCACATCCATCTAAAAAATGGACCATCCCTGAGAAGCTGTGAGGGATAAGACAAGGCAAATAGAGTTCATCTTGGTGACAGGGGAAAATGTCTCAGTATAATCAATACCCTCAACCTGTGAGAAACCCTTCACAATAAGACATGCCTTGTACTTATAAATAGAACCATCAGTAGCAAACTTAGTATGATACAACCACTTGCATCACACTAAATTTCTTCCTTTAGGATGAGAATAAAGATCCCAAGTATGATTCTTCATCAAAGAAGAATACTCCTCCTCTATAGCACTATCCCACTCAGGATGTCCTATCGCTTTTGAAAATGTCTGAGGATCACCACAAATATCATGAATCAGAAGGCTAGAACCCACAATGTGAGACCGGGTGCTATGGGAAGTGAAAGGGTGACCAGCCAGAGATCTTGTAGCCTCAACTCTAACACGAGCCCATCTAGGCATCGGTGGAGGATCTTGTGGTGGAGGTAAATGTGGATCACCAAGATCATCATCCTAAAAAGAAACTAGAAGGGATGAGGGATTAGTGGTAAGTAAAGTAGATTCTAGAAGTAGGGTATCCACTGTAGGAAGATGCTCATCAAACTAGACATCTCGTCAAAATAGGACCTCTCTGGAATCAGGATCAAACAACCTGTACGCCTTAAGATCCTCACAGTAGCCAACAAAAATGAGGTGTCAGCTCTTCTACTCCATTTCTCTCCTCTTAGAATCAAGCACAAATGCCCATGCTTCACTACCAAAAAATCAGAATGAAGAAACATCAAGATTGACATGAGACCAAGCCTCCTTAGGAGTCATATGTTGAACTGCCTTATGGGGCATCTGATTCTGAATATAGTTGGCACAATTGACTGCCTCTACCCAAAAAGATGAATCCATGGACCTAGACTATATCATACAATAATCCATCTCCCAAAGTGTTTTTTTCTTTCTCTCTGCCACACCATTCTGCTAAGGGGTGTAGTGCACTAAAAAATGATGTTGAAGACCATGTTCAGAGAAAAAATCCCTGAAAGCTTGGTTCACATACTCCCCCCATTATCTGTGTGTATCTACTGAATAGAAAGACCAAATTACTTCTCCACAAATGTCTTAAAGACTCAAAATAAATCAAAGACATCAGACTTGTACTTCAAAAAGTACACCCATGTGCGCCTAGAGAAGTCATCAATGAAAGTAAGCACATATCTGGCACCAGAAAAAGAAGGAGTAGGAAATGACATGAGGTCACTATGAATTAACTCCAATGGTGCCAAAGCACAAGTAGCTCATCCCTAAGGAAAAGGATCCCTATGTTGTTTTCCAAGAACACAACCCTGACAAACACCATCAGTGAAAGAAATATGAGGAAGCCCAAGAACAAGTGCCTATGTGCTCAACTACTAAAGATATCTGTAATTGGTATGGCCCAAATGCTCATGTCAAAGTCTACTCACTGAATCTACATGTGATATAAGATAGGAAACTATACCATTAGAAGGCTCAAATCCATCAAATCTGTATAGGTGTGATGCAGAGTTAACACTCCTTGTAGCCACAATCAAATCAGAATCACGTAAGTCTTGAATAACCACATCATGTGGTGAGAACTCAACTGTCTTACCAGAGCCAGAGTTGCAAATCTGATACTTGGACAATAGGTTTTTCAAGATGTCAGGGACAAAAAGAACATCCTGAAAAGAACCCCCAGCTAATGCAATAGAACTAGAACCAAAAAATGAAAGATGTGATGAGTTCCCAATAACAATGTGTGAAGTAGCACAAGGAGCAAGTGAGGTGACCAACTATTGAGTGTGAGTCATGTGGTGATAGGCACCGGAATCCAAAATCTAGGTGGGCCCATAAGTTGATGCTCATGTAGTAAGAGCATGACCTTTCCCTGCAGGGGAGGATGTGGACTGAGGAGAAGAAATATGATGCTCCTGCATGGCTTCCTATAAAGCCTCCAAACATTTCCAACACCTAGAAATGAGATGTCCATCCTTGCCACAAAAACTACAATTCTCAACTAATTTATTCTTAGTCTTGGAGGTAGACTCAGTAGACTTCAAAGAATATTTACCCTTGGAAGGGTTAGTTGGAGGTTTGGAATCATTTTTTTGTGCAAGTTTGGAGGAATAATCACTACCTACTAAATCTTTCTTTGGTTTGGCTTTCTGTTTTGATTTCCCTTGTGAAGACTGAGCAACAAATGCATGGCTTGAAGAGCTAGAAGCATCCATTTGTTGGATCTTTGCATGTTCTTGTATCAATCGATCATAGAATGTCTCAAAGGAAGGAATGGTGTGTCTAGCACCCAAAGCATCCATAGTGGAGTAGAAAGTGGAAGAAAAGATCTGATACTGTCCTCTCAACTTTGAGAGTATCAAGAAGATACACTCATCATCTATCTTGTTCCTCCCACATCCCTACAAAACTAAATGTAGAGATTTGAACTTTATCAAGAAGCCCTCCATAATGGGAAAGCTGGTAGGAGTCAAAGTGGTCAACTCTACATCAAGTTTTAGTACCCGAAACTCATTCACTGTGCCAAAAAAATTTGAAAACTTGCCCCAAATATCTTGAGGAGTGGTCAAACCATCTAGGTGAAACAAGAGACTATCAGAGATGTTCAATGCAATTAAGCCCATGGTTTCATTCATTTTTTTTTTGTGTTGAAGAACATCAAAGGGGCATTGCATAATAGGTTGGTGCTCATCCAGACATGACCATAAGCCACGTGACATAAGTAGCCTGGTCATGTGTGCTTTCCATGTGTGATAGTTATGAGGTATCAGCTAGGCCACAAAGGATTCTGACATTGAGAGAAGAAGATGAAAGTAGAAGGGTCTTTTCTAAATTAAATTACCGAAAGTAAAATGTACCCCCACAATTTATAAATCTATCCCTCATACACCAAAGAAACAACTATAGAAAGCACAAAAAACTAGAAGAAAACCTAGACGCCACATGCCAAGATAGAGGAAACTGAAGCCTCTACTACAACACCAAAAATAAGAACTCAAATGGCCAAATCAACAAATGGAACCAACATCATCATCTCTAGCTTGGAAAGAGCTTTCTAATGATATTTCATTTTTTGAAAATGGACACCATTTGCAAAAGATATGCCCAAAAAACCAACTGCACCTCCAAACAAGAGCTCTTTGGAAAAACACAGAGACGACAAAAAATTTGACGGTCAAATGATCGTTGCCCGTCCACAAAAAAAAAATTGATGGCCATATGTCCGTCAGATGATTGTCTACCAAAATTTTTTTCTAGTCGCCAGAAAGTGCTAAGTTGCCATAAAAACCAGGACGACCGAAAAGTGACATCACTTTTAGGTGGGTGATGTCACCATTGGTGGTTGGGAGGTGAGAGGTGCGCTAGTCAGTGGAGGTGGTGGCAAGGTGGCACTGCACCGGTGATAGCTGCTGGGTAGCCTGTTGGTGGCATGTTGGTGGGGGCTGGGTGCAGGTCGAGCCACGGCGGTAGCACCTGAAACAAGCCCTAAATGGGCATTTTTTGATTTTTTTCACCTCAATAAGTGTGTCATATGGCCTCGAGGAGCTAAAAAATTCCCACATTCTACTGAGGCCAAATATGGCCAACTTTATATTAAAATTTGATCTCCCAGGCCTTCTGAGCGCAATGGCAGTGTCCATTTTGGCTCAAAGTGCTTCAAAAAATAGTGTCTCCTCTAGATTAAAGAAAAGCCCTAGAGAAGCTATGGTTTTTGTCTTCGAATCATGGCTTCAAGACCTCCAGACCAGGCAACAGCAGGGAAGCTCTAATACCATGTAGGATTTGAGATAGAAAAATCCACAATTCGCCAAGAACCCCTTCATGCAAATGACCTGTTACAGGAAGGAAGTGGAAGAGACAAAAACAAAGCTTGGAAAATATCAAGTGGTGTGAGAGAAATTCTATTCCAAGATAATTAAACAATAATTACAAGAGTTCAACCTATAAGGTGAACGAAACCCTAAAAAGGTAGAAAGCTAGGTTACACATAATAATTAATATAAATATTAATTATATGCACCTAAGAGATAGCTTAAGTAAAATAGAGTAATAGACAACTTAGTAAATTAAATCAAAGTGATCTAATTAATAAGTGAAGACAAATAATTACTCTAACATCAAGTTTTCCCATTCTCTAATTTTTCTATTGGTCATGGTACTAGTAGTAGCAATTGACTTAGCAATTTCATCAATTATTCTAGTGAGAAAACTTTTCTTACTTACTTCAGGCTCATCCTCTTTGGAATCTTCAATTTCAACTTTGGTCCTTACCATTATTTTCCTCCTTTTTGTAGGTGTTGTTTTCATAGTTTTCTTCTCTATTTGTTGCTTCTTCTTATAGGTCCTCACTTGACCTTTCTTGAGGGGTGTGGTATTGGTCTTTGCAGTTTGGCTCCTTGTCCTTTGTTTCTTTGTAGGAGGTGGTGTATCAGACTCAGTTGCCTTAGAATTTGTTTTCTGCTCATGTAGCTCTTCACCGATGGTACCTTGGTCATCAGTTTCCTATGTTTGTTCTTTTTCCTCCTCATTAACCGATAGAATATTTTCAAGATTCCTTACCATTTGGTTCTTCTTGTTGACAATCTTCTTGATTACTAGGCCTATTTTTATCTTAGACTTGGACTCTTCATAAGTTCCAAATCTTGGTTGTTTACTATCAAGTGGTTCATTGATCAATGCATCAGTTGCATTTGTAGCTTGATCTATGTTAATTTCATAGTCAAGAGGCGCTAACCATGATGTCCTTGGTACAACAGGTTTTATGTATGTAAAATCTGTATCCACCATAAAACATATCTCATCCCTTTGTTTTTCAATTATTTACTCAGGGATCCTCACTCTTTCCATCATCTTTTCCTTGAATTTAAGGAAGTATGCAGTCATCACTGAATCAAAATTGTCTCCTAGTGACTTGATAAGCTCACTAATTTGCTGTGTGACTGGTTTTGTAGTATCCCACTTTACTTTTCCTACTGAAAGAAAATATTCTTGAAAGTAAAAGAATGTACACATGATAAGTGAACCGAACTTACATGTGTTTGTCTTTTTAGACTTGATTGTTGTCATGTTCTCATCAAGTTGTTTCAATAGGATCTCACATAGATCCATCTGTATTCCCTTTGTCACTGTCTTGTAAGTTGTGCTTACTATTGTTGATGCAATGTTGTTTAGCCTGCTTTCCTGGAAGATCTTGTACCTGTAACACCCCAAAATTGGCATCTTGCAACCCTAACCAATTTTGTTGCATTTGTCATTCTTCTAAATCATCAAAGTCCTATTGTACTAGGCAATTTTGAGTTTTCACTGACTCTACTCGACCTGAGTGTCAAATGCAGAAAATCCTAAATCTGTATTAATCATACATCATATTTAATTCTTAAATATCTATTTGGCTAAACAAACCTTATGATCAAATTAATTTAATTGATAAAGTCCTAGCACTTTAATTAAATTAAATTCACCCTCTTTAGCTAAGACACATAAAAAAGGAATTAAATGATATTTAATTATTAAATAAATATCCTCATTCCAATAATTGAATTTAATTAATCAGATAATTGAGAAAAAGCAATTATGAGGTCATATTTATTTAATTAATTGGATATTCTCTCAAAAATCTTTCTTCTATTCAAAAATGGAATCTTTGAATTAATTGTGGTTTAAAAAGAAATAAAACAATTAAATTCAAATAAAGAAATATTAAATCAAAGAGATAAAACGGTTAAAACAGGAAGAAAACAATTTATTGGATTCTTTTCAATAAAGCTTTCTGTTTTTAACTGGCTTTTTCTATTTGTTTTATTCCAAAAAAGGAACGTTTCTATTCTGATCCTCTCAGAGTCTATAAAAGAACTCTCATTCTTCATTCAAACCCCCTGAAAACTTTACTCACTTTTCCATTGTTAGAATACTGAATTGTTGTCTCGTTTTCCTAATATCATATAGATTAACTTCATATTGCAATAGCATAATTTCAATTTCTAGAATAATGGCATTTAGTAATCATGTTTAGATTATCTCACATCTTTCAATTCCTAGCTTAATCTTGCATTGTATTGCATACATCATGATAAATCCTTCATTCTTAGATTGGTCCATGGTTGTGAGACTCTCATTCTGAGAGCAATTTCAAAAACCCCATCTAGATAGAAGGCAACAGGTCGAATAACACAGGCAGATAAGATGACTAATCTCATATTCAGTCTTGTGTGTACCTGGTCAAGAAGGACTATGTTGATGTGTGTGGTTGATTAACAAGGCCAAAATTAACACATACATTTCTGGCGCCCACCGTGGGGCAGGTATATTTCTATCTGGCCTCATTTTATTTCATATTTTCACTTTTCTGCATTCTGTCTGTACTTCTGTACAGTCTCTGTATTAATTTCGTGTGAAATTTCTCTTTGTTTCACGTGAACTTTCCAGTTCTTCGCATGGCTTAGAAAAGTTCTTCGCGCGATCTAGCATACTTTATCATGTGAAATTACAGTCCAAAGTTTCAATTTAATATTTCATTGCCTCAGTTTTCTAACCACCTATTGTTTTCTAACATCTTTGATTCTCTGATTTTATCTTTTGAAACAGCATAACAGTGGTTTGCAGGATGCTGAGTCAAAGAAAAGCCATCATAAACTTCTGACATGTTTATTGCAGGACGCTGTTATGAAGAAAGGCACTACAAACTACTAATGGGTTTCATTGCAAGACGTTTGTCAAATACCTTGCTTGTTTTCACAATTTCCTTTATCTGTTTTCAGTAGTTAAAACACACTTTGGTTGGTGATTAAAATGAATCATTGCTTTGTGTGATTGAAGTGTTTTTTATATTGTAATCCTAAGAACTACATGAATGTATCCTCTCCGCTCGCCTTTATGGATCTTGGGTGTAAGAGAAATTCATGTGATTCTTCTAGAGTGGCTACCTCCCAAGAGCTTTAGCAGAGCCAGTGAGAGTGGATGCCCAACCGGTAATAGGATAAAGCCAAGCCCTTCCAAACCGATATACAAAAAATGCTATTGTGATTAGTGTCACAATAGACAGGTGTGAATTCATTGTGGCAACCAAAATCTCCTGCAGTACCCTAGTGGTGCATTAAACTCCTGACATTGTTAAGGTGAAAGCCTTGCTTTGAAAGGATTGGGAGTGCCCCCTTTATTGGGAAAATGACTTGATGACAACCACCTGAACGGATGACCTTAATACAAACCATTGTTCTAGTTTTCCAAAAACCCTCTATATGTTGGCACGGAAGGTCAGAGACTGACTAAGACACCCCATATTTTTACGGCTTTTAGTAGAGATAACAGCCCCTTGGGAAGTAATTCCTTCAGGGTTTGAAGCTTGGTATGCCTGAGAAGTGAGTGCATATGTAAGGAGGAGCCCATGCTTCGAAGCTTGTAAGTCATCCACTAAGAGTAAGTGTAGCTAAACTTCGGTTCAAGTGGGGATTCAACAAATATTGTCTTGGCTATCATAGGATTGTAATGTGCTTGTTCGGATACTACAAAAATTCTGTTTAATGTGTTTTGCGTGGGTGTATCACTTGAACAATCAAAACTATCATCAAAACACACAAACTGTCAATCTTGAACATGTTCAACATAATCTGTAAACTGAACTATCTATCAAAAAATAGCATGATTTCATCTTAGAAAATGTAAACTGGTCTTAACATTCTGATTCTATAAATGTAATTTTTTCAACATTTGCATAGTTTCACGTGAAGTTTCCAAAACTTCGCATGATTCAGTGAAAATCTTCACGCGATATTGAATTCTTTTTCATGCAACTTTTGGCATCAGTGCCAATTTCTATCAGTCATTTTATCATCCTTTGGTGTCTATCTTCATGCGAAGTCAGCATTTCTTTGCGCGGCCTGGTGAGAATATTTGCGCGACATAGCATATCATTGCGTGAAACTATAGCCTTTTGTCAAAACAGCGAGCTCAAATCTGCCAATCACTTTTTCTTCTGTCCAAACTGGTCTCTGATATGGGTCTATTTTTCTGCCATCTATCTCCACACAGTCTGAAACTTAGTTTCTTGGGTTGAGAACTATGTGATTCTTTCTTAAACTGGTCTTGTCTCATGTCCTATTGATCTATTTCATTTGTGTCGTCATGCCTTGTGTCACAATACTCATCTCTTGGCTTGTTTTAGCCTCATTTTAGATGATTTTCACCAAGGATACTTCACCTTTTGACATGTTTGTGCAATCTTTGAGACAGTTTCAAGTTTGATCCTAGTTCACTTTCCTTGTTTAAAACTTTGTCTATGACTGTCACAACTCAGAGTGGTAAAACATTTCCTTCAATCAATCAATACGAATATGTACTTTCCACACCATTACCAGCTACATCTAATGAGGAATCATCTTGATCTCCTTCCCTAGTACGACGACCTTCCAGTAAACGGTCATTTCCTATGGATCTTAGTAAGGTTCAAAATCCTTTATTCCAAGAAGACTCAAATTTAGAGAACATTCAATCCTTTCATACCAAATCTTTACACCTTGAATCCTTGCATTCTAGCAAGATGGCAGATCATAACCAATCAGGTGATGAAGTTAGTGGGAATGACCCCTTTAAAACTTGGGGTAAGTCCCATTCTAAAGATCCCCCCAATGATGTAGAAGTTGAAATCATTCAAGAAGATATTGCAAAAGCCTGTTCTAACAAAGATTTCTATAAAATGATGATAATTCTACTAGCTGAAGAGAAAGAAAAATACATTCTTGAACTAGCCAATCAAGGGGCTAAGTTACCTTCTAATTATGTTGTAGAAACTCTTGTTGAGAAACTGGAAGAAACTGAAAATTCCCACTTACAAAAAGAAATGCAAACTATGAGAGAACAACTATCTCAACTCTTGAAAGAAAAAGACAAACCTGTCACACAATTCACATTGGTAAGTATCTGTCCTTTCCCATTTGATAAAAGTCTTCGCATGCCTCCTATTCCCAAAGGAGTTGAACTTCCTAAATATGACAAATACTTGGGTACATCTGACCCTCAAGACCATTTGAGAGAATTTGGTGCTCTCTCCATGGAGTTCATGCATGACACAACCTATCTTATCCATCTTTTCCCATGTAGCTTGGGAGGGTCAGATATGGAATGGTTTTCTAGACTACCAACTGGCATCAAGAACTTTGACAAAATTGCCAATTTGTTTCTACAACATTATTCTCACAATATCCAACATCCGGTTCATATTCGAGATCTTTGCAAATTGAAAAAAAATCATGGGGAATCCTTCCTGACATTTCTCCAAAGATGGAGACAAATCTACACATGATATTCCCGAAAGATACTTGAATCTAAAAAGTTGGATATATTTCTCGATAATATTCTCCCCAAATTTGGGTATCAAGTACAGCTACAAGGTCCTTTGACCTTTGATGACCTAATTAAGCAAGCTATAAGAATTGAGACATTTATGATCAAGAAAGGAGAATTGACCTTACCTAAGGAAAATAAACAAGGGTCTTCTTCCTCAAGCAAAGATAAATCCAATTTTCCCAACAAGAACCAAAATGTTGTGAATGATGGTGTTGTAGACAATGTGACTGCTAAGCCTTCCAAGGCTGCCTTTAATCTCACTACCACGATGCAAGCAGCCAAAGCCACTGAACAGGCTGAGGCAGCATCCAAACCAAGCACTTCAGGATTTTCTGGACCTAAATTCTGATCACCAAGCTTTCAAAGACCCATTTCCTCCTCATGGAAAAGGTGAATCATCTAAAGGAAAAAATATTGATGCTAAGGTCAACTATACTTACACCAATAATGACAATGTCATTAATATGGTTGAACCTATTGACACTGAATACTGTAATGTCCTCATTCTTAAGGGAAAGGAAGATACATCTAAGTCCAAAACACCTTTCATTCTACGAGGGCCTACACCTCAATCTTTTGAACAAGGATGGTCTCAAGTGAGTGCTAATGTTTTTACTCGATCTCACACTAAAATCATTCTCAATGGCCCTGAGCCTTCTATACCTACATCAACTTAACCTTCAGATAAGGCTAAGGTTGACCCTGTTACTAAGAATCCCAAAGTGGGTTCCTCATCTAATGCTGCCAATTACAACATTCTTTATCAATTGCAACATACTAATACTTAGATAACTATTTTTGAGCTCCTAAAAATCTCCCCTACTCATAGGAAAATTCTGGACAAAGCCCTCATTGAGGCAAACGTCCCAAAAGATCTTGATCTCGACCGGTTTTAATCTATGGTAGGTCACTTGACCTCCCCACACTACTTGTCTTTCTCTGAGGAAGATGACCATTCTTTGAGTCACCCACATAATAACCCTCTACACATTGAAGTCATGATTGGTCCCAAACATGTTCGCCATGTTCTCATAGATAACGACGCTGGCCTAAATATTTGCTCTGCTAGTTTCCTTATTGAGTTAGGCTATGGTGAAGACCGCATTGATGTTCGCAAAAAGATAACCATTAAAGCTTATGATGAGGAAGAACGTAAATTGAAGGGTTTATTTATTTTTCCAATTAGAGTTGGTCCCATTGAACGTGATGTTATCTGTCAAGTGCTTGATATCCCTTTGGCATACACCATCCTACTAGGACGACCATGGATTCATGAAATGCAAGTTGTCCCTTCTACATATCATCAGTGCATCAAGTTCCCATTCCAAGGCTCTGAGGTGACTATACCTGCAAACACACGCTATGATTGCAACGCCCTCACTAAAACTGTTGACATTCTGGTGCCTACGAACAGGGAATCTGTTGAAATCCTTGAAGATAAACTAAAAGAAACAGAAAAGAACTTGACTCTCAAAGAAACTAACATGGGAGGATATCAGATTAGACCTGTATTATCCATCACATCTTTGCCTTTGTCTCCCCGTTCTTTTGGGAGACCTTCTGAGAAAACTAGACCTTCTATGGCTTCACCTCCAATGAAGTATGGTGGTACCTTTGTACAAGCCACTGTACCATTAGAAGAAGAAGCTGAAAATAGAGCCATCAAGGCTTGGATTTACAAAGGAGAAGACAACTCTAAAAGCATTCCTTCTTATGACATGAAAATTGAGAATTATGGCAAGGGCTTATCTATTATGCAACGCTTCGGCTATAAAGGGGATGGCCCCATAGGTGCAAATCATAAGGGTTTGATTGCACCACTTGAAGCTATTGGTCGCAGGACACACGAATCTATAGGTATAGGCTTCCAAAAACTCACATTCCAATTGGGAATAAATAATTTTTTACCCAAAGAAGACAAGAAACCAATCTTCGAGGATACACCTCAAATTGTAGAACTTGAAGATAGCTCTGATGAGGATATGTTTCCTTATCCTATTCCACCAGACCTGGCTGCATTCTTTGCTTTACCAGACAGCTTTGTGGCATGTGTCAATACTATAGATACTGACAGTGATTCTGACTCTACTACCTCCATTGCTCCATTAACTTGTGAAGAATGGAAAGACATATATACTCTGAATCCTAGTCATTAGAGTGATTTATTCATACCACCACACTTCCAAGAGTGGTTTGATCAAGAATGCCATTCACTTCTCCTTACACGGGAGGAAAGTGATGATACAATCACTACTAAGGTATCTGGGTCTATAGGTACTCATTTGACCATAGCAGAAGTTCTAGGCAGCTCTCATCCCAACTGGGGACAAAGAGTTGATTTTACTCATGTCCTGGACATGAGAGCTAACGATGAAATAGACTCTCATGAATATGAGTTCGATAGCTTATCCTATGCCACTTCTGATAGAGATATAGATACAACAAATGCATATGAAAACCTTATCAAAGTAGGTGAATGGTCTAGTGTAGGGCCACATGAGTCTGACTCTCTAGGTGTTAACGTGTCATCTACTACGGTCATTAGGGATAAAAGGAATTCTAATATACCTTTGGAAGAGATCGCTTTGGGTCTCAACTTACTTGTACATGCCTTTGATGATTATATCGTGAACGCACTTAAACCCGTCACTCCTCTTTCACTCCGCCATCCTGAGCTTATAGACTAGAATTCCACTTCCCCATCCAATGAAGTCGTTACATTCTAGAATGATTATGCTCTTGCTTGTTACCTACATGCCATCAAACCTGTAACATCTCCTACCAGTGAAGCAAGCATCAACATGACTGAGGCTGATATCAAGTATCTTAGTCACAAAATAAAAAGAAGAAAAAATAGGAGCTCTGATGGTGAAAACCACCTAGTGGCAGTATCAAAGAAAAAAATAGTCAAAATAAACGACATATCGAAGGGTGAAAACCTCTCCAAGGCACCCGAGGATGAGATACTTGATGCGCTTCCTAGTCATTTTTAGGAAAGATCATCTATCCTTATTGAGCTGACTCAACCTATCAACTTGGGTACAGAGGCAGAACTGCAGATCATTCACTTGGCACAAGCCTTATCAGAGGGTGAAAGAGAGGAATTCATCACATTCTTCAGAAAGAAAAAGATTAACTTTGCATGGAAGTATTCAGATATGCCTAGATTAGACCCTAATCTAATCATGCATCATCTATCCATTGCACCAGGTGTTAAGCTTGTCAAGCAGAAGCTTCGCAAGATGCATCCACATGTAGCTCTACTTCTCAAAGCTAAGTTAGAGAAATTTCTCAAAGTAGTGTTTATCAGAGTCATTGACTATGCAAAATGGATCTCTAATATTGTTCCAGTGTCCAAACATGACAAATCTATCAGTGTCTGCACCAACTTCAGAGACCTAAAACTGGCATGTCCGAAGGATGATTTCCCATTGCCAAACATCGATATGATCATAGATATGATAGCTGGATATCAAGTGTACTCATTAATGGATGGTTTCTCTGGTTATAACCAGATAAAGATTGCACCAGAGGACCAAGAGAAAACAACTTTCACATGTGCTTAGGGCACCTTCTGTTGGAATATCATGCCCTTCAGACTCAAGAACGCCAGAGCTACATATCAGAGAGTAGTTACCACTATATTTCATGATATGATGCATAAAACTATGGAAGATTACATGGATGAAAATTTGGGTAAGAGTATGCACCGCAACAAACATCTTGCTGATCTACAACCTATCCTAGACCACATGGAACAATTCAGTCTCAGGCTTAATCCTAAGAAATGCCCCTTTGGCGTAACATCTGGTAAGCTACTTGGCTATATCATATCTGCGAAGGGCATTGAAGTAGATCCTACAAAGGTACAAGCTATTCTGGAAATGCCGCCACCTAAGAATATCAGACAAATGAGAGGACTTCAAGGCCACCTTTAGTCTATCTGGCATTTCATTTCTCAATTGGCAGATAAGTCACAACCATTTACCAAGACTCTACACTAAGGTGTGACTTACCAATGGACTAAAGAATGTGATGAAGGGTTCACGCAAATCAAGCAGTATCTTGCTAAACCACCTATCTTGATGCCTCCCATTCATGGGAAGCCACTTATACTCTACATATCTACTACGGACACATCATTGGGTATCCTATTGGCTCAGGAATATCAACACAAGAAAGAAAGGGCTATCTACTACATTAGTCGGACTCTAGTCTCCTATGAAACAAAATACTCTACTATAGAGAAAGCTTGCCTTGCAGTAGAGTTTACTTCACAAAAATTATGACACTATGTTGGCTCATACTACGCATTTGGTTGCTAAAATTGACCCTCTGAAGGACTTTCTCAGTAAAGCTACCCTCATAGGTAGACTAGCTAAATGGGTCATGATTCTCAGTGAGTTTGATATTGAGTATGTTGAAAGGAAAGCTATTAAGGGCCAAGTAATAGCAGATCAGTTGGCGGAGGCACCTCTAGTCGATCATTAACCATTGCATATTGAATTTCTAGATGAGTCCATATTCTTTCTTACACATCGCTCGTGGACTATGTTCTTTGATGGTTCATTTACCCAACAGGGGTTAGGTTCTGGGATCCTATTCATTACACCTCAAAGATACTCATTACCAAAAGCATACAAATGATGTTTCCTTGCACAAACAACATTGCTGAGTATGAAGCTCTCATCAACAGTATGAAGATCGCCCTGGAGTGGTGTGTGGATAAACTAAATGTTTTTGGAGATTCCGAATTGGTCATCAATCAGGTTAATGATATCTATCAGACAAGAGACGATAAGTTGATACCCTACAAATGGATGGTTGATGATCTTAAACAGTATTTCACTCATATCACATTTTCACAGGTTCCAAGGGCAGATAATAAAGCAGCAGACGCCATGGCTACTCTTGCCTCTATACTGCAAATGCCTGAGAATAATTTCTGACATGAATTCCTGGTGGAGACGTTATGCTACCCAGCCTATGACTCCCCTAACTCCCAGATGATATGTTCTATCATAGGACATGACTCATCCCACTACCACCACATATTCTCCTACCTATGTGACCAGATCATTCCGTACACTTACTCCCAGAATGAGAAACATCACCTAATCCATAGTGCTTAACGGTTCATCATCATTGCTAATGACTTGTATAGATGTGGTCTAGACGGTACCCTCCTTAGGTGTTTAGAACCCGATGAGTCCAAACAAGCGTTAGTAGAGGTGTACGAAGGCATCTGTGGGTCACATTCTAACAGCCTGACATTGGCCCGCAAACTTATTAGAGCTGGTTACTACTGGCCAGATATGGCAAAAGAAGCAACGCAGTTTGCCAAGTCCTACAAACAATGTCAATTACATGGAAACTTGATTCACACTCTAGCCAAGGAGCTGATTCCATTTATTACTTTCTGGCCATTTTAGCAATGGGCCTTTGATTTGGTAGGTCAGATCTACCCCTCATCCTCTAACGGACATAAGTTTATCATTACAGCTACGGATTATTTTACTAAGTGGGTGGAGGTAGTCCCTCTCACCGTTGCTAGTGGCAAAATAGTAGCAATGTTTATTGTTAATTACATCATCTACAGGCATGGTGTACCCTCGGCGATAATCACAGATAATGGGGGACAGTTTAAAAATAAGGATTTGATAGAACTTTTCTCTAAGTTCAAAACTACTCAACACTGGTCTTCCAGCTATTATCCTCAAGGTAATGGACAAGTGGAAGCTTCCAACAAAACAATCCTTAAGATCTTGCATCACACAGTACATAAATGTGGACGAGATTGGCATCTCTGGATCAATCCAGCTCTTTGGGCATATAGGACAAGCATTAGAACACCAACAGGAGCTACACCCTATGCATTAGTTTATGGGGCAGATGTGGTGTTACCTATTGAGGTCGAGATTCCTTCTTTGCGAGTCTCTCTTAAAGGCCTCATCACTGATGAAGATACTAGAATATCTTGGCTACAAGAGCTAGAATTACTTGATGAACATCGCCAAGTGGTGTTCATTCACCTGAGAGCATACCAAAAGAGGATGTCTAAAATTTATAACAAGAAGGTCCGACCAAGAGACTTCCAAGCGGGTGATCTTGTTCTGAGAGAGAACGCTAAAAATCAGCAACATCGGGTCCAGAAAGGCAAGTTTGAACCTAATTGGCTCGGTCCATATATTGTTACTGCAGTGTTTGGGTTTGGTACCTATCAACTCTCTACTATTGAAGGAGAAAAACTCAAGGAGCCCATCAACGCCCTTCATCTGAAGCGGTTCTATAGCTGAGACATCTTCAGTATGCTCATGTATATACTAAAGTCCTGAAAAAATCTTAAAAATTTGAAAAAGTCCTGAAAAAATGATTATCTTAGTGAAAACCTAGCAATAGGCACTTTGATGTATCTCCAAAAAAATCATATATTCCAAAAATACAAAAAAATAAAAATAAAAATTGAAAAAAACAAAAAAAAAAAAGAGAAAAAAGAGAAAAAGGTGTCATTGATGAAAACCTGGCAAATAGGCGTCATGGTAGCAAAAAAAAAAGGAATTTTTGCCAAGAAGGTGAAAACCTGGTAAACAGGCACCTCTTGCTACACAATGCTATATCTATTGCAGCACAACTTGGCTTTATGCATTTGCTTTCCCGCATTGGTACTTTCCTGCTTTCAGTTGCTTTCAGTTTCCATCAAGACACCAACTTACATGGATTGAAACTGGTTATACTCTCAGGGAAACCCTCCTAGTCTTGGCGGCATTGTCTTATTATCTTTTGGATCTAATTTGTGATAGTCGCCAGTGGTTCTCACTGCGTCTGCTTACTGTCACTATTCTATCGAGTGTTCTCACATCCATTCTAGTTGGAGTTATACTAAAACACTCTATCTATTGATACTCAGCCTTGATGATTCTATGCTTTAGTTTGTACATTTCTTTTAGTCACTTTTGTGACACTCTGGTTCCTTTGCGAACCCTCCTGACTTGTCATTGATTCAGTGCCATACACTTGGGGGCAATCACATCTGGTTTGTCCTCACAACATACGTCAAGTGAGTTATCATTACTTGGGGGCACGGGCCCCCCCATTTCATCATATCTTTGGTTTACACTTGAGTCAGTAATCTTGTCATTTCTCAAGGACAACTTGCTACTAACACAAACTGGTGTTTTTCAACACCACCATAACAGTGTTTTTTAACACTATCTTTGGACACATCTATGTTTTTAACACATATCTGATATCTCACACGTAAACATCTATCGATAACATTCAAACACAATGCATGCACAAGCACAACGGTATTTTTCAACACCTCATACATATATACATGTGCCAACTTTGAAACAGGTTGAGCTATGCTTGAATATTTATTTGTATGCTGTCTCTATTCTTATGGATTTCATTGACATTTTCTTTGTCTACGATGATCCGGCAATGTAAAATAAACAGGGTGTATGTGATAAGAGCTCCCGTAATAAGGTGGAACAACCTCACATCCCTCGATCTTGTTTATTTGTATGCCATGGTGAGGTCGGTACTATCTCCTTGTTTGTTATTGCTTTGTTTGTTATTGTTTTGCTTGTTATTGATTTGTATGTTTACGCATGATCGCACTCATGGTTATCTTGGCTTTGAATGCCTCGATACTAGTGTACTCTTGCAACATTAACTGGAAATAATGTTCAGGTCATCTTGGCTTTTATGCCCTGGTGCTTACGTTCGTTTCCTACATTTTATCTGATGATAAGTCATATTCATATCCTTATGGTTGCATTGTGGTGCTAGTAAGGGTTGTATCGACTTTGATGTTCTAAAAAATGCTCAATGATGATAAATATACTATGGGTCTCACAACCATGTCCTAGAATTGCACCTTCATATTGCATCTAGCATAGGATTGCATTTTCATTCTAGACTTGCATTGTGGAAATGATTCAGTGTTCTTTTCATTGCATTCTTCCGGGTTCATACTTTGGGCAGTTCTTCTTCTTCTTTACCATTCATGTTTCATCACGACTGCACAGGTGTTCGATCCTCGCTCTCGTTTCTTCACATGTTCTTTTGGTTAGCATTTGTTGTCCTGCATGAGATGTTAGTACCATATCCATATTTATATTCACATTTCATAATCAATCATACATTACATTTACATTTTCATTTACATATTACATTTGCATCAAATCATTACATACATACATCATTACATACATACATCTTTGCATTCATACATGTGCATTTCATACATATCTTTCAACATATTTATATATTTGCATACATTCTAAATATCTAAGCATATAAGAAACGTCTCATAAAAGACAAAATACAATATGCGATGATACCAAAAGACGAGCTCATATATATATATATATATATATATATATATATATCTCATGTGTCAATACAAATACAAAAATGGTGCTACTCGAGCATGATCTATCTCAAAATGATGATACAATACAATGATGCCAATGCATCAGGTATATCCTATGATCTACTATCTCTCTCATTAGCCTAACTCTGGCCCTCTCCCTCATCACCTGGAGGAGGTGGAGGTGGGGCCCTATCTGGAGGAGGCGCCCTCTGTGCTCCCTCTGATCCTCTCGTATAAATGGAGAATCTAGCTACCTGCGATGCCTCATTAGGCACTGCACCTATGTAGGAGGCGTAATAATATGCTGCTCGCGCTGTCTGCTGGCACACCTCCTCTCGTGACTCACACAACTGCTCCCGGAGATCCTGTATCTCCCGGTCTCGATCCAACAAATGTGCATCTCGCACAACCACCTGTATCGTGAGGTCTCCCACCTGTCTAGTGAGCTGCCTCATCCTCTCTCGCATCCGGTGCTGTGGATCCTACGTTGCCTCTTGCTCTACCTCCTGTGCAAGCTGATCCTCCTACATCGGATCCTCTTGTTGTGCCTCCTCCTATGGAGGCACCTGCTGCTCCTCCAACTGTGCTATAGTCCGTCTCCGTGACTACCTCTCCGCGACTGCCTGGTGCTCCCACTACCACCTGCTCCTACATCCATCCCCATCTGTCGGGCAGGCATGGCCACCTGCACTATCCTGGGTTGTGGACCCTACTGTGCCCTCTGCTGTGGTGGTGACATCTGTCCCTACTGCACCTGTGGCTGAGCTACTTGTGGGGGTACCTCTTGTCCTCTCCCCGCTGTTCTAACTGGATCTGTAAACCTCGAGAAGGGATGCGTAATAAAGTGTTCTCTGTACTCGGATGTGACGCCGGCATCTGCCACATCCCTTAGATAATCCCATTGGGCTAGTACCAATGATCAGACCTCTATCATAGTACGCCCCTGATCCAGGGTTGAACCCCATCCTCTCCTCACCTCGTCTGCAAATCTAGAGTAAACCATGTAATCCTGGGCAATGTCCTGGGGGTGACCAAACTGCCGCCATACCCGCCTCAGAGGAAACCTCTCAATCACTATAATCATGCGTCCTATCAACGCATGGGGGTAGAACATGTGGCTCAACTACTCTGCTGCATCATCCTAGGATTCTGTGAGCCTCCATAGCCTCCATACCACTGCCGATATGTCATCGAGCTGAGCTCGCCACTGATCAGTCTTACCCAACACGGGCTGGGTAACCATGCCTCTGTATCTACATATATAAGACTCCAAGGGCTACCTCATATCCTCGCATATGGGTCTAGTGATGGGAAGATGCTCCCATTCCCATATCTGTAGAACAAACACTCCAGCGGCCATACTCTTCACCTCTTTATAGACAATCTCATGCATCTCATGATACATGTGTGCCAGCATACACTGACCCCATCTGTAATGTTGCGGCCTGGCCATCATCAGCTGTAGCATCCTACCCCAGCCACACTCTAGACCCTGTTGTCCACGGTCTGGCATCAAATAGCATCCAAGAAAGCATGCTAGCACCACTGGTAATCTGTGGGTCCTACCATATGACCCGATCAACTCCTGCCATGGGATAGCCCTGCCCATCACGAGATCATCCTGGAAGATCTCTCTCAATGTTGCCATGCCCACCTTGGGTCATGTCTCGTACTCCACTCTTGTACCAACAAATGGTATCCTCAGAATCCTGTATATGTCCTCGGGAGTGACAGTCATCTCCCCCTGTGGCAGGTAAAATGTGTTTGTTTTCGAATGGAAACGCTCAACTAATGCGCACAATAATCTATGATTTACCTAGATCTCAGGTATATCACATAGCGTGCTCAAACTCAATGTCGCTATGTGCGCAGTCTCAGCATCATCTAGCTGAGCTATCAATCTGCTGATTGCTGGATGATGCGATCTGAATGCTATATCTGGAAAGACAACCTGCAAGACATATGAACAATAAAGCACTGTCAGTACTCGCCAATAATCAAAGCATAATGCGATAATAAAACATTCAAGACATCCTACAGACATTAATGACGCTGACGCAATCACTTTTGGACGCAACACAGACCTTTTCACATATGACAGGATAATATTTTTCGCGTAGAAAATTCCTCTTTCACATGACAAAGTGCTTTATATCGCATGACATTTCTAGTTTCGTGCGATGTTTTATCTCAGATCGCGCGAAAAAATGCCTTTCACAGGAATTTTCGCGCGAAATTGGGTCCACCCGCGCGCGAAACTTCATTTCGAGCGGCGCAAAAATGCAGTTTCTTCGCGCGAGCTTTCCCTACGGGGCGCGCGAAGAAACTACTTCTTCGCGCGACAACTCGTGACCCACTACCTAAAAAACATGAAAAAAATGCTCGAAATCTTGACCTAAATGCATAAAATTTGAATTACAGAGAGATTTATCGACTACTTACAGGTGGTCCGTACGCTGCGGGCTGGCTGTGCCTCCTGGATTGCTCGAATCGATGGCTGCTATAGGGGACCACCATTTTGTCTTTTACTCAGTGCTCTTTTCTCACAAAGTCAAAGGGTTCAAATGATTTGAAAATGATCCTTTTGTCCTTATATAGGGTTTGACCTAATTTTTCAAAGTGCTCCATTTTGCGCAAAAATTGCACCACTACCTAATTTGACCGTCCTGAATCCATTTTTGTGATCAAAATTGCAATCTAACACTTCTATAAAGCTCAAAATCGCATTTTAAAATTTTTGGGACCGACGCGATCAGACGCTTGTGCAGTCACCCTTCTAACCTTGCTTTCTCGTCAGACTCTTATCATATCATCATTTTCTGAAATCTTTGACTTTTTCTTCAAAAGTCAACTCTAGTCAACTCTAGTCAACCCCAGTCAAACTTGGTCAACCCAACCTTGAAATCACTTGAAATTGATTCTGCATCTTCTAAATTCTTCCGTCATCTGTTCTGAGTTCTTTCTATCTGTGATTTTTCGCTCTTTATCATCATTTTGACTTTTCATCTTTCGATTTCGCTCCCGACGGGGCAGGATGATTACATCATTGAATCTACTCCAATCAATCTAATCAAATCTTCATCACTTGGGGCATTTTAGTTTTTCGTACCTCACGGTCAAAACTGGGTGTTCCATTCTTTTCAAATCACTTGGGGCATTTTAGTTTTTTGTACCTCACAGTCAAAACTGGGTGTTCCATTCTTTTCAAATCACTTGGGGCATTTCAGTTTTTTATACCTCACGGTCAAAACTAGGTGTTCCATGCTTTTTAATCACTTGGGGCATTTCAGTTTTTCGTACCTCATGGTCAAAACTGGGTGTTCTATGCTTTTCAATCACTTGGGGCATTTTAGTTTTTCGTACCTCACGGTCAAAACTAGGTGTTCCATTCTTTTCAAATCACTTGGGGCATATCAGTTTTTCATACCTCACAGTCAAAACTAGGTGTTCCATGCTTTTCAATCACTTGGGGCATTTCAGTTTTTTGTACCTCACGGTCAAAACTGGGTGTTCCATGCCTTTCAATCACTTGGGGCATTTCAATTTTTTGTACCTCACGGTCAAAACTGGGTGTTCCATGCTTTTCAATCACTTGGGGCATTTCAGTTTTTCGTACCTCACGGTCAAAACTAGGTGTTCCATGCTTTTCAACCACTTGGGGCATTTCAGTTTTTTGTACCTCACGGTCAAAATTGAGTGTTCCATGCTCTTCAATCACTTGATGCCATGTTTAATTTTTTGTACCTCACGGTCAAAACTGGGTGTTCAAAATCCTTTCTTTTATGCTTCAGGCATCAGACTATTCTTTGAATTAATGCGTTGCTCGCACATCAATTCAAAGAGGGGCAAAATGTAACACCCCAAAATTGGCATCTTGCAACCTTAACCAATTTTGTTGCATTTTTCATTCTTCTGAATCATCAAAGTCCTATTGTACTAGGCAATTCTGAGTTTTCACTGACTCTACTCGACCTGAGTGTCAAATACAGAAAATCCTAAATCTATATTAATCATACATCATATTTAATTCTTAAATATCTATTTGGCTAAACAAACCTTATGATCGAATTAATTTAATTGATAAAGTCCTAGCACTTTAATTAAATTAAACTCACCCTCTTTAGCTAAGACACATAAAAAAGGAATTAAATGATATTTAATTATTAAATAAATATCCTCATTCCAATAATTGAATTTAATTATTCAGATAATTGAGAAAAAACAATTATGAGGTCATATTTATTTAATTAATTGGATATTCTCTCAAAAATCTTTCTTCTATTCATAAATGGAAACTTTGAATTAATTATGCTTTAAAAAGAAAAAAAACAATTCAATTCAAATAAAGCAATATTAAATCAAAGAGATAAAACAGTTAAAACAGGAAGAAAACAATTTATTGGATTCTTTTCAATAAAGCTTTCTGTTTTTAATTAGCTTTTCTATTTTTTTTATTCCAAAATAGGAAAGTTTCCATTCTGATCCTCTTAGAGTCTATAAAAGAACTCTCATTCTTCATTCAAACCCCCTGAAAACTTTACTCACTTTTGCATTGTTAGAATACTGAATTGTTGTCTCATTTTCCTAATATCATATAGATTAACTTCATATTGCAATAGCATAATTTCAATTTCTAGAATAATGGCATTTAGTAATCATGTTTAGATTATCTCACACCTTTCAATTCCTAGCTTAATCTTGCATTGTATTGCATACATCATGATAAATCCTTCATTCTTAGATTGGTCCATGGTTGTGAGACTCTCGTTCTGAGACCAATTTTAAAAACCCCATCTAGATAGAAGGCAATAGGTCGAATCACACAGGCAAATAAGATGAATAATCTCATATTCAGTCTTGTGTGTACCTGGTGAAGAAGGACTATGTTGAAGTGTGTGGTTGATTAACAAGGCCAAAATTAACATATACATTTCTGGCGCCCACTGCGGGGTAGGTATAGTTCTATCTGGCCTCATTTTATTTCATATTTTCACTTTTCTGCATTCTGTCCGTACTTTTGTATAGTCTCTATTTTAATTTTGTGCGAAATTTCTCTTTGTTTTGCGCAAACTTTCTAGTTCTTCGCGTGGCTTAGAAAAGTTCTTCGCGTGATCTAGCATACTTTATCATGAGAAATTACAGTCTAGAGTTTCAATTTAATATTTCATTACCTCAGTTTTCTAACCACCTACTATTTTCTGACATCTTTCATTCTCTGATTTTATCTTTTGAAACAACATAACAGTGGTTTGAAGGATGCTGAATCAAAGAAAAGCCATCATAAACTTCTGACATGTTTATTGTAGGACGCTGATATGAAGAAAGGCACTACAAACTACTAATGGGTTTCATTGCAGGATGTTTGTCGAAGACCTTGCTTGTTTTCACAATTTCCTTTATCTGTTTTCAGTAGTTAAAACACAATTTGGTTGGTGCTTAAAATGAATCATTGCTTTGCGTGATTGAAGTGTTTTTTAGATTGTAATCCTAAGAACTACATGAACGTATCCTCTCCCCTCGCCTTTATGGATCTTGGGTGTAAGAGAAATTCATATGATTCTTCTAGAGTGTCTACCTCCCAAGAGCTTTAGCAGAGCCAGTGAGAGTGGATGCCCAACCGGTAACAGGCTAAAGCCAAGCCCTTCCAAACCGGTATACAAAAAATGCTATTGTGATTAGTGTCACAATAGACAGTTGTGAATTCATTGTGGCAACCAAAATATCCTCTAGTACCCTAGTGGTGTGTTAAAGTCTCGACATTATTAAGGTGAAAGCCTTGCTTTGAAAGGATTGGGAGAGCCCCCTTTATTGGGAAAATGACTTGATCACAACCACCTGAACGGATGACCTTACTACAAACTGTTGTTCTAGTTTTCCAAAAA
>MU224350.1:2540935-2566813 GCA_018584345.1 Thuja plicata | reverse complement strand
AAATATTATTATTTCCCCTATTAAAATAAGAAGTTATGGTGAGTTGTAAGAGGTTCAGTTTAAGCTACCATCTCGAGAAGGATCATTCTCGCATATAGCTCTTCCTAATTTCTAGTGAGCATAGCCAAGACTTGACAGGGTTGGAGGGGCATTACATGAGATGTATGAAGGGGAATGTGGAGGTCATTTTTCTGCTAGAATCACTGCCCATAAGATTTTAAGGTCAAGATATCATTAGCCTACCTTGTTCAAAGACACATATATTCATGTTAGAAAATGTCAACCATGTCAGAGGTTTTCCAACAAGTTAAAGTTTGCACGAGCATTGTTGCTAAATCCAGTGAGTACTGAGGCTCCTTTGTCTATGTGGGGGATTGACTTTATTGGCAAATTTTAAGATAAATCTAGTGCAGGACATAGCTGGATACTGGTGGCCACTGATTACTTTACTAAATGGATTGAGGCTATCCCTACCAGGAGAGCAATGAGCAAGGTGGTTACTGAGTTTCTCATGGATAACATTTTAACTAGGTTTGGTGTGCCTAATAAATTAGTGATGGATAATGCTATGAGTTTTAGATCAGAAGAAATGACAAGCTTTTGTGAAAGGTATGGGATCACAATATCATACTCATCCCCATATCACTCACAAGCTTATGGACAAGCTGAGTCTAGTAACAAAAGCATATTGAAGATACTAAAAAGGACTCTGGAACAAAATAAGAAAACATGGCACACAAAGTTGAGATTAGCCCTTTGGGCTGATAGAATCAAAACCAAGAAGGCAACTGGTAAATCCCCTTATGAATTGGTATATTGTTTGCCATCAAGGTTGCCAGTAAATAATTTATTACCTGTTTACCAGTTGATACAAGAAGAACACTTAGATATCTCTGACCCAATGCAAGATAGAATGATGCAGTTGATAGAATTGGATGAAACCAGAAGAGAAAGTCAGAGGGAGAACATAGGGTTACAGCAGAAAATGAAGTATTTGTTTGACAAGAGGGCTACTGACAGAAAGTTTCATGTTGGTGACTTAGTTCTCCAATGGAATGCAAGGGCAGAAGACAGAGGTAAGCATAAGAAATTTAAGTCTTTATGGTTAGGGCCTTATATAATCTCAGAACATTATGGAAAAGACTCATATTTATTGAAAAATATGGAGGGAGAAGGTTGAGTTTCCTGTGCATGGGCAATTTTTGAAACCTTTCTTCAGTTGAAAATCATTGTAGTGCACAAGTAGATATGTATTATATGTTTAGTCTTTCCCTGTTTGTAAGTTCTGTAAATATTCCCCTTTTCTTCCTTGGTCTGTTCTTCTCCCTTTTGTGGTGGTCTGCAACCAGAGATTCTATGGTTCTTTGTCATAAACCTTGTTTAGCCAATCTGCATTAGAGCCACTGTTGGTTGTATTCCTGGTTTTGCTTTCTTTTTCCTTGGTTCTGTGGTCTTCCCTCTCCAGGTTTTCATGTTTTCATGTCTTTCAGCCTAAAACCTATGAAAATATTTATAAGTCTTAAACCCTAGCTCTCGTTCAATGTTCAAAATTGAAGAAAAAACCTAAGGCATTGAATCACTTATGTTTCTCAGTTACTTTTGTTCCACTTAAGTCATGAGCTCTATTGCAATCGCATAGTCACACAACTTAAAATAGCATATTCCTTTTTATCCCCGTTAAGGGTAACTGTTAAATCATAGGGTCTCAAAATGTTTTAAAGGTATGATAATTCATTTGGTGATTAAGTGACAACCGTCAAATGAAGTTATGAAAGGATCCTATGGTAGTCGCTAGGTCTGAGAATAAAAGACCCTAAGGAGAAAAGTCCTCGTGACTCAGCGGATAAGGGTATGTCGCGAGGTCGCAAGATGATGATAAGGGAAGGTTTCTTAGTCGCGGTGTCTCGTGAAGTTTTTGGCATTCAATGTTTCATTTGGCGATCGGGTGACTAAGGGTTGTCGCTTAGTCTGGTGGAGAAAAGATAACATTGGGCGACTAAGATATAACTGTGAAAGATAACACTAACTGTTAGTCGCATAGTCTGAGAAAGGAACGTGGGTTAGTGATAACCACTGGCGACTTAGATTTTCCTTGTGTCACGTGGTCGCCAAATATTTACTATGGTTAGTAAAGGTAAGGAAGTTGCACAGTCGCTAGGTCTCTGGATAAACCATGGGTTAAAGATTGGGATCAGCGACAGAGAAAATGAATGTAGTCGCCTTGTTGCTTGATGGTGATTTTTGTAAAAAAGTGCGAGTATTAAATATGTCAGTATGAATTATTCGGCGGCCAATCAAATTTCCATATTTTGATTACTATGCAGAAAAAGAGTAGCTGAGATGTATGACAGAAGGCCAATCCCAGTGTGACATGTCAGCTCATTTGAATTTTATAAGGTTTAGCCGAGGATTCAGTTTTACAAATTTGATTTTCCTATCACACTCAGGAAACTATGGCTAGGTTTTCAATTATGTTCACAGTATGTGGAATTTAAGACAAAATTGATGTTCTGTGAATCATGAGCAATGTACTTCGAATGATTATTATAAGGAGATGATTGCCTGTTCATTTACATTCACCTTTCTTTTAGAGTTTCTAAGCTGAAAGATTTCAGTTACCAAAACAGACTAAATTCAAAAGTTTGCAGAGTTCTCTGAGAATTAAGAATTCATTGTTTCCAGAATTGTGTGCAAGACAGTTTGTGAAGTCTCTATGATAGATTTGTTTCAATACCGGTAACAAAGAGGAGAATTCAAACACTAAAAACATGGGCAGAGTAGTGAGTGTAGCCTCGACCAGTGGATAAAGTTAGAAGGTGGAGGACGAGGCAAAGGGAAAACTGAGCTATTCAGATGAATTCCTCCATCTCCTTCCTGGTTCAACACAAAATAAGAAGGTCAATGCTAATGTCCTCATTGATGAATATAAGGATATTCAAGATGTTTCCACTCTAGGAATAACAGGTTTTTCTCTCTTCAACTATTTTTATAAGAATTCTGATAAGCCCATCCCAGTATCAATCCCTTGGACCTGTGGTTTAGCCAGGTTACTTGTTCCTGATGTCTTCCTAGATGTAGACTTGTTCTTAGACCAAGCCAATCACTATGATGTTTTATCTAAGACCATCAGGAGGGATGATGGCACTACCCTATTAATTTTGAATAAAAATTCATTCATGCAAGCATTCGGCTTATACAGCACCATGTCTACCAGAATTGACATGACAAAGCAAAAATAAAGGTACACTTTGAAGCCCGGGATTGCTAGGAGCCAATTGCTGAAACATATGTTAAAAGAAGTAAGAAAGTATTTAGATCCTATGTCTGGGGACAGCCCATATTATTACAAAGATCTACACTTTTATATCAAGTATGTTGCATATGCCCTGTGTAGAGTGTTGGGAATAGATGGTGATGCATAGAAGATTGATGCAGGGATTCTGATGATGGTGTTGGACCTCCAAAAGGTCCACTCTAACACTAGTTATGACTATATTCAACACATCATAGATGAAATGCATGAGGGTTTCATTGCAACCCAGAAGAGAATGAAGAACCCAAAGGAGAAGGAGCCCATGTTTTTACATTACTCAGTTCTTATGCATCTGCTTTTGCATTTCAATTTTGTCATTATGGATGTTAATAATTTAACCCCTCAGAGATTCTACCAATCAGGACCAAATCCTATCCAATTTTGGGTGAGGGTTTGGAATTACACTTCTAGGGAGTGTGACTATTGTGCCTTTCAAAATTGGATTGTGTATCCAATAGTATAGAGTTTGGGAACAAGAAGAACAAGAATCCCATTAAAGCTTATACAACTGCTTAGGCCCTGTGAGTATACAAATAGCTGGCTCGGAAAGCATAATTGGGGTGACTTCTTTTTGGAATAAAATTACACAGTCATCAGGGTATATGGGTGTATTCACCCACCTCATTTATTACCATATTATGTACCAGCAAGGGTGGCGGAAATGGAGTTTATATGGCAGCTATTGTTGATAGACAACGAGCATTTTACACCACATAAGAAGGGGAATTTGACCCCTAGGCAGTTTAAGATTTCTAACTTTACAATTGGCAAGGGTGCCATTGATGCAGTGGGTCAATGGTTGGAAAGATACAGGATGGTGTTAGCCCCTTATAGATACATTGACCCAGAGGGTTTTATGGTAGGGGTAAGGAGATTGTATACTCCTACAATCCCCAATACAAATGTCCACTGTGAGTGTATAGAGGAAGATGCAACAAGGAATCTCTTGGATGAAGATGATATTCATACAAGAAGATTGAGGATTCAGGAATTGCTAAAATAGGAAAAGTAAATAAAGAGAAATGGGTTGGATTTTCGGGGTTTTTACCCTGACCTCCCATATTTTGACAAGATCAAAGCTATGATAGACAACTATTATGTGCTTATAGAGCAACTGGATATAGTTCTTGACAAGGCAGGTGCTCAGACACCTAATCATTTAGAGTCATAATACAATAGTAGTAGTGACAGTGATTATGCATGTCCTACTATGCATGCTTCATCACAGTAAGATATTGCTGAAATGGCATAGTTGTAGGGAGCAGAGGGTCAGATTATAGATTTGACAGTTGCTACCTAGCCAGATGATGTAGAGGAACCTGCTGCAAAGAGGCAAAAACTAGAGATAGGTCAGCCTTCAACTGAAGGGAAGAATAAGAAGAAAGATAAGGCTAAGGCCTTAGTACCTGGAAATAGGTTATATGATCATAACCTAAGAAAGGCAATAAGGGAAGGTAAGAAACAACAGCCTAACTTGGATGATGAGGTTGAGATGCCCCTTAAGGCATGTATTGATGAGAGATTGATTCATTAACAAGAGTTTTTAAATGATGATAGTTTTGTAAAAACTGAGGAGTTTAAAGACTTCCTGAGATGGTACAAGAAAGAACAAATCAGAGCAGGGCTGATAGTTGATGACAAGGAAACCATAACTAATGAGGCATTAATGGCTCTACAAAATTATGATCCTGAAAATGAGGATATTTCACCAGAGGATGCCCAGAAATTAGTATTGGGAAGTGGAATACTATTGGCTGAGGGTTGGGATTTAGCATCCGCCTTCATTATTGATCAAATAAGGAAACACTCAGATCTCAAGATGGCTAGTGAAGTCCAAATAGCTGATGTAATAAAAGGATTTGGGTATATCCCAAAGTCTCAAGCCTTTGCAATGTGGAGCCTGTGCCCTAAAGACCAAAAACCTCAAGTGGTGAACATTCAGGAGAATATGGTGGGCAATCAGATGGTCTGAAAAATGCAAAATATAGGGGATTTGGAGATATCCCAAATCATGACACATTGGGCTCACTTAAATGAAGACAAGACTAAGCAATTTTCTGAAAGGTGTAGCACATTGGTGGAAGAGACTAGTGCATTGGCAAAGGATAGAGAAATGTGTCGAGTGCAACTTTATCAGAGAGATCAGATGATAAAGAAATTGATGGAAGAATTGGAAACAAAGCCTAAGGTGATGTATGTGCCACAGCCCCTGCAAATTGAAGATAAAGAAAAATCTGAAGAGGTGGCTGAGGAAAAGGCTGAGGAAGAGAAAGGAAATGAGATTTCTTTAAGAGCATTGAAGGGTGTGCTGCAACACAGTTGTAACATCTTAAAAGATAAAGCTGATGTTATACTCAATTCTTATAACAAGTTGCCAGCTTTGTACACTGAGGTAATGGGGTATTTGGATATCCTCAACCCCTATTTTACAAAGTGGTCTACTAGGGTGCAGTTATTTGAAAAGCTAGCATCATTACAATCCCTAAGATCAAATTTGCCAGAGAGAGTGACTGAAGTTGAAGTTGAGATCAAAAGAGTTAATATTTCTCTCTCATTCTTTAAGGGAAAATTGAACCAAATTGAGGTAAAGTTAAGCCTCTTTTCTGATGATTTTAACAGATTCATACCTTCCTTAAGAGGAGATGATGATCAAGTGAAGGCCATAGATGCCTGGAGGGGTGAGTTTGACAGCAAAATGCCTAGTAATGAGGCATTTATTTCAGGAACTGATATTGATGTAGAAGGGTTCAATAAGATATTGGATGAAGCTTTCAAGGCATAAACTAACATCAATAAGTTTCTAGTAGACATAAAAAATATCACTGATGCGAGATGGGATAGGCAAAAGGTCCAAATAAAGAGTACTCAGGACTTCAAGTGGCCATCAGATGATGAAGTTAAAGCATGGGAGGTGATGACTACACCCAAGAGGAATAAGCCAACAGTAGAAGAAGAAATTTTGGACGATGAGTAGGGATAACTACTTGGTACCTCACCATTGAAGATAAAGAGGACAGTTATTGCAAAAGGAGAATGTAGGTAAATCTGAAAGCACGGTCATCCAGACTTGACATAACTATTGCCATCTATTATGCACACTATCAGATCAAATCACTAGATCTGGAGAAGAACAAAGAATATCTATTTCTATCTTTTTGACTTGGTCATTCTACGGCTTCTTCTCTCTCTTTCTTTTTGTCTCTTCTATAGTTTTAGGGTTAGGTTTTCTGAGACCATCTAAAGCTTGTAGCATCCTTTTGAAATGGATTCCAAGATGGTTGAAGACCTATATATATATATAGAAGAGAGTTGTATTTTCAAAAGGCAAGGATGAAAATTAATGTAAAGAATCAGTCTTTCTAAATCTTTGCCTGTGTTCTTTCAAGCTTCAAAGCTTTTTTAGTAGTTAAAACACACTTCAGTTGGTGCTTAAAATGAATCATTGCTTTGCGTGACTGAAGTGTTTTTTAGATTGTAATCCTAAGAACTACATGAACCTATCCTCTCCGCTCGCCTTTATGGATCTTGGGTGTAAGAGAAATTCATGTGATTCTTCTAGAGTGGCTACCTCCCAAGAGCTTTGGAAGAGCCAGTGAGAGTGGATGCCCAACCGGTAACAGGCTAAAGCCAAGCCCTTCCAAACCGGTATATAAAAATTGCTATTGTGATTAGTGTCACAATAGATAGTTGTGAATTTGTTGTGGAAACCAAAATCTCCTCTAGTACCCTAGTGGAGTGTTAAAGTCTTGACATTATTAAGGTGAAAGAATTTCTTTGAAAGGATTGGGAGAGCCCCCTTTATTGGGAAAATGCCTGAGAAGTGAGTGCATATGTAAGGAGGAGCCTGTGCTTTCAAGATTCTAAGTTATCTGCTAAGAGTAAGCGTAGCTGAACTTTGGTTCAAGTGGGGATTCAAAAGATATTGTCTTTGCTATCCTAGGATTGTAATGTGCTTGTTCAGATACTACAAAAATTCTATTTAATGTGTTTTGTGTGGGTGTATCACTTGAACAATCAAAACTATCATCAAAACACACAAACTGTCAATCTTGAACATGTTCAACACAATCTGTAAACTGAACTATCTATCAGAAAATAACATGATTTCATCTTGGAAAATGCAAACTATTCTTAACAGTCTGATTCTGTAAATGTACTTTTTTCAACATTTGCATAGTTTCATGCAAAGTTTCCAAAACTTTGCACGATTTGGTGAAAATCTTCGTGCAATACATAATTCTCTGTCATACAACTTTCAGCAATAGTGCCAATTTCTGTTAGTCATTTTATCATCCTCTAGTGTCTTTCTTCGTGCGAAGTTAGCATTTCTTCATGCGACCCATTGAGAATATTTGCGTGACATAGCATATCATCACGCGAAACTGTAACCTTTTGTCAAAACAGTGAGCTCAAATCTGCCAATCACTTTTTCTTCTATCCAAACTGGTCTCTGATATGGGTCTATTTTTCTACCATTTGTCTCCACACAGTTTGAAACTTAGTTTCTTGGGTTGAGAAATACGTGATTCTTGCTTAAACTGGTCTTGTCTCATGTCCTATTGACCTCTTTCATTTGTGTCATCACGCCTTGTGTCGCAATAGTCATCTCTTGGCTTTTTTTAGCCTCATCTTAGACAATTTGCACCAAGGATACTTCACCTTTTGGCACGTTTGTGCAATCTTTGAGACAGTTTCAAGTTTGATCCTAGTTCACTTTCCTTGTTTAAAACTTTGTCTATGACTGTCACAACTCAAAGTGGCAAAACATTTCCTTTAATCAATCAATATGAATCTGTACTTTCCACACCATTACTAGCTACATCTAGTGATTAATCATCTTGATCTCCTTCCCCGGTATGATGACCTTCCAGTAAACGGTCATTTCCTGTGGATCTTAGTAAGGTTCAAAATCCTTTATTCCAAGAAGACTCAAATTCAGAGAACACTCAATCCTTTCATACCAAATCTTTACACCTTGAATCGTTGCATTCTAGCAAGATGGTAGATCATAACCAATCGGGTGATGAAGTTAGTGGGAATGACTCCTTTAAAACTTGGGGTAAGTCCCATTCTAAAGATCCCCCCAATGCTGTAGAAGTTGAAATCACTTAAGAAGATATTTCCAAAGCTCGTTCTAACAAAGATTTTTGTAAAATGATGAGAATTCTACTAGCTGAAGAGAAAGAAAAATACATTCTTGAACTAGCCAATCAAGTGGCTAAGTTACCTTCTAATTATGCTGTAGAAACTCTTATTGAGAAAGAGGAAGAAACTAAAAATTCCCACTACGAAAAGAAATGCAAACTATGAGAGAACAACTCTCTCAACTCTTGAAAGAAAAAGACAAACCTATCACACAATTCATATTGGAAAGTATCTGTCCTTTCCTATTTGATAAAAGTCTTCACATGCCTCCTTTTCCCAAAGGAGTTGAACTTCCTAAATATGAAAAATACTTGGGTACATCTGACACTCAAGACCATTTGAGAGAATTTGGTGCTCTCTCCATGGAGTTCATGCATGACACAACCTATCTTATGCATCTTTTCCCACGTAGCTTGGGAGGTTCAGCTATGGAATGGTTTTCTAGACTACCAACTGGCATCAAGAACTTTGATGAAATTGCCAATTTGTTTCTACAACATTATTCTCACAATATCCAACATCCGGTTCATATTTGAGATCTTTTCAACTTGAAACAAAATCACGGGGAATCCTTCCTGACATTTCTCCAAAGATGGAGACAACTCTACACATGATATTCCCACAAGATTCCTGAATTTGAAAAGTTGGATATATTTCTCGATAATATTCTCCCCAACTTTGGGTATCAAGTACAGCTACAAGGTCCTTTGACCTTTGATGACATGATTAGGCAAGCTATAAGAATCGAAAAATTTATGATCAAGAAAGGAGAATTGACCTTACATAAGGAAAATAAACAAGGGTCTTCTTCCTCAAGCAAAGATAAATCCAAATTTCCCAACAAGAACAAAAATGTTGTGAATGCTGGTGTTGTAGACAATGTGAGTGCTAAGCTTTCCAAGGCTGCCTTTAATCTCACTACCACAATGCAAGCGGCCAAAGCCACTGAACAGGCTGTGGCAGCATCCAAACCAAGCACTTCATGATTTTCTGGACCTAAACCTTGGGCTCCTAGACCCAAGTGAGAATTCACGCCTTTAGGAGAACCTCTCGAGGTAGTTTAAAAGACTCTTGTAGACAATAATTTGCTTACTCCATTGGCTAATCCATGACCTTTTGATTCGTAACCAAGACCTCATTGGTGGAATGAATCTGCTTATTATGATTTTCACCAAAACAAAGGTCATAACGTATCTTCTTGTCAAAAATTATGGCATGTAATCCAGGATCTCATTGATAGTGAAGTCATTGCTATGGAAAGTCACAACAAAAATTGTGATCACCAAGCTTTCAAAGACCCATTTCCTCCTCATGAAAAAGGTGAATCATCTAAAGGCAAAAATACTGATGCTAAGGTCAACTATACTTACACCAATAATGACAATGTCATTAATATGGTTGAACCTGTTGACACTGAATACTGTAATGTCCTCATTCTTAAGGGAAAGGAAGATACATCTAATTCCAAAACACATTTCATTCTATGAGGGCCTACACCTCAATCTTCTGAACAAGGATGGTCTCAAGTGAGTGCTAATGTTGTTACTCGATCTCGCGCTAAAATCATTCTCAAAGGCCCTGAGCCTTCTATACCTACATCAACTCAACCTTCAGATAAGGCTAAGGTTGACCCTATTACTAAGAATCCCAAATTGGGTTCCTCATCTAATGCTACCAATTATAGCATTCTTGATCAATTGCAATGTACTAATTCTCAGATAACTATTTTTGAGCTCCTAAAAATCTCCCCTACTCATAGGGAAATTCTGGCCAAAGCTCTCATTGAGGAAAACATCCCAAAAGATCTTGATCTCGATCGGTTTCAATCTATGGTAGGTCACTTGAACTCCCCACACTACTTGTCTTTCTCTAAGGAAGATGACCATTCTTTGAGTCACCCGCATAATAACCCTCTGCACATTGAAGTCATGATTGGTCCCAAACGTGTTCACCATGTTCTCATAGATAACGACGCTGGGCTAAATATTTGCTCTGCTAGTTTCCTTATTGAGTTAGGCTATGGTGAAGACCACATTGATGCTCACAAATAGATAACCATTAAATCTTATGATGAGGAAGAATGTAAATCCAAGGTTTTAGTTGTTTTTCCAATTAGAGTTGGTCCCGTTGAACGTGATGTTATCTATCAAGTGCTTGATATCCCTTTGGCATACAACATCCTACTAGGACTACCATGGATTCCTAAAATGCAAGCTATCCCTTCTACATATCATCAGTGCATCAAGTTCCCATTCCAAGGCTCTGAGGTGACTATACCTGCAAACACATGGTATGATTACAACGCCCTCACTAAAATTGCTGACATTCTGGTGCCTACCAACAGGGAATCTGTTGAAATCCTTGAAGATAAACTAAAAGAAATGGAAAAGAACTTGACTCTCAAAGAAACTAACATGGGAGGATATCAGATTGGACCTGTATTATCCATCACATCTTTGCCTTTGTCTCCCCATTCTTTTGGGAGACCTTCTGAGAAATCTAAACCTTCTATGGCTTCACCTCCAATGAAGTATGGTGGTACCTGTTGCCCAAATTTTCCATTCCTATGCAATTTGGCCATCCTCTGTGTTTCCTGCCCAAAAATGACTAAGCCCTTTTCAAAATCTTGCCTTTTGTCTTATCGCAATCCATGTTAATCAAAGTCTTTAAGTTGCGCGAGTGCCCGACGAGCTACCAATCACAGTCATCGTGCAATTGTGATCTATTTTTGCAAAGGTCTAATCCATCTGCGCGTGCACGATGAGTTGTAAATCATGTCATCATGCAGTCGTGATCAGTTTCTGTCTGTTCAAAGTGTGTCCGCGAGTGAGCGGGTTCGGTGTTACAATGTCTAATCGAACAATCACGAGTTGTTTCTAGGTTGTCATGTTCCGTTCGCGAGTTGGTGATGAGTTGTTTTGGAAGGTCATCACTTAGTTGTGATGTCTTTGGATGTCAATGTTTTGGGTCCATGACTGAGCAACCAAGGGGAAAAGGAAGCTCGTCGCGCACTCGCTAATGTTTTCTTATGATAGAATGGCAGCTCGCAGGTGTGCAACAAGTGGAAAAGTGGTTGTCGCTCAGTCGCTATTCCATAAAGGTAAAGGATTTTTGGCTCGCAACCTTGCAATGAGAAAAGAGGAATGATCATCATGCAGTCGCAAGGCCTCATCAAAGTTGGGTTATGAGATCGCGGGTGTGTGACAAGTATAAAAAAATGGCTCGCAATCTTGCGACGAGCTAGAAGAGAAAAGTGGTCGTGCAGTTTCCGAGCAATTTAGAACAAGGAAAAGGAGCTTGCGAGTGCGTGATGAGAAGAAAAGGAGTCTCATCGTTCACTCACCGAGTAATAAAGACAAAGAAAGAATAGCTCGCGGGTGAGCGACCAAAGGAACAGATGAACTCATCGTGCACTCGCCGAGCAAGAAAGATAAATAGAAGATGGCTCGCGAGTCTGCGACGAGTAGAAAGTGATGGTCATCGCGCAGTCACCGAGAAATGAACATGAATCAAAGGCTACTCATGGGTGAGCGACTGTAGGAAAAAGTAGCTCGTTGCTCACTTGCCGAGCAATAAAGATAATGGAAAAAGAACTCGCGAGTGAGTGATTGAAGAAGGAGAAGGTGTCATCGCGCACTCGCGCATGAAATAAAAAGATAGAGTAAAGCCTAGGTGAGTGTGTGACCAAGCAGAATAAGTAGTAAGGTAAAAGGACATCACTCAGTCACTCAGAAGCTAGGGGAAAGAAGACACAGTCTGCGACAGTGCGATAATGGAATAACTGAAGGTTTTCGGAAACCAGGTTGTTAAGTTGCGGAACAGAGATAATTTGCTCGGCTTGTAGGATTTCCAAGGTTCATCAGAGCATTCTAATTGTGAGAAATTATGCACAGAGCTGTCGGTCGATCCCAGGATTAGATTTGTTTCAATATCGGTAGAAAAGAAAAGAAAATTCAAGGTGCGACTGAGTAAAAGGAGGATACTTTTCAAAGGGAAGGAATCAGATATTTTATAGAAGATCAGATTTTTGAAGAGGACAGTGGATGAATTTTTGGGGGGCTGCAAAATAGTTATTGAAATTCAAAGACTTTTTGTGTCTCTTTTAGAGGGATAAGACCGCTTCTGTAAGGGAGCATTTATGTTGATATTTTGAAAGGGCTAAGCGGTGGCTAGACAAAACCAAATCCGATCAAGAATTTATTGTTCTCCAAAATGCAGTTGGTTTTGAAGTTGTATAAATATGAGTTGAGGACTCATTTGTAGTTTAGTTCTGATTATGCAGAAAGCATTCTTTGTGACATTTTTCTATCCTTGGTATATTTTGTGTCTAAGTCTGTAACTCATTGTGAGAAATAATATGCAGAGTTTCAATTCTTGGATCAATTTATTGAGTTGTGTTAGCCTTGTCTCTTTTCTTCTTGTTTGTATGTGTTTTTAGATGGTTGATGGATTAACTGTGAATGATTTTATTCCTCTTAATCAGTCCCTTCATAGCATCTACTTGCAGAAGAGTATGTCTGCTTGTAGGTTGTAACTAGTGTTTTACTATTTGAGTTGTTAACTGTGAAGTCTTTTCCTCTTAACTGGTTTAATCATGACCTTGTTATGAAATATTTATGCATGCCTATACAAGAGTTTTGTGCTTTACCTCCAATTCAAAATTAGTTGACTCAGGGCTTAAACCTGTGTGTGTTATGTTTTCATGTCAAATTCGGTGCATCACCTAGTAGGTAGTTTGCTTTCAGTTATTTCCCTTTCCATGCAATCTTTCTAACACTTTTCCCCTGAAGTTTACTTTCCTGTTTAAGAAGAAAATTAAGGTGATTATCCAAGAGGAACCAGCCTAGAATCTGGAGGTCTCATCTTAGTTAGAAAAGGTCCCACAACCTGGAGATGATTCCCTTGTTATACTAGATTATCAAGACCAAGAGAGCTTGAGATCAGAGGCGCAAATTCAGTGTATAACATTTCTGGCACGCCGGGTGGGACAGCAAAAGAAGTTCATTATAGAACATTATGTTACCTCTGATATGTGGGTCACATAATACAAACTTTTAAAGAAGTTGTTCTGACAAGTATATCTGGCGACTCCACTAGTTTTGAAGTTTCAGGCCAACCTTGTTTAAGGTATATGAAAAAGATTGCAACTAGGAGCTCTAAACCCACTGAATTTTCAGAGTTGCCCTTGAAGAGAAGTCACAAAGGCAGGTCAACTCACAAGGAGTCCCCTGCAAGGAGAGTTCATTCTACACCTCCTGATTCATCAAAAAGGAGACCTTTTGCCTCTCATCACAGAAGGAGAGGAAGATCTCTAACCAAGGATCTAGAGGAGGAAGATTCAAGTGCAGCTCATATTGGTGTGAATCTTCAAGCTTCAGCTCCTGCAATCGCTAGAAATTTTGCCTTTGCACCTTTCAATCAAGGGAGCCTGTTAAATTTTGCAGTGCATCATGATGTGCCCTTGGTGGCATTAAAAAGCTTGCCTGATTTCACAGGTGAAGGGCAAACCACAGTATTTGAGCACATAAGAGATGTGACTACCATCTGCAGCATCCACAACATTACTCAAGAAGATGTAGCCACCAAGTTATTAGTAGCATCTCTAAAAGGTAAGGCTCTTAAATGGTTCAGAAATTTACTTGTTGGGTCTATTACTTCTTGGGATGAATTAGGGGATGCATTAAGTAAGCATTTTGAGGATAAATCAGATAACTTGTCTCTGGCTGAGCAGTTAACAACCATTAAGAGAGACCCTCAAGAACAAATGACAGATTACAATAGTAGATTCCTTAAGACATGGAATAGAATCCTAGTTTCAGTCAGACCATTAGCAGACCATGCCTTCCTATACTATTTACAAAGTCTGAATGGTCAAATATCTGTCATGATCTATTCTATGGGAGGCACTTCCTTACCCCAAGCTTTTGACATAGCTGTCAGGGCTGAAAATTATTTGATTCAAGTAGGAATGATAGATAGAAGGCCACCAATGCCTATCTTTCCTAGCCTTCAACCCATTGCTCCTGCACAGGTACCCCCATTCACCCCTATTCCCATATTGGCTCCCCAAGCTAGTACTAGTGGCCAAGAACATGCTAAGGTAGGTTTTTCTTAGAAGTTGCAAGAAATATAGAGTAGCCAAGCTACTAGTATGCAAGAAATGAAAAAATTTCTACAAACCTTGACAAAGGAGGTTACAAACTTGAAGAAATAGGATCAAGGCGTCAGACCATCCTTTCAACAACAAGGCCAAGGTCCTAATCAATAGTATCAAAATCAAGGACAGCCTTATCAACAAAATAGGCCACCGTACCAAGGAGGCTATCAAGGGCAAAGACAAGGTTTTAGTCAGAGACCTTTCCAACCATATAACCCTGCACCTCTTAATTCTGCGAATCCAATCAGGGATATGGTGCCTGGTCAAAACAATGTGGTTATGGATAATGAATGGTGTTTTCTTTGCAATCAGCCCCATAATCAGGCCACATGTTCTAATGGGTTGATGAACCAAGCTCTGATGGTTCAGAATGCTTCACAAGCTCAAACAGAGTTTTCATCCAGTGGGGTAGCTCCTCAGCAAGAAACACAAGAAAATGAGACTGCCCTTTTCAATTGGGAGCAACTAGACTTCAGTGGAGTCAACAGTGATGAAGCTTTTGCTACCTTTACAAGATCAAAGAGGAGAGCTCAAGACATGGAGGGAGCTGATTCTAGTACCCAAGCAACTACATCTGCAGAGCCGGTACAACCAACTCCTCCTACCACAACAAAGAAGGCTCCAAACATCACAAACCTAGAAGGCCAAGTTCCAAAAGGGGCAGAACCCATCATAGTAAAAGCACAACAAAGGGGACACACTACAACACCTTACAACATTGTGGACAATATGAAGAAAGTGAATGTCACTATGTCTATGTGGGACTCTTTGGCCATTCCAGGACAGCCTGAGATTTTAAAAAAAGCCATATCAGAGGTGACAACTCCTCAACCTACAAAAGAGGCTGTGAAGCCAGTGTTGGTTAACACTGATCAGGAGAAGGAGACTCCAAGAAATAACCTCAAAGCTAACCCCATGCAAGGTAGGATCTTGAAACCTCCTCCCTTTTATGTATCATTGATCATTGGTAAGTCTTTAATACACAATTGCATGGTAGATAGTGGGGCTACTGGCACTGTAATGCCCAAGAAGGTGGCCGACCAATTAGGACTAAAGTATGAACCCTTCCAAAAGAATGTCACACAGCTTGACGGGTCCTCAGTCAGCACTATAGGTGTGGCTAAGGATACTAGTCTTATCTTACGTGCTAGTCCTAATTTTTCCATCCTCCTTGACATATATATCATAGATCTCCCTGCATTGTTTGCTATGTGTTTATCAAGAGAGTTCACAGCCAAGATAGGTGGTTATTTATCTTCTGATTGGTCCCACATGTTGTTTCACACAAGATATGGTACCAAGGTTACCATTAAGTCAGAAGAATTGGCAGCACACCATGTAGAGCCTTATGTGTTGCCAATCAATGCTAACTACCCCATATTTGATAACAATGATTTCCAAACCTATAGTGAAGAAAGCACTAAGATAGGGGATAACCCTGATTTTTTCTTGGATGAAAGAGAATCATAACATGTCGTTTGGAATGCTAGTTTGGGAAACTATTTGTTGCAGGAAGGTGATGCTATAGAGCCCAACCTTTTCAAGGGTGCTGATTCAGAAGGTCAGAGTGATCAAGTTTGGGAGCTAGAAGTAGACACGGTTCTCATGGAGGTGCTATGATGGTGTCCCCAAAAGGAGAAAGGTATTATGCTACCTTTAGATTTAGTTTTTCCTGCACCAGCAACACTGCAGAATATGAGAGTCTAGTCAATGGACTGGAATAGGCTAGAAAGAGAGGGATTAAAGCCTTGAAAGTTTATGGCGACAGTGAACTTGTTGTCAGCCAAGTAAGGGGGATAAGTGCAACAAAAAATGATGCCTTGAAATAATACAAACATAGAGTTTGGGATGCAATTGAAGAATTCTGTGCTTTCAACATTGTTGCTATCCCTAGAAAGTTAAATCAACATGCTGACAGGTTGGCTGCCATTGGATCTTAGTTTGACATTCCCAATAACATTGCAAAAGAGATACACCAACATCACATCAAGATTATTGTCAGACCTTCAATTACTAATAATAATATTAATTGGCAAGTGTTTGACAATGATGAGAAGATTTTGCAGTTCTTGTTTGAAGAGGACGTCTTTTCAAAACACAATCAAAAGAGGTTATCACAGAACTATGGTGATCAAGTGTTACAGCTGAAATCTAATAAGATGCCTAAAGGTCTTGTTACTTTAGAGACTATCTTCAACAAGGATGACAAAGTCAGCAAAGGTAAGGCTTGCCTGGTAGTCCAACAGGAGCACAGTGCTGAAGTGGAGTTGGAACCAGGTAAGAGCATACAACTTGGAAAAGTAAACACTGATTCAGAAAAGTAGGCTTATACTAAGTTATTCAAAGAATTCAGTGATGTCTTTGCCTAGCAATATGAAGATCTCAAAGGTTTTGATCCTGGCCTTGCTCAACATACCATTGAATTGGAGTCTAGTGCTAAACTAGTGAGGCAGAAGCAAAGGCCTGTCAATCCCAAGCTCGAAACGCTCATGCATAAGGAGGTGCTTAAACTAATAGAGAGTGGAATCATCTATCCCATTAAGCATACTAGTTGGGTTTCCAACCTTGTTCCTATCAGAAAGAAAAATGGGGAGCTAAGATTATGTGTTGATTTCAGGGATTTGAACAGAGCCTCATTAAAAGACCGCCATCCACTACCCTCTATGGAAAAAATTCTACAATGTATCTCTGGATCCGAGAGATTCTCATTGTTGGATGGCTATTCTGGATACAATCAAATCCTGGTAAAAGAAGAGGATCAATATAAAACTGCATTTACAACCAAGTGGGGAACCATGGCTTATCAAAAGATTCCCTTTGGTTTGTCGAATGCAGGTGCCACGTTTCAAAAGGCAATGGACATGGCCTTTAAAAGCCTCATGTACAAGTTTGTGTTGGTCTACCTAGATGACATAACTGTCTACTCAAAGCATGCAGCAGATCACATGAGTCATTTGAGGCAAATTTTTGAAAGATGCAGAGAACTTGGGATATCCCTTAATCCCAAGAAGTGTGTGTTTGCGGTCCATGAGGGAAAAATGTTGGAATATGTAGTATCCAAAGAAGGAATTACAGTGGATCCTAAAAGGATTGCAGCTATCTTGGAAATACCATTACCACATCACAAGAAAGGTCTCCAATATTTCATAGGAAAGATTAGCTTTGTTAGGAGGTTCTTGCCTAACATTGCAGAATTACTCAAGCCTTTGACAGCCATGTTGAAGAAAGGTTCTACTTTCAGTTGGACCAAAGAAGGAAAGGCCAATTTCGAAGCCATTAAAGAAGCATTGACAGAGGCTCCTGCCCTGTTGAACCCAATTTTTGAAAAGGATTTTATCCTTTATGCTTATGGAGCCCATGACGCCATCTCTGCAATGCTAACCCAAGAAAATTCAGAAGGATTAGAGCAACCTGTTGCTTTCTTCAGCAAAGGTTTAGAAGAGTATGAGCATAAGTACTCTTTTGTAGAAAAGCATGTTCTTTCTGTAGTAAAGAGCCTAAAAATATTTAGATATCTATTGACTCACAGCAAGGTGCATTTAACGGTTACTCACCCTAGTGTCAAAGAGTTTTTGCTTTCCAAGGATCTAAATGAGAAAAGAGCTGGTTGGATCACCAAGGTGATGGAATATGATGTAGATATTCAGACTACCAAGCTGGTTAGAGGTAGAGGTCTTTGTGAACATTTGGCAGGGGATGAGAATACAAAGAAATTAGAGCCACTGGATGCATCTCTGGTGGCGCATTCTATAGAAAATCAAGCCAAGGCAACAGGTGGGTTGCCTAATATGATTCATTATTTAAAGATAGGACAATGCCCTATAGGGCTAGACTCAGCAAAAAGAGGATATTATAGGTTACAATCTATCCCTTTTGTGTTGATTAATAATGTCCTTTTTAGAAAAGACCACAATGGTGTTCTTTTGAGATGCATAGATTCAGAAAAGGTAGCGGATGTCATGTTTGAATTCCATGATGGGCTAGCTGGTGGTCATTTTTCTCCTAGGACTACTACTTATAAAATCATGAGGGCCGGGTACTATTGGCCATCTATCTTCAAGGATAGTCATGATTATGTTAGGAAGTGCATCAAGTGTGCCTTATTTGCAAGAAAAGAAAGGCTCACTGCTCTGCCCCTTCAACCAATCAAAGTTGACCAACCTTTCATGAAGTGGGGCATAGATTTCATAGGTATGATTAACCCTCCATCTAGTGCAGGACACAAGTGGATAATCACTGCAACAGATTATTTCACTAGATGGACAGAAGGAGTGGCCTTAAAGGAGGCCAATGAGAGTGTTGTTCTAAACTTTTATGATGATTTAATTCATAGGTTTGGCACTCCCGATTCAATTGTTTCAGATAATGCACTGGCATTTACAGGCCTTAAAGTCTTAGATTGGGCGGTTAAGAATGGCATTTATCTGAATACCAGCTCAAATTATTATCCCGAAGGTAATGATTTGGCGGAATCCACAAACAAGAACCTGATCAGAATAATTAAGAAGACTCTTCAGGACACTCAAAGGGATTGGCATACAAAACTTAAGTTTGCCTTGTGGTTAGACATAATTACCCCAAAGAAGATCATTGGTAATTCTCCATACATGTTGGTGTATGGCAGAGAGGTTGAACTTTCTATTTCAATAGAATTACTAGCTCTAGACTTAGCCACTCAGTATGCCCTATTTGATAAGGAGGATCACCTACAGATCAGGTATGCTCAATTTATGGAATTGGAAGAAATCAGAGACAAATCTATGAAAGATATGGAATTCTATCAGAATCAGACTAAAAGGAGCTTTGACAAAAGAGCCAGGGGAAGGAACTTCAAAGTTGGAGATGTAGTTCTCAAGTGGGACGAGTTCAGGTCCAGACCTGGCAGGCACACAAAATTTGATTCCTTTTGGGGTGGACCATTTGTTATAACAGAGTGCAGGGGATCTAACGCTTTCCAGCTTTCAACTCTTAATGGAAACGCCCTGCCAATCTCAGTGAATGGTTTCCACTTGAAGCCTTGCTTTGAGGTTAATCCCTCTCTGTAGGTCCTTGTTTTCTTGTAAGCATTTCCCTATTTTTCCCTTTCCCTACTTTCTAGTGTAGTTTCCATGTTTTCCAAGAAGTGCACGTGCACAGTTTTTGCCCTATCAGGTTTTGTGTTCTGAAATGACTCCATGCCCAATGGATATGTCAAGGCCACTGGTTTTCATGTCTAGCAGGCTGACATCCCACAAAATTTGCCAAAATGTTGCCCAAATTTTCCATTCCTATGCAATTTGGCCATCCTCTGTGTTTCCCGCCCAAAAATGACCAAGCCCTTTTCAAAATCTTGCCTTTTGTCTTATCGCAATCCATGTTAATCAAAGTCTTTAAGTTGCGCGAGTGCGCAACGAGCTACCAATCACAGTCATCGCGCAATCGTGATCTATTTTTGCAAAGGTCTAATCCGTCTGTGAGTGCATGACGAGTTGTAAATCATGTCATCGCGCAGTCACGATCGGTTTCTGTCTGTTCAAAGTGTGTCCGCGAGTGAGCGGGTTCGATGTTACAATGTCTAATCGTGCAATCGCGAGTTGTTTCTAGGTTGTCATGTTCCGTTCGTGAGTCAGTGACGAGTTGTTTTGGAAGGTCATCGCTCAGTCACGATGTCTTTGGATGTCAATGTTTTGGGTCCACGACTGAGAGACCAAGGGGAAAAGGAAGCTCATCGCGCACTCGCTAATGTTTTCTTATGATAGAATGCCAGCTCATGGGTGTGCGACAAGTGGAAAAGTGGTCATTTCTCAGTCACTATTCCATAAAGTTAAAGGATTTTTGGCTTGCAACCTTGCGACAAGCAGAGAGGAATGATCATCGCGCAGTCGCAAGGCCTCGTCAAAGTTGGGTTATGAGCTCGCAGGTGTGCGACAAGTATAAAAAATGGCTCGTGATCTTGTGATGAGCTGGAAGAGAAAACTGGTCGCATAGTCATCGAGCAGTTCAAAACAAGGAAAAGGAGCTCGCAAGTGCGCGATGAGTAGAAAAGGAGTCTCATCGCTCACTCTCCGAGTAATAAAGACAAAGAAAGAACAGCTCACGGGTGAGCGACCAAAGGAACAGATGAACTCATCGCACACTCACCGAGCAAGAAAGATAAACAGAAGATGGCTCACGAGTCTACGACGAGTAGAAAGTGATGGTCATCACGCAGTCACTAAGCAATGAACATGAATCAAAGGCTGCTCATGGGTGAGCGACTGTAGGAAAAAGCAGCTCGTCACTCACTCGCCAAGCAATAAAGACAATGGAAAAAGAACTCGCGAGTGAGCGATTGAAGAAGGAGAAGGTGTCATCGTGCACTCGTGAATGAAATAAAAAGACAGAGTAAAGCCTGGGTGAGTGTGTGACCAAGCAGAATAAGCAGTAAGGTAAAAGGACATCGCTCAGTCGATCAGAAGCTAGGGGAAAGAAGACACAGTCTGCGACAGTGTGATAATGAAATAACTGAAGGTTTTCAGAAATCAGGTTGTTAAGTTGCAGAACAGAGATAATTTTCTCGACTTGTAGGATTTCCAAGGTTCATCAGAACATTCTAATTGTGAGAAATTATGCACAGAGCTATTGGTCAATCCCAGGATTAGATTTGTTTCAATATCGGTAGAAAAGAAAAGAAAATTCAAGGTGCGACCGAGTAAAAGGAGGATACTTTTCAAAGGGAAGGAATCAGATATTTTATAGAAGAATAGATTTTTGAAGAGGACAGCGGATGAATTTTTGGGTGGCTGTAGAATAGTTATTGAAATTCAGAGACTTTTTGTGTCTCTTCTAGAGGGATAAGACCGCTTCTGTAAGGGAGCATTTATGTTGATATTTTGAAAGGGCTAAGCGGTGGCTAGACAAAACCAAATCTGATCAAGAAGTTATTGTTCTCCAAAATGCAGTTGGTTTTGAAGTTGTATAAATATGAGTTGAGGACTCATTTGTAGTTTAGTTCTGATTATGCAGAAAGCATGCTTTGTGACATTTTTCTGTCCTTGGTATATTTTGTGTCTAAGTCTGTAACTCATTGTGAGAAACAATATGCATAGTTTCAATTCTTGGATCAATTTATTGAGTTGTGTCAGCCTTGTCTCTTTTCTACTTGTTTGTATGTGTTTTTAGATGGTTGATGGATTAACTTTGAATGATTTTTTTCCTCTTAATCAGTCCCTTCATAGCATCTACTTGCAGAAGAGTATGTCTGCTTGCAGGTTGTAACTAGTGTTTTACTGTTTGAGCTGTTAAATGTGAAGTCTTTTCCTCTTAACTGGTTTAATCATGACCTTGTTATGAAATATTTATGCATGCCTATACAAGAGTTTTGTGCTTTACCTCCAATTCAGAATTAGTTGACTCAGCGCTTAAACCTATGTGTGTTATGTTTTCATGTCAAATTCGGTGCATCACCTAGTAGGTAGTTTGCTTTCAGTTATTTCCCTTTCCATGCAATCTTTCTAACCCTTTTCCCCTCAAGTTTACTTTCCTGTTTAAGAAGAAAATTAAGGTGATTATCCAAGAGGAAAACCAGCCTAGAATCTGGAGGTCTCATGTCAGTTAGCAAAGGTCCCACAACCTGGAGATGATTCCCTTGTTATATTGGATTATCAAGACCAAGCGAGCTTGAGATCAGAGGCGCAAATTCAGTGTATAACAGTACCTTTGTACAAGCCACTATACCATTAGAAGAAGAAGCTGAAAATAGAGCCATCAAGGCTTGGTTTTACAAAGGAGAAGACAACTCTGAAAGAATTCCTCCTTATGACATGAAAATTGAGAATTATGGCAAGGGCTTATCTATTATGCAACGCTTTGGCTATAAAGGGGATGGCCCCATAGGTGCGAATCATAAGGGTTTGATTGCACCAGTTGAAGCTATTGGTCGTAGGACACGTAACTCTATAGGTATAGGCTTTCAAAAACTCACATTCCAATTGGGAATAAATAAGTTTGTACCCAGAGAAGACAAGAAACCAATCTCTAAGGAAACACCTCAAATTGCAGTACCTAAAGATAGCTCCAATGAGGATACATTTCCTTATCCTATTCCACAAGACCTGGCTGCATTCTTTGCTTTACCAGAAAGCTTTATGCCACATGTCAGTACTATAGATACTGACAGTGATTCTGACTCTACTACCTCCATTGCTCCATTAACTTATGAAGAATGGATAGACATATATACTCTGAATCCTAGTCATCATAGTGATTTATTCATACCACCGCACTTCTAAGAGTGGTTTTATCAAGAATGCCATTCACTTCTCCTTACATGAGAGGCAAGTGATGATACAAACACTACTGAGGTATCTGGGTCTACAGGTACGCATTTGACCATAGCAGAAGTTCTAGGCAGCTCTCATCCCAACTGGGGACAAAGAGTTGATTTTACTCACATCCTGGACATGAGAGCTAACGATGAAACAGACTCTCATGAATATAATTTTGACAGCTTATCCTATGCCACTTCTGACAGAGATATAGACACAAACAATACATATGAAAACCTTCTCGATGTAGTTGAACGGTCTAGTGTAGGGCCACATGAGTCTAACTCTCTAGGTGTTGACGTGTCATCTACTACGGTCATTAGGGATCAAAGGAATTCTAATATACCTTTGGAAGAGATCACTTTGGGTCTCAACTTACTTGTACATGCCTTTGATGATTATATCATGAATGCACTTGTACCCATTGCTCCTCTTTCACTCTGCCATCCTTAGCTTATAGACTGGAATTCTACTTCCCCATCCAATGAAGTCCTTATGTTCTAGAATGATTATGCTCTTGCTTTTTACCTACACGCCATCAAACCTATAATGTCTCCTACCAGTGAAGCAAGTGTCAACATGACTGAGGCTGATATCAAGTATCTTAGTCACAAAATAAAAAGAAGAAAAAATAGGCGCTCTGATGGTGAAAACCACCTAGTGGCAGTATCAGAGCCAAAAATAGTCAAAATAAATGACGTATCCAAGGGTGAAAACCTCTCTGAGGTACCCAAGGATGAGATACTTGATGCGCTTCCTAGTCATTTTTAGGAAAGATCATCTATCCTTATTGAAGCGACTCAACCTATCAACTTGGGTACAAAGGAAGAACCACAAATCATTCACTTGGGACAATCCTTATTAGAGGCTGAAAGAGAGGAATTCATCAAATTCTTCAGAAAGAAAAAGATTAACTTTGCATGGAAGTATTGATATATGCCTGGATTAGACCCTAATCTAATCATGCATCATCTATCCATCGCACCAGGTGTTAAGCCTGTCAAGTAGAAGCTTTGCAAGATGCATCCACACGTAGCTCTACTTGTCAAAGCTGAGTTAGAGAAATTGCTCAAAGAAGTGTTTATCAGAGTCATTGACTATGCAGAATGGATCTCTAATATTGTTCCAGTGTCCAAACATGACAAATCTATCAGTGTCTGCACCGACTTTAGAGACCTAAATTTGGCATGTCCAAAGGATGATTTCCCTTTGCCAAACATCGATATGATCGTAGATATGATAGCTGGATATGAAATTTACTCATTAATGGATGGTTTCTCTGGTTATAACCAGATAAAGATTGCACCAGAGGACCAAGATAAAATAGCTTTCAGATGTTCTTGGGGCACCTTCTATTGGAATGTCATGCCCTTCGGACTCAAGAATGCTGGAGCTACATATTAGAGAGTAGTTACCACTATATTTCATGATATGATGCATAAAACTATGGAAGATTATGTGGATGACACTTTGGCTAAGAGTATGCACCGCAAATAACATCTTGCTGATCTAGGACCTATCCTTGACCACATGGAACAATTCAGTCTCAGACTTAATCCTAAGAAATGTGCCCTTGGCGTAACATCTGGTAAGCTACTTGGCTATATCATATCTACCAAGGGCATTGAAGTAGATCCTACAAAGGTACAAGCTATTCTGGAAATGTCGCCACCTAAGAATATTAGACAAATGAGAGGACTTCAAGGCCGCCTACAGTCTATCCAGCATTTCATCGCTCAACTGGCAGATAAGTCACAACCATTTACCAAGACTCTACATAAATGTGTGACTTACCAATAGACTAAAGAATGTGATGAAGGGTTCACACAAATCAAGTAGTATCTTGCTAACCTGCCTATCTTGATGCCTCCCATTCATGGGAAACCACTTATACTCTACATATCTACTACGAACACATCATTGGGTATCCTATTGGCTCAGGAAGATCAACACAAGAAAGAAAGGGCTATCTAGTACATTAGTCAGACTCTAGTCTCCTATGAAACAAAATAATCTACTATAGAGAAAGATTGCCTTGCAGTAGTGTTTGCTTCACAAAAATTGTGACACTATATGTTGGATCATACTACACATTTGGTTGCTAAAATTGACCCTCTAAAGTACTTGCTCAGTAAAGCTACCCTCATAGGTAGACTAGCTAAATGGGTCATGATTCTCAGTGAGTTTGATATTGAGTATGTTGAAAGGAAAGCTATTAAGGGCCAAGCAATAGCAGATCGGTTGGCGGAGGCACCTCTAGTCGATCATCAACCATTGCATATTGAATTTCTAGATGAATCCATATTCCTGCTTACACATCACTCGTGGACTATGTTCTTCGATGGTTCATTTACCCAACAGGGGTCAGGTGCTGGGATCCTATTCATTACACCTCAAAGATACTCACTACCAAAAGAATACAAAATGATGTTTCCTTGCACAAACAACATTGTTGAGTATGAATCTCTCATCAACGGTATGAAGATTTCCCTGGAGTGGCACGTGGATGAACTGAATGTTCTTGGAAATTCCCAATTAGTCATCAATTAGGTTAACAATATCTATCAGATAAGAGATGATAAGTTGATACCCTACAAAAGGATGGTTGATGATCTTAAATACTATTTCACTCACATCACATTTTCACAGGTTCCGAGGGCAGATAATAAAGTAGCAGACACCATGGCTACTCTTGCCTCTATGCTGCAAATGCCTGAGAATGATTTCTAACATGAATTCCTGGTGGAGACGTTATGCTACCCAGCCTATGACTCCCCTAACTCCCAGATGATCTGTTCTATCACAGGACATGACTCATCCTGCTACAACAACATATTCTCCTACCTACGTGACCTGTTAAAATGGAAAATAAATTCGAGCTAGGAACAAATTAATCCAATTGAGTAAGGAAAAAGGAAGATTATTATGAATCAAGCTAATCCTTAGAGCATACACCAAAATGAAACAACAAAGGAGAC
>MU224350.1:2457929-2468041 GCA_018584345.1 Thuja plicata | reverse complement strand
TGCATAACCCTTGCATACCATTCTAGCTTTGTTTCTTGTCACATCTCCATGTTCATTCAGCTTGTTCCTGAATACCCACTTTGTGCCAATTACATTTTTATCCTTTGGCCTAGGTACAAGTGTCCAATTTTTTTTCTTCTCAATTTGTTCAATTTCCTCATTCATTTCTTGTATCTAATCTTCATTTTCTAAAGCATCTTTCACTATTTTGGGCTCAAATTCACATAATAGACATGTGCTATTTTTCAACTTACTTCTTGTCATAACAGTAGAATCCTTTGATCCAATGATTTGATCAAAATTGTGATTTCTTCTCACATATTTTTCTAGAGTAGGCTCAATCCTTGCTTTAGGTTCATCATTTGTATTCAATTCTAGTTGATTCTATGACTCAGCATCTCCATCATATAGCTTGGCATTCACTTCCAGTTGCTCGGCAACTCCACTCTATGACTCAGCAGGTGCATGTTGTTGTTCAGCAATAGTCTAAAGTAGTGAATTAGAATCTTCCTCATTCAGATATACAAATGATCTATAGATTTTAGGCTCTTGTGTACTTTCAGCTTCATTTCTTTCTGCAAACTCATCAATTCTTACATTTGCACTTTCAACAATTTTGTTAGTATTAGAATTCAGACATTTGTATGCTTTTCTTTTCATTGAATAACCAAGGAATATGACTTCTTCACCTTTATCATCTAGTTTTCCATTTATGTTGTCATTTAGTATAAAACATTTGCTTCCAAATACTTTAAAATACTTTACACTAGGTGCATAACCATACCAAAGTTCATAAGGTGTAGCATCTGTATATTTCTTGGCTTGAACTCTATTCAGTGTATAGACTATAGTACTTATAGCTTCTTTCCAATATTTGTTAGAATATGTAATCTTTCCTTGGTGAAATATATTATAAACCAAGGTAGTTTAGTTTAATTTATTATGTACGTAGGAGATTCCTATAGAATCCCTACATGAACACATGTCCTCTTGTCCATGTGTGAGGACATATTATTTATTTGTAATTTCTTATATTCTAGATTCCTCCTTAAGAGGAAATAGCACAAGTGGCACACACATTATGAATGTGGCTCACATGCACATGGGAGTTACATGCAACTCCTTTCTTCTCATCTCTTCATAAGAGATGCTTCTTTTCTCTTCTTTACTCACTTTTACACACTTCTCACTTTTTCACACATTCACTTGCAACACTTAGTTTCTCATTCTCATTGAAGCATTGTATGAGCATTTTTCTCTCATTCTCTTCCTCTCTCTCTCTTAGGCTTTTTGGCCCATTCTTAATAATATCACGGGGGTTTTTTTTATGCTTTTCCCCCTTCAAAAACTTCTTGTCTCCTTTGTTGTTTCATTTTGGTGTATGCTCTAAGGATTAGCTTAATTCATAATAATCTTCCTTTTTCCTTACTCAATTGGATTATACATTCCTAGCTCAAATTTATTTTCCATTTTAACAGATATGTTGAAGCCTTGTGTGGTTTTTTTTATGTTTTAGATATAGTTAGTATACCATGTTCATACACGCAGATTCACAAGAACAGTAAAAATTGAGTTATGTTACTCTGTTTACCAGCCGCGGTTTCAAAGGATTGTTTTCAGAAAGCCAACAATAAGTTTATTAATTCTTCAGTTTTGCCTATCTATGGGATATGCATGTTCAAATTTATGTTTAGTTATGAGCCAAAGATAATTAACCAAAGGTGCTAATCACATTTCATCTGAACCATGATGTTTGGGTAATTTTGGTGGAGCTGAGTATGTGAAGTGATGCGTCTATTCATTTTGATTTGTGTGGTTCTAATTATGTTATGTGCTTAGTTTAGCTAACAAAAGAAATATTGAAGGGATTCCTACAGCCAACGTGATCATATCTTTTGGATAAGATACATATAGTAGTTCATTTGTGATCACTAAGTGTGAATGATAAGAAAAGAGATAGAAAAAGAAAAGAGCAGAATGCTGATTGTTTTGGGACAATAAAGATATTTCATTCATCAGATAAAGATCTATGTGAAGAAATAGAGAGTGCATGCAATACATTGGAACTGATCAAGACAACAGGTCTACTCAAATAGTTCATTATAAAATATAGTGTATATCTGTCTTACTGAAGGTTGTATCCTTCATCATTTTAGCAGTGTGCTTTTGGACAGTGAGTCCTCACCCCTAACAGGGATGTTTGTAAAAGACTCCTAACAGGTTCCAACCCTTAACAAGGTCATTGTACTTATTGCATTGTAAAGATAAACTCCTAATAGGGTTGTAAGATCTTCTAAAAGGGATTATTATACTCAAGTATATTTCTTTATGGTTGCTAGTTCCCACTGGGGTTTTTACCTATTTTGGTTTCCCCGTAACCAAAATTGTGGTGTTTTATTTTGTGTTATATTATTGTGTATATGCTTAATGATATTCTATACTTAATTGGAGAAAAGAATTAAAATTAGCTGATAATTGATTCACCACCCCCTCTCAGTTATCCCTTGGGACTATTTGATAAACTGGTATCAGAGCCAAGTGCCTTGCCTAGAAAGCCTAACAACTTAAGGTAGACCAAATGGCGTACTTCAGGAAAGAGAGTCCTAAGTTTGATGGAGATAATTATCTTGTCTGGAAGAATAAAATGATAACACATCTTTAGTGCATTGGTTTTGAGATCTATGAGGTTGATACTCATGCAATTGATGTTCCTACCTTGAAAGACCTTGCAGAAGAAGACTCTACTAACAAAAAAAAGGAAGTACTCACCCAAAATGCAATTGCCAAAGAAGCCCTAATCAGTGCCTTATTTGATAGTGCATTTTCTGAGATCAAGAAGGTAGACAAAGCTTATTCAATATGGAAATACCTAGAAGACATGTTTGAAGGAGACATCCAAGCAAAGAATGCATGTAGAAAGACATGGAAGAAAAGATACAACAATTTAGAGATGCTACCTAAAGAAAACATCAGAGCTTACAATTAGAGGATTAATGAAGCAGTCTCAAGAATCAGGAACAATGGTGGAGAAATTTCAGAGGAAGATATAATGGAAAAACTAATGACTACTTTGACAACAGATTATGAAAGCAAGATAAACATCTTGGATGAAACCATGCAATTCTTAAAGGACTTCGAAAGAGAAACCTTGATCAACAAAATATCTACATTTGAGATATCAAGATTAAAGATAGAACCTAAAATTGAAATAGCTTTCAAAGCCTCAGTCCATGGTAAGAAATCCTTGAGCATCTCTAGTAATATTGAGAAAGAAGAAGTTGATATAGAACTAGAAAAAATCATTGCTATGATTGCTAAGAATGAAAGGAAAGGTTAAGGAAAATATGAAGGACAACTACCATTCAAATGTTTTTCATGCAACAAAGTTGACCACTTTGCACCCAAGTGTCCTAAAAGAGTCAAGAAGTTCAGATTTAATTACAAACCCAAATATACTAAGGAATGCTATCATGCTGAAGATGGTGTGACTGATGATGATTCAGGATAAGAATAAATTGGATTCATTGCAATTAAAGATAATGAAAAAATGATTGATGAAATAGAAATTAAATATTAAAAGAAAGCACAAGAATTGGCTTTAGTTTCAAAAGAGGACATTAGAACAGACTAGATCATAGAGAGTGGGTGTTCACATCACATGATAGGTGACAAAGATAGATTTGTACATCTAGATAAGTACAAAGGTGGCATGGTTAGATTTGGAGATAACACTCCCAAACCTATTGTAGGTAGAGGATCCATCACCTTAGATGGAAAGAACAAAACATATGATGCTCTATATGTTGATGGTTTACATCATAACTTACTAAGTGTTGGATAGTTGCTTGATAAAGGATATCAGTTAGAATTCAAAAAAAATAGGTGCATCATTAACAAAAAAGAAGGAGACATGATTGCATTAGGTTCAAAGACCAAAGGTAATGTTTTTCAGCTTAACTCCAAAGTAAGCTATTTTGTTGCAAAAGTGGATGATAGTTGGTTATGGCACAAAAGACTTTGTCATATCAATTTTTACAACATAGTAAAAATAAGCAATGTAAAGGAAGTAAGAGACCTTCCTAGTATTTCAAGACCAGTTGATACTATGTGCAGGGAATGTGTGATGGGAAAGCATGTGAGGAACTCATTTAGAAGAAAACAGAACTCTACAGAGAACAAATTAGATCTAGTACATACAGACTTATGTGGACCTACACAAACAAGATCATACTATGGTGAAAGGTATTTCATTTTGTTTGTTGATGATTTCTCTCGAATGATATGGGTTGGATTCTTGAAATACAAATATGAAGCTTTTGAGAAGTTCAAAATATTCAAAGCTAAAGTTGAAAATAAGTCTAGATTAAAGATAAAATGTCTGAGATCTGATAAAGGAGGAGAATTCACCTCTGACAAGTTTCTTGAGTACTACAAAGAACATGGGATCCAAAGACAACTAAGTGCACCTAGAACCCCTCAACAAAATGGAATTGTAGAAAGAAGAAATAGGATAATACTTGACATAGCGCGCACTATCATGATTGAAGGAAAAGTTGCACACACCTACTAGAGAGATGCAATCAATACAATAGTCTATACTATCAACATAATTCAACTAAGACTAGGTGCAGAAAAAACACCTTATGAACTCTGGTTTGGTAATGTACCTACAGTAAAATACTTTAGAATCTTTGGAAGCAAGTGCTACATCAAGAGAGATGATGGTGTTGGTAAATTTGATGCTAGAAGTGATGAAGGTATTTTCCTTGGTTACTCTACTAAGAGAAAAGCTTACAGATGTTTTAATTTAAGGTTGAAGAAAATCATTGAAAGTGCACACGTGAAGATTGATGAGAAGTTCATGATTCAAGAGAGATATTATGAATATGCACCTATGATTGAAAATGAACCTAGACCTATCAATAAAGAAATAGTTATTGAAGAAATGTTTGACTGTATTGATGTATCATGCAATAACCCTGAACCAAGTTAAGAATAATCACAGATCATAGATGAGAGTGTCACACCTAAAATATCAAAATACACATATAGATACCATTCAAAAGAAGATATCATTGGAGATCAGAGCAGTAAAGTTTTGACAAGATCCAAAGCAAAAGGTTCAACTATTGATGAAGAGGTATGTTTACTTTCACAAATTGAACCCTTAAGTGTCAAAGATGTGTGTAATGATTCAGATTGGCAAAATGCAATGCAAGAAGAATTAGATCAAATAATTAAGAGTGGCACATGGGAATTGGTCCCTATACCTTGTGACAAGAACATGATTGGAACTAAGTGGATATTTAGAAACAAAATGAATGAAGATGGGACAGTGATAAGAAACAAAGCAAGATTGGTATGTAAAGGATATGCGCAGAGAGAAGGAATTGACTATTCTGATACATTTTCCCCTGTGAGAAAATTGGAAGCTATAAATTTTTTTTTGGCTTATGCAACATTCAAGAACTTTAAATTATATCAGATGGATGTCAAGTCAGCATTCTTGAACGGTGACTTGAAGGAAGAAGTTTACATAGAACAACCTGAAGGATTCAAACTTTCAAACAAACCAGACATGGTATGTAGACTAAAGAAAGCCCTCTATGAACTTAAACAGGCCCCAAGAGCATGGTATAAGAGGCTTGATGGTTACTGGACAAAGATTGGATTCAAAAAAGGAGCAGAAAATTGCAACTTATTCATCAGAGAGACACCTGAAGGTCTATTACTTGTTGCCATATTTGTTGATGACATTATTTTTGGAGGTAATGACAAGCTTAGTGTAGAATTTGCCAAAGAGATGCAGAGTGAATTTGAAATGAGCATGATTGGACCTATAAAATACTTTTTGGGATTAAATGTAAAGCAGACAGATAGGGGTATATTCATAAATCAGTCTAAATATGTGAAGGAGATATTGAAGACATTCAAAATGGAAGATTGCAAGCCAGTAAGCACTCCTATGATAACAAGAAGAAAGCTTTCTAAAAATGAAGACCCTACAATAGTTGACAAAACACTTTACAAGTCCATGATTGGAAAACTCATATATCTCACTCAATCTAGACTAGATATATCTAATGCAGTTGGCATTCTTGGGAGATTTGTAGCTGAACCTAAACAGAATCACCTAATGGAAGTAAAAATAATATTTAGATAAGTAAAGGGAACTATAGAATATGGTTTATGGTATCCTAATTCAGAAAATGTAAAACTTCATGTGTACACAGATGCAGATTGGGCAGGTTACAATTATGAAAGAATGAGTACCTCAAGAGGAGCAGTATTTCTTGGAGATAGGTTGGTTACTTGGACAAGCAAGAAGCAAAACTATATTTTTTAGTCAACAACAGAAGCTGAGTATGTAGCAGCCGCATTGAATTGTTCAACAATGGTTTGGATCAAACAGATGATTAAATACTTTGGAATTTAGATTAATTATCCTATTATCATTCATTGTGACAACACTAGCACCATTAAAATGTCAAAGAACCCTATGATGCATGCAAAGACAAAACACATAGAAATAAAATATCATTTTCTAAGAGAAAAAGTTGCAGAGAGAGAACTGAAGTTGGATAATGTGAGCACCAAAGATCAGTTGGCAGACATATTTACGAAACCTTCATAAAAAGATACTTTTGAGTATCTTAGGAAGAAGCTGGGAGAAATTCCCTTTCCTGAGTCTGATTAGAACTCACAGTAAATGCATCAGTCCTTGGTGATTGATGAGGGGTTGAATACTCTACTTCTAGAGTAGTACCTGTGCTTATTTGTATTTGGCATCCTTTGCCATTGATGTCAAAGGGGGAGTATATAGTAAGGGGGAGCATATACTCAGGGGGAGTATATAGTCATGAAAATAAAAATACAGTCAAAGGAGATGCAGCATTGAAGAGGAACCTTTGGTGAGGATATTGAGAAGATTGTAAAAATGAAGAAGACACTTTTGGATTGATGGTGTTTTTAATCATATGTTGCCATCAATATCAAAGAGGGAGATTGTTGGATATTTTCCTCTGTGCAAATAGTTGACTATATGTTTGTCATTGATGACAACATATAGTATACAAAAGTGTACTATATTCACTTTTCAGTATGGATATGTTGAAGCCTTGCACAGTTATTTTTATATTTCAGACATAGTTATTATACCATGTTCATACACGCAGATTGAGAAGTTCAGTAATAGTTGAGTTATGTTACCATGTTTACCAGCCATAGTTTTAGAGGATTTTTTTCAGAAAGATGATAGTAAGTTTATTAATTCTTTAGTTGCACCTATCTATGGGATATGCATGTTCAAATTAATGTTTAGCTATGAGTCAAAGATAATTAACCAAAGGTTCTAGTTGTGTTTCATCTGAAGTATGGTGTTTGGGTAATTTTGGTGGAGTCGACTATGTGAAGTGATGCGTCTATTCATTTTGAGTTGCGCGGTTCTAATTATGTTACATGCTTAGTTTAGCCAACAAAAGAAGCATTGAAGAGATTCCTATAGCTGACATGATCATATCTTTTGGAGAAGATATATATAGTAGTTCATTTGTGATCACTAAGTGTGAATGATAAGAAAAGAGACAAAAACAAAAGAGCAAAATAATGATTGTTTTGGGACAACAAAGACATTTCATTCATCACATAAAGATCTATGTGAAGAAATAGAGAGTGCATGCAATACATTGGAACTAATCAAGATAGCAGGTCTACTCAAATAGTTCATTATCAGATATAGTGTATATCTCTCTTACTGAAGGTTGTAGCCTTCATCATTTTAGCAGTGTGCATTTGGATAGTGATTCCTCACCCTTAACAGGGTTATTTGTAAAGACTCCTAATAGGGTCTGACCCTTAACCAAGTCATTGTACCTATTGCATTGTAAAGATCAACTCCTAATAGGGTTGTAAGATCTTCTAATAGGGATTATTATACTCAAGTATAGTTCTTTGTGGGTGCTAATTCCCACCAAGGTTTTTACCTATTTTGGTTTCCCTGTAACCAAAATTGTGGTGTTCTATTTTGTATTATCTTATTGTGTATATGCTTAGTGATATTCTATAATTAATTAGAGAAAAGAATTAAAACTAGTTGATAACTGATTCACCCGCCCTCTCATTTATCCCTTGTGACTATTCCAACAGTAATGTCATATCATGTTATGAAATAATTAGGCCTTCAAGTCACTACCCCTACTGGAAGTTGTTATGTAATGGATAATAGGGAAGTTCCTGTGATAGGAACATTGAAAGACATTGAAGTAAAAATTTCTTCTTTCCCAGAAGCTACTTATAGGATGGACATAATTGTTGTAGATACCAAGCCTTATTATGGTATGCTTCTATCAAGATAATGGGCAGCAACAGTGGGTGGAAGATTGCAGTTTGACTTATCATATGCAATGATTCCTGTAAATGGTAATGAGGTCAAGTTGTACAGAGAACCTCAGTCACTTTTCATGGTGGAGATGGTTATGCCTGACCAATTGAATTGTTGTGTAGATATTGATATGGAAAATTTTTCTGTGAAAGAAATCAAGCCACAATAGTGATCCAATTGTTGATGAATTATTGTTTATACAAGATGGACTATGGAAGATGTACTTTGATGGAGGATGTTCCAAGGAAGGATCAGGAGAATGATTCTTATTCATTTCCCCATCAGGTATTAATTTTAGATATTCTTTCATGTTATCCTTTCATTTTACAAATAATAGAGCTGACTATGAGGCCTTAATATTGGGAATAGATATTGCCATTAAACATGGTATCAAATGTTTGAAAATACATGGAGATTCCCAATTGATCATATCTCAGATAAGGGCATAGTATTTTTCCAAAGATAATAGACTAAAATTATACAAATATGTAGTCTGGAATAGGTTAGAATTCTTTGATGCTTTTAACATCCTTTGGGTGGAAAGATCAAATAACATAATGGTCGACTTTCTTGCTAATGTTTCCCTAAAAGACAATGATGTTACCCTTACTGGCATATATGTGGTAGAAGTGAAAAATAGACCAAAAATCCCTGATAATAACCATAACTAGAAATTTTTTGAGGATGATGATGATATCCTTAGATTTATCTAGTGTATAGATCAATATGATGGCCAGAAAATTGACTGTGAATGTCTAGTAGCAGTTGTCGATGGTAGGGAATATATTTTTGATCAAGAAGTTATTCAGCTAGCTACTAATCATACCCCCAAAGGATTAGTTGAATTGGAGGGCATGTTTAGTATAAATGATAATTATATGTCCCATAAATCCAATGCAAAGGTAGGAGATTTGTAAGAAATAAATATAGGATCTAAGACATCTCCTCAGTTGGTCTATATTGGTAAAAAGATGGATAGGAATGTGAGATTGAATCTGATAAGGCTGCTAAAAAAATATAAACATGTTTTTGCCTAGTCCTATGAGGATATGAAAGCCTATAGAAAAGAGTTATTTCAGCATGATATCCCACTTAAAGAAGATGTGAGACCAATTAGGCAAAAATAGAGACCTATCAACCCTCTATTGGCTACTAAAATGTAGATGGAATTAATGAAGTTGAGGGATGCAGGCATAATTTAGCCTATCATACATTCATCATGGGTTCCTAATTTGGTCCCTGTGAGAAATAAGAATGGGGACATAAGATTATGTGTTGACTTCAGGAATCTGAATGTAGCCTCACTAAAAGACAACTATGGATTACCTAATATGGAGGCTATGTTACATAAGGTCACTGGATGTGATCTGTTGTCTATGATGGATGGGTTCTTAGGGTACAATAAGGTGTTGGTCAAAGAATTTGAACAATTCAAGACAACATTTACCACTCCTTGGGGTACTTATGTGTATGCTCACATGCCTTTTGGTCTAAAAAATGTTGGTGCAACTTTTCAGAGAGCCATGGATGTAGCCTTCAAGGATCTCATAGATGTTCTCATAGTAGTTTACTAGGATGACTTGACTGTAAGGAAACTCAGGTGTGGAAACAGCTTCCTACGCTAATCTCTATAGGAAAGTATTATGCAAATTCTTTTAAATCCTTACAACTGAACAGATTCGTTAACTACTTTAACAAAGATATTGCAACCACATACCATGCATACAGAAAA
>MU224350.1:2440479-2457917 GCA_018584345.1 Thuja plicata | reverse complement strand
ACAATGATATACCCTGGGGAAAACCTTTCGGTAAAAAACCCCAGCACTCCAAAACCTGCACAATGTATTGATCAAAAACTATTACAGTTACAATACACTTGCAATGCAAGTTCTTTCAGAAGATTTCGAAACCCTTGAAGACAAATCACGGTAGCATAAACCCTTGAAGACAAATCACGGCAGCATAAACCTGTCATTGAATCTTCCTGACATAGCTCTTACGTGTCATAGGAATCCGTCATAACCGTTTTAGCCATGATCTCCTTACACACTATTCAAGATGCCGACACATCAACATTATTTGCAAGAAATACATTTTACAAAACAAATAATAAGAATAGGAATTATCCAAGGTTGAGACACCTTATTCCTAACATTGACAACCTTTTCAAAGAAAGAAGAAGACTAGTGTAACCACTTGGAGAAGGTTATGATCAAAGCATTGGAATATGGGGTATCATTGAACCCAAATAAATACCACTTTTCTATCACTAAAGGAAACCTATTAGGTCATATAGTGTCAAAGGAAGGATTATGGATAGATCCAGAAAGAGTTGAGGCTATTCAAAAAGTACTTGCTCCTTAAAAATTTAAAGGAATACAATCATTTTTGAGATGGATCAATTTTTTCAGGAGATTTACTACAAATTTTTCAGAACTAGTCAAGCCCATAGTCAAGTTACTGAAAAAGGATGTGAAATTTGAATGGGATCAAGAGGCACAATTAGCTTTTGAGAAGATCAAACAAGCCATCCAAGAAGTCCCCATTCTAGTGTCTCCTAACTATGCCAAACCTTTCTCTTTATTCACATTTGCTTCTTTTCATACCATTGTTGCAGTTTTATTTGTTGGAGATTTTCTTCTGTGCAAATAGTTGATTGTATGTTTGTCATTGATGACAACATATAATATATAGAAGTATCCTGTATGCAATTATTTGTACACTCTGGAGCCTTGCACATTTACATCTATGTGGTAGAAATGTTCAGGATGTAATATTCATACACGCAAATTTATATATGCAGTTTCAGTTAAGTTATGTTAATCTATTTTAGCAGTTACAGTTTCTGGAGATTATCTGTTAAGAGCTAACATATTTACATTGTTTCTTAAGTTGCACCTATCTTTGGGATATGTGTGTTTGTATTCATGTTTAGTTATGAGTTAATGATGATTATCCAAAGGTGCTAAATGTGTTCTAACATAAGCGTGATGATTGAGTTAATTTGGTAGAGCCGACTATGTGAAGTGACATGTTTATTTATTTTGATTTGCGTAGTCCAAACTTTGATTGTGTGCTTAGTTAAGCTGACAAGGAAGTTGTTGAATTTTTTACTACATGCGTCATGACCTTATCTTTGGAGAATATACATATAGAAGTTCAAATATGATCGTTAAGTGTGAAAATGAAGTGAAAAAGAAAAAATAGAGTAGAGAAGAAAGTTAGACAGTAAAACTTGAAGATCAATGTGAAGTAGAAGAAGATTACAATTCATTAGCACTGATCAAGATAGCAGGTCTACTCAAATAGTTCATCATTGGATATAGTGCATATCTGCCTTATAGAAGGTTGTAGCCTTCACCATTTGAGCAATGAGCCCTTGGACAGTGTGTCCTCACCCCTAACAGGGTTATTTGTAAAATACTCCTAACAGGGTCCAACCTTTGACCATGTCTATATACTTATTGCATTGTAAAGATCAACTCCTAATAGGGTTGTAATATCTTCTAATAGGGATTATTATACTCAAGTATAATTCTTTGTGGGTGCTAATTCCCATCGGGGTTTTTACCTATTTGGTTTCCCCATAACCAAAATTGTTGTGTTCTATCTTTTGTTATCTGAATGTGTTAATGCTTAATGTTATTATGTAATTATTTGGAGAAAAGAATCAAACTAGTTGATAAATGATTCACCCCCCCTCTCAGTTATCCCTTGGGACTATTCCAACAATTGGTATCAGAGCCAAGTGCCTTGGAGAGAAAGCCTAACAACTTAATGTAGATCAGATGGCATACTTCAGAAAAGAGAGTCCTAAGTTTGATGGAGAGAATTATCTTGATTGGAAGAACAAAATGATAACACATCTACAGTGCATTGGTTTTGACATTTTTGAAATAGCCGCACAAGAAGTTATTGTTCCCTCTCTGAGAGACCTTACAAAAGATGATACTACTAGTAAAAAAAAGGAGGTATTCACCACCAATGCAATTTCCAAGGAAGCCCTTATAAGTGCATTATCTGATAGTGAATTCTCTAAGATCAAGAAAGTAGGCAGAGCCTACACCATATGGAAGTATTTAAAAGATATATTTGAAGGAGATATTTAAGAAAAGAATGCACAGAGAAAGACATGGAAAAAAAGGTATAACAACTTAGATATGCTACCTTCAGAGAACATTAGAGCGTATAATCAGAGGATTAATGAATTAGTTTCAAGAATCAGAAACAATGGTGGAGAAATTTTAGAGGAAGACATAATGGACAAACTGATGACTGCATTGACAACAGACTATGAGAGAAAGATGAATATATTAAATGAGACTATGCAATTTTCAAAATAATTTAAGAGCAAGACTTTGATCAGAAAAATCTCTACATTTGAGATATCAAGATTGAAGACAAAACCTAAAACTGAAATAGCTTTCAAAGCCTCAGTCCATGGTAAGAAATTCTTGAGCATCTCTAGTAATAATGAGAAAGCAGAAGTGGATACAAAACTAGAAGAAATCATTGCTATGATTGCCAAGAAAGTAAGGAAAGGTAAAGGAAAATATGAAGGACAGCTATCATTCAAATGTTTTTCATGCAACAAAGTTGGCCATTTTGCATCCAAGTGTCCTACAAGAGTCAAGAAGTTCAGATCAGATTACAAGCCCAAAAATACTAAGGAATGTTATCATGGTGAAGATGGTGTAATTGATGATGACTCGGGAGAAGATGAAATTGGATTTGTTTCCATTAAAGACATTGAGAAAATGCTTGAAGAAATGTACATTGAAGATGAAAATAAAGCACAAGAGTTAGCATTAGTTTCCAAAGCAGACATCAGAACTGACTAGATCATTGATAGCGGATGCTCACATCACATGATAGGAGGCAAAGAAATATTTGTACAACTGGACAAGTACAAGGGTGGTATGGTTAGATTTGGAGACAACACTCCCAAACCTATCATAGGTAGAGGTTCTATTACCCTAGATGGAAAGAACAAAATAGATGATGTTCTTTATGTTGATGGTTTACATCATAACCTACTAAGTGTTGGACAATTGCTTGACAAAGGATATTAGTTGGAATTCAAAGACAAAAGGTGCATCATTAACGCAAAACAAGGAGATATGATTGCATCAGGCTCTAAGACTAAAGGTAATGTCTTTTAGCTTAATTCAGAAGTAAGTTGTTTTGTTACAAAAGTAGATGACAGTTGGCTATGGCACAAAAGACTTTGTCACATCAATTTTGACAACATAGTAAAGATAAGCAATGTAAAGGCAGTAAGAGATCTTCCTAGTATTGCAAGACTAGTTGATACTATGTGTAGAGAATGTGTGATGGGAAAGAATGTAAGGATCTCATTCAAAAGCAAGCAGAACTCAATAGAAAAAAATTGGATCTAGTGCATACAGACCTATGTGGCCCTACTCAAACAAGATCATACTACGGAGAAAGGTATTTTATTTTTTTTGTTGATGATTTTTCAAGGATGATGTGGGTTTTGTTCTTAAAGGATAAGTCAGAATATTTTGAGAAGTTCAAAATGATTTTGGATTAAAACGAAAATGTCTGAGATCAAATAGAGGAGGAGAATTCACCTTTGACCAGTTTTATGAGTATTGCAAAGAACATGGAATCAAAAGATAGTTGAGTGCTCCTAGAACCCCTCAACATAATGTAATTACAGAAAGAAGAAATAGGATCATACTTGACCTATTTGAGAGATGCGGTCAATACATAAGTCTATACTATTAACAAAATACAACTAAGGCCAGGCATAGATAAGACAACTTATGAACTTTGGTTTAGTAATGTACCTACAGTAAAATACTTCAGAATCTTTGGAAGCAAGTGCTACATCAAGAGAGATGATGTTGTTGGTAAGTTTGATGCCATAAGTGATGAAGGTGTTTTCTTTGGTTACTCTACTAAAAGAAAAGCATATAGATGTTTTAAATTGAGATTGAAGAAGATAATTGAAAGTACACATGTGAAGATTGATGAGAAGTTCATGATTCAATAAAGGTACTATGATTGTGCACCTATGATTGAAGATGAACCTAGGCCTAGCATTAAAGAAACAATTATTGAAGAAATTTTTGATTGTATTGATGTATCATGCAATGAACTTGAAACAAGCAAAGAGGAATCACATATTATAGATGAAGATGTTGCACCTAAATTTCCAAAATTCACAACTAGATACCATTCAAAGGAAGATATCATTGGAGATCAGAGCAGTAGATTTTTGACAAGATCTAAAGCCAAAGGTTTAACAGTTGATGAAGAGGTATGTTTACTTTCACAAATTGAACCATTAAGTGTTGAAGATGCATCCAATGATTCATATTGGTAGAAAGCTATGAAAGAAGAATTAGATTAGATAATAAAAAATGATACATGGGAACTGGTCCCTAGACCTTGTGATAAAAATGTAATTGGCACAAAGTGGATATTCAAAAATAAGATGAATGAAGAAGGTACAATAGTAAGAAACAAATTGAGATTGGTATGTAAAGGATATGTGCAGAGAGAAGGAATAGACTACATCGATACATTTTCCCCTGTGAGCAGACTAGAAGCTATCAAGTTATTTTTGGCCTATGCAACATTCAAGAACTTCAAAGTATATGAGATGGATGTCAAGTCAGCCTTTCTGAATGGTGACTTGAAGGAAGAAGCTAACATAGAACAACCTAAAGGATTCAAATTATCAGACAAACCAGACATGGTATGCAGATCAAAGAAATCCCTTTATGGACTTAAACAGGCCCCAAGAGCTTGGTATGAGAGACTTGATGGTTACTTAACCAAGATTGGATTTAAAAAGGGAGCAGTAGATTGCAACTTATTCATGAGAGAGACACCTGATGGACTACTACTTGTTGCTATCTTTGTTGATGAGATTATCTTTGGAGGTAATGACAAAATTAGTGCAAAATTCACCAAAGAGATGCAAAGTGAGTTTGAAATGAGCATGATTGGACCTATCAAATGTTTTTTGGGATTGAATGTAAAACAAATAGACAAAGGTGTATTCATAAATAAGTCTAAGTATGTGAAGGAGATATTGAAGAATTTCAAAATGGAAGATTGCAAACTAGTAAGCACCCCCATGATAACAGAATGCAAGCTTTCTAAGGATGATGATTCCCCAGTAGTTGACAAGACACTATACAAGTATATGATTGGAAAACTTATATATCTTACTCAATCTAGACCAGATATTTCTAATGCAGTTGGCATTGTTGGAAGATTTGCAGTTCAACCTAAACAAAATCACCTAATGGAAATAAAAAGGATATTCAGATACTTAAGGAAACTATAGACTATGGTTTATGCTATCCTAACTCAGAGAATATACAACTTCATGTGTATATAGATGCAGATTGGGTAGGTTGTATTGATGACATGAAGAATAACTCAGGAGGAGCAGTATTTCTTGGAGACAGGTTGGTTAGTTGGACAAGCAAGAAGCAGAATTATATCTCTCAGTCGATAGCAGAAGTTGAGTATGTTGCAGCATCATTGAATTGTTCAACAATGGTTTGGATCAAATAGATGATTAAAGACTTTGGTATTCAGATTAATTATCATATTTTTATTCACTATCATAACACTAGCACTATCAATATGTCAAATAATCCTATGATGCACGCAAAAAAAAAAACAAATTGAGATCAAATATCATTTTCTAAGAGAAAAAAATTGCAGACAAAGAAGTAAATTTGAATTATGTGAGCACTAAAGAATAGTTAGCAGACATTTATAAAAATCCTTTATCAAAAGATACTTTTGAGTATCTTAGGGAGAAGCTAGGAGTAATTGCCTTTCCTAACTCTAATTAGAACTTGCAGTAAGAGCATCAGTCCTTGGTGACTGATGAGTGGTTGACTACTCTACTTCTAGAGTAGTACTTGTGCTTAATTGTTTTTGGCACCCTTTTCCATTAATGTCGAAGGGGGAGTATATAGTTAGGGGGAGCATATACTCTAGGGGAGTATACCGTAATGAAAAATACATTAATAAGAGATGCAATAGTTAAGAGGAGCTTTTGATGAGGATATTGAGAAGATTGTAAAAAAAAAGAAGAAGAAAGATACTTTGGGTTGATGGTGTTTTTCATATCATATGTTTCTATCAATGTTAAAGGGGGAGATTGTTGGAGATTCACTTCTGTGCAAATAGTTGATTGTATGTTTGTCATTGATGACAACATATAATATACAACAGTGTCCTGTATGCAATTATCCGTACAAATATTTTGGAGCCTTGTGCATTTACATCTATGTGGTAGACATGTTGAGGATGTAATATTCATACACACATATTCAGATATGTAGTTTCAGTTAAGTTATGTTAATTTGTTTTAGTAGTTACATTTTCTAGAGATTATCTATTAAGAGCTGACGTATTTACATTATTTCTTAAGTTGCACCTATCTTTGGGATATGTGTGTTTGTATTCATGTTTAGTTATGAGTTAATGATGATTTTACAAAGGCAGTAAACATGTTCTAATAGAAGCGTGATGATTGAGTTAATTTGGTAGATCTGACTATGTGAAGCAATGCATCTATTCATTTTGAGTTGCACGTTCCTAACTTTGATTGCGTGCTTAGTTAAGTTGACAAGGAAGTTTTTGAAGTGTTTCCTACATCTGTCATGACCTTATCTTTGGAGAAGATACATATATTAGTTCAAATATGATTGTTAAGTGTGAAAATGAAGTGAAAAAGAAAAGACAGAGCAGAGCAAAAAGTTAGATAGTAAAAGTTGAATATCTATGTGAAGAAGCAGAAAAAGATTACAGTTCATTGGAACTGATCAAGACAATAGGTCTACTCAAACAGTTCATTATCAGATATATTGCATATCTACCTTACAAAAGGTTGTAGCCTTCACAATTTGAGCAGTGAGCTATTGGATAGTGTGTCCTCACCCCTAACAGGGTTATTTGTAAAAGACTCCTAACAAGTTCCAACCTTTGACCAGGTCTCTATACTTATTGCATTGTAAAGATCAACTCCTAACAGGGTTGTAAGGTCTTCTAACATGGATTATTATACTTAAGTATAGTTCTTTGTTGGTGCTAATTCCCATCGGGGTTTTTACCTATTTGGTTTCCTCGTAACCAAAATTGTTGTGTTCTATCTCATGTTATCTAAATGTGTTAATGCTTAATGTTATTCTATAATTAATTGGAGAAAAGAATCAAACTAGCTGATAACTAATTCACCCCCCTCTCTCAGTTATCACTTGGGACTAATCCAACATTATTGCAAAAAGATGATGAGGGATTTGAACATCCTATAGTATTTTTCAATAAGTCTTTACAGTCAGTTGAATTGAATTGTCAATTGATGGAAAACCACGCTTATGCCTTGGTAAAAGAAGTTAAGGCTTTCAGGCCTTATCTTGTATGTGCAAAGGTAAATGCATATGTTCCTTGTGCTATTGTAAAAGAATTTTTTGTCCAAAGTGAGGTAACAAGAAAAAGATGTAAGTGGATAAACAAGGTCCAGAAATTTGATTTGGAAATTCATATCACAAAGCGGGTAAGAGGACTGGGGTTATAAAAATTGATGATAGATGAAAATTTGGACTTAGTTCATGTAAACAATGTTAATACCTATGGAACAACTGTGACAAGTATTGAAATGAAACCATGGTATACTGACATTATATATTTTCTCAAAAATGTTAGTTGCCCAGAGAATTTAAGTGCTAACCAAAGAAGAAGTCTAAATTTACAGGCTGAGAAATATGTCTTATTGCATGGTAATTTGTATTGGAAAAATAGGGATGGGATATTGTTGTTCTGCCTTGATAAAGGAAAATCTGAAGAGGTCTTGAAACAAATGCATGCTGGAATGTGTGGAGGACATTACTTTTCCAGATCAACATCTCACAAAATTTTGAGAGAAGGCTATTTTTGGCCTTGTTTATTTCAAGATACTCATGCATTTTTCAGGAAGTGTGAACCCTACCAGAGATTCTCCAACAAGATGAAGTTTTTAGGAGCTTTATTATTGAACCCTATAGTTGTAGAAGCCCCTTTCACCATGTGGGGAATGGATTTTATTAGAGAATTTGCTAAGAAATCAAGTGGGGGGCATAGTTGGATTCTGTCGGTGACTGATTATTTTACCAAATAGGTGGAGGCCATTCCAACTAAAAAGGATATGAGTACAGTTGTCATTGATTTTTTGATGAAAAATGTGATCACTAGATTTGGTGTCCCAATCAAGTTGGTAATGGAAAATGCCACGTGCTTTAGATATGAAGAATTTGTTGATTTCTGCTCTGATATAGGAATTGTCATTTCTTACTCATCCCCTTACCATCCACAGGCTAATGGGAAAGCATAATCAAGTAAAAAAGGTATTCAGCAAATTTTGAAAAAGACCCTAGAGAGTAACAAGAGAGCTTAACATGCAAAGTTAAAAATTGCCTTATGGGCAGATAGAATCACTATCAAGAAAGCCACAGGAAAATCTCCTTTTGAATTGGTATATGGTGTTCAGTCAAGAATGCATGTTAATAATTTACTTCCAATTTATAAGTTCATCCAGGATGAAGGGATTGAGGTTTCTGAATCTATGCAAGAGAGAATGGTGTAGCTAGTAGAGTTGGATGAAGTGAGATGAGATAGTCAGAGGGAGAATATCAAACTACAACAAAGGATAAATACCTTTTTGACAAAAGAGCACATGAAATAAAATTCCAGCCTGGTGATTTTGTATTGCAATGAAATGCCAGGGCTAAAGACAAAGGCAAACATAAGAAGTTTGAATCATTATGGTTAGGGCCTTTTGTTATCTGTCAGACTTTTGGAAAGGATTCATATTTCCTCAAGAATATGAATGATGAAGAATAGGATTTTCTAGTGCATGGACAATTCCTAAAAAATTTCTTCAATTGAATCAATTTTTCCATGCATAGTAGTTCTATCTTATGTACAGGTATTTTTCCTTTTGTCATTTGTTTCTTTCCTAGATGTGTGTTTGTTTTAAGAAATAGGTTAGTGCGGTTGTGGTCTTCTTTCCCAGAGATCTATTATTCTTGCTATAAAATTACATTTAAGTATCCTTAAAGAGAGTCATTGTTGGTTGAATTTCTAGTTTTGTATCTTGCTAGTAAATTTTTGGTTCCCAGTGGTTATTTTTGCTTAAAAGTGTCAAGTCTTTCCCAAGGTAATGCCAAAATTCCTTGTAATTTGTCATGTCCAAGCTTTGAAATGATGGAAATTGTGAAAACCCAAAGTCTAGGGTCATAACCTATTAAAAAAGAAAAACCTAAGCATTATTGGCTTGTTCTAATTTCATGTTACTTTATTAATTTACTTAAGTGACCATAACCCATGTGTTCTTTTAAACGGGGTTGCGTTCAATTTATCCTAAGTCTTTAGCACTTTAATGTTTCCTAAGTTTGAGATTCCATAAGTATTTTATTCATATTATGTCAAGTGTCAGGCAAGTTTGTTTTAATCTAATGGTTCATGCATTCCCACAATAAGAAGATGATCAAGATATATGATTCAAGGCATTCATCCATGATGCCATGTGTATTTGGCAGGACTGGCTACAGTTGAAATGAAAATCAGAAGATCACCATAGATGCTTTTTTATCTAACGACCCGCACATTACCTTAATATGAAATATGATGTGTAATTAACCATCAAGGGAATACGTCGTGGTGACGCGTGTCCAAGTGGGTCCAGGCATGGTTGTAAAGATGAGGTTGAATAAAGCACAAATCAAATTTAATTTGATGGTGCTCGAAAAGCCTTATGATAAAGATGTGTATGAAATAAAATTTAAGGGAAAGCTCCATCACAAAACTTGGCATCCAGTGGGCCCAACAGGGTAATAAAGGATTGAATAAATCTACGAGATCTTCAAAAGGATCTAATGGCTGGTGCTAAACCTCAAGTAAAAGATAAAAGGAGGTTAAGTATCCACTGAGAAAGTTGAAGACTGTGGTTAGTGGACAGCTGGTTGAGTAAAGATAAGTTAAAAAAGATCCAACAGCTGGCATAAAGCGTCTGATCAAAAGTAATGTGATTTTAACCATTAAGGCATTGTGCGGTGCTACCATGTGTCTCTGCAGGATCAAAGCCACGAGTCAAAAGTTGGATAAAGGCAGTAAAGATTGTGAAGATTAGACAGATGACGCTAAGCCTTAAGCATAAAGTGATAGATTTATAACCATTAAGGGAATGTGTCATTATGATGCATGTCCAAAGTTATGGGACCCTTTGGCAGCATTAAGTGAGATAAAATGCAAGCAAGTTTAGAAAGATCTAACGGTGGGAGTAAAGCCTCATATCGAAAGTGTTCAAAACATAACCTTTAAGGGAATGCGTCGTTGTGACATGTGTCCAAAAAAATGAACGTTATGAAAGACTTGCTGTGCACCGTATGATGCAAAGGAAAGTGATCAAGATCAATGGTTATGTTTCAAAAGGGCTAAACTAACAACTGTGAACCGTTAGCCATAAGATTTTGAACTTAGATGAAGTAATGGTGAATGTGTATTTTCTGCAGTGAAAATTTAATGCTCAAAAGTGATGGGATTATTATTTGATCGATCATTAAAGTATTATTTGGCATAATTATCAGAATTGTAGAGCGAAACAAAGTTGCAGCGACCACATTTGAACTTCCAAGTTGTCTGCAGAACGGGTAAATTTTTGATACTAGTGTTTTGAGTTCTGAAGAAATTTGAAGAAGTATTAGGGTTTGTAGTAAAAGGGTTCTGTTCTTGAAATTATTGAATTATTAAGAATTTTTAAACTCTTATTTCAAGATGCCTCCCAAAAGAGAGTTTAAAGGTAAAATAGAATACAAGGATAGAAATGTATGTGATGACCTAATCAATGAAACAATTGACTAGGTCAACCAATGATTCAACAAAAATCAAGGAAATAGTCCCCATGAACCCACGTTTGAAAATTGGTGAAGGTCTATATGATTTGGGTCAATGGGCTAGGGATGCAAGTATAGGAATGACTGGTTTAGCTCTGTTTAAGGTAGTTTTTGGTGAGAGAAATGCCAACGCCCCAAACAATAATGTATGGCAATTTGACATAGGAAAATTAGTGGTGCCTAGAGTCTTCATGGATATAGATATGCTCATGCAAATAGCTAAAAAATATGACAAGATAACCAAAGTGGTCAGGGAAAAGGATGGACACATTATGATCAGTGTAACTGCTAAGGAAATCAGAGAATTTTTTAACTTGAGTGATGAGGATACCCCTATGGACAAAATTGATTTCAAAGAGTTACAAAGGTATATCAATCCTAAAGGAATTATTTAAGAAGCAAACCCTTAAAGGAATATTTTAACATAGTTGGGGATTTGATCATGGTAGGGAAGAATACCAAGGAACCTTTTAAACTATAATAATTTACTCCAAAGGCCAGAGGAGTATATAGGGCTCTATGTCAAATCTGTGGGGATCATGAAGAAAAAGAAATGCCCATCCATTATATGTTCATGATGGTATAGATTTTACATCCTCATTTGGTAATAATTTTTTATTTGTCCCCATACATTGCAGACCTAATACATGAGGTACTGATAGGCATCAAGGATAAAAAGGTGACTAGACCTTTTGCATGGTACTCCTTGATGATAAAAAAAATTTTGTTTGAAGGGGAAGATTACTTTGAAAATGAGATGGACTTGATGAGAGTCAAGGATGATGAGGATATGCTAGTACAATTATGGAATGCAGACATGTCATGGGATAACAAAGAAGCCAGTTATATTACATATGATAGATGTTTTTCTACAAGAGTTAGGGCATTATTATTGACTGATGATCCTAGAATGCCTGTGACACTTTTACAACTCTTGAGGCCTAAGGAATATAGTCAGGAATTAAACATAGTACATAATTGGGGAGATGTTATTATTTACCCAGTATCAACAATATTCATAATTTATGGCTTTAGGGGAGTCCCTAATATATTGCCTTACAGAGTGCCTGTTAAGTTAGGATTTGCAGAAATAATAAGGTATATTGGAGGTCTACAAGAGGAAGCACTAATAGGAAGAGGGAAAGGAACCATATTTCCCACAATCATAGCTGCCCATCAATTCATTATTATGAAGGATGGAAGCACCTGGAAGCATATATGGCCCCTTATCATTTGAATACTGCAGTATCAAGATGTGTTGATCCAGAAGCCTTTATTAAAGATATGTTTAGGGAGAAGACAAAGTGCTTAGTACTGAACCATCAATTCAAATTTCCTAAAGATGTGACCAGAAATGAGTTTGATCTGATAGAGAAATAAATTAAAAAGGAAAAATGGCTAGCCTATAAGAAAAGTCTAGATTCTGTCCAGCACTTTGACAAGTTATATAACCCCCTAAAAGATTTTCACCGATGGGATAAAAAGATGGATTCTTTGATGGATATGTTTGAAGACATCATGTAGGCATTGAATCAAAAAAGGGCTATCATCTTAAAAATAGAGCCAGTAAGGGAAAACGCAATGTTGAGCAGGATTGTTCCTATTAGGAATGTCCCATGAGGAAAATATGTGGTATATCAAAGTAGAGGGTATAGTACATTCCTACAAAAATATGAAAAGACCCTTTATCCTAAAGGGAAAAGGCCACTAGCCTTAGGCACTCAATCATTGCCATCCACAAAAAGGAAAAGGGTAGAAGGACAACAACAACAACAACAACAACAACAACAACAACAACAACAACAACAAAAACAACCACAAAAACAACAATAAAAACAACAAAAACAACAACAATAGCAACAACAATAGGAAAATATCTACTCTCTTTCCCAATCCCCAATGTATATATATATGAGCAGGCTATAACAGAAAAGTTGTTACAAATGGGGAATGTTGGACAAATATATGTCACAGCCTGAGAGCTACAAGAAGGAATGCCAGAAACCCCAAAACATGCTTCATTGGATCTGACAGTTAAAAAATATGCTGGTAAGGAATTAGACCCCCTGACACAACAAGCCAGTGACAGGTTTCTTTCTGAGGATAATTTTTTCAAAGCTAGGGCATTTTCACAATTCTTGTGGATAATTCACATAAATGAATTCAAAGAGAAGTGCCAAGAAAAGCATAAGGAACAACTTGCAAGGAGTGAAGAGGAAATTGAAAATGAAATAAAACAAGAAATGATATCTAGATTTGAGAAGATAACTCCTGAAGAAGGAAGGGCATTGGTCAAAAAGGAAGGAGTATTGATACTTCCAGAATGGGATCTTGTAGATGCTATTGTTTTTTATGCTGTGAGAAAGGAGACCAAAACTGTGCATGCTACTGAGGCAGAGGCAAGATAAGCATCTAAGGGATTAAAATTCAATGAAGATCATGCAACCCTTGTTATGTAGCATATAAAAAAGAAGATCCATAAGGTATCTGGTGGAGGTGTTCAGGTTGAACATGTAGGTAGCCTCATAGTAAGAAGAGTAACAGACACCTCATGGGTAGAAGCAGCTAGCTTTACTCTGGAATCAGAAAAACTTGGCATGAAGGTAGTTGAGAGACAAGAAAAAGAAATCAAAATCCTGAGAGAAAAATGTGAGATAGTCATGAAGGCTTATAATGATGAGGTGATAAAATCTATTGAGAAGAATACAAAGATTTCTAACCTTGAAGGTAAACAAACAAATTAGTTTTTTCCTCAGAAAATGATTACATAGGATCCTCACCATCCCTCATCATCAAGTCCAATTATAAATTATCCCCCTTCTCCCATGCCATCAAGTCCCATTACATAAGTAGAATTGGAATTAGAAAGAGAAAGATTAATTGCTGAAAGGACCAAGTTAGAAGAATCAAGGAAGAAATGGGTTGAAGATTCTACAATGTTCAAGGAAGCAGAGGCATGGGTACAACAAAGGTATGTTGATAAAATACATGTCACTCTCATGTAATGCACTCAGAATTTAAGTCCTACTGCCATTTGTTTACAGGGAAAGAAGATTTTCACCATATTGAATGAATATAATGTAGATAAGGATAAGTGGGGTCCAATAATGGAGAGATGGAAGGGAAAGAGAACAGAATTGAAATTCTTTTATTCTACTTCCAAAGAAGAAAATAATGTTGACATCATATTGACTAGCACTTATAAATGTTTGAAATTAAAAATAGACTTGGACATCAAGAGGAGTATCAGTTTGAGGAACGTGGAAAATTTAAGGAAAGAATATTCAAAGTGTTAGAATACTTCAAAGATAACTGAGAGTGTGGGGTGAATTAGTTATCTGCAACTTTAGATATTTATCTTGTACTTATTAATCCATATTGATACAAAGTAAATGCATATATAGATAACACTTTACACAACACATCAATTTGGTTACAGGGAAACCAAATAGTAAAAACCCCGATGGGAATTAGTACCCACAAAGAACTATATTGTTTATAGTGATCCCTGTTAAAAAATCTTCCAACCCTGTTAGGAGTTGTACATTACAATGTAGTAGTATAGTGACCTGGTTAAGGTTCAGACCCTGTTAGGAGTCTTTTACAATAACCCTATTAGGGGTGGTGGACTCATTATCCAAGGACTCACTATCCAAGTGGTGAAGGCTACAACCTTCTGGTTATTTGATACACACTGTATCAACAAGGTGAACTGTTGTTTGTGACACTGCTTGTCTGATCAGTTCCTTTTATGCGCCGATGCTTTAACCTCTTGTAAATTACTACAAAAATCTTCTCTGTGTTCAAAAATCTTCTACTTCAATATCTATATTATCAACATATGATAAATATAGCTCTGTTGCTTTAACACTCTGCTCTGGTTTTCTAATCTCTGGCTTTCGTAACTCTTCTTATTACAAATGACCTTCTATAAGTACATAGACCAAGTATTAGATCATGGGACCTATAGGAAAACTCTTCTTAACATCCTTGTCAGCTCTACTAAGCGCGCAAGCATAATTACAACTACACAAGTACTAACTGAATAGATGTGTCACTTCACTAAGTCGGCTTCACCAAATTAACCATAACATTGCAATCTTCTTGAAACATGTTTGGTACATTTAGATTAATATCAACAACTCATAAATCATCATGAATATACACACGCATATACAGAAGATATGCGCAACTCAATAAACATGTTACATATGTCGGCCTTAAACTGTTATTCCTCCATAACTGTAACCGTCAATAACAGAATTACATATCTTTACTGAAACATCATATCTGAGTCTGTGTGTATGAACATAGCATAGTAAACATGTCAACAACATGTATCTATCCACGTGGGTCTTCACGTCATCATATGGATAAGTACATATAGAAGTACTACTATGTATTATATGTTGTCATCAATGACAAACATACAATCAATCAACTGTTCAGAATGAAATCTCCAACAATCTCCCCATTTGGCATTGATGGCAACATATGATAAAAACAACTTTTGTTCATGGTGTCTTCTTTCTTTTACAATCTTCTCAATATACTCATCAAAGATTCATCTACACTACTGTAGTTACTTAGACTGTGTATACTCCCCCAGAGTATAAGCTCCTTGTATGTGTTCCTTATTTAGCTCTTTATTTGTGTTCCTTGTTTTTATTACATACTCCCCCATTGACATCAATGGCAAAGGGTGCCATACACCATTTTTCATAGGTACTACTCCAGAAGTAGAGTAGTCAACCATTCATCAGTCACACAAGACTGATGATCTTGCTACTTTCTTTAATCAAACTTAGGAGAGGGAATGACTCCCAACTTCTCCCTTAGATACTCAAAAGTATCCTTTGCTAAAGGCTTCATGAAAATTTCTGCTAACTGATCTTTTTTGCTTACATAGTCCAATGTCACTTCCTTGTCTGCAACTTTTTCTCTTAGAAAATGATACTTGATCTCTATGTGTTTTGTCTTTGCATGCATCATAGGGTTCTTAGACATGTTAATAGTACTAGTGTTGTCATATTGAATAAAAATAGGATAGTCAACCTGAATACCAAAGTCTTTAACCATCTGCTTGATCCAAACAATTGTTGTACAATTCAGTGCTGTTGCAACATATTCTACTTCTGTCGTTGACTGAGAAATACAATTTTGCTTCTTGGTTGTCCAAGATACCAACCTTTCTCCAAGAAATACTGCTCCTCCTGAAGTGCTCTTCCTGTCATCAATACAACCTTCCCAATCTACATCAGTATACAATTGAAGTTGTGTATTCTCTGATTTAAGATACCATAAACCATAGTCTATAGTTCCCTTAAGATATCTGAATATCCTCTTAATTGCCATTAAGTGATTATGCTTGGGTTCAACTGTAAATCTTCCAATAATGCCAATTGCATTAGATATGTTAGGTCTTGATTGAGTTAGATAGATAGGCTTTCCAATCATAGATTTATACAATATTTTATCAACTGTTGTGGAGTCATCATCTTTTGAAATTTTACTTCCTGTGATCATAGGAGTGCATACTGGCTTGCAATCCTCCATCTTGAAATTTTTTAATATTTCCTTTACATGTTTTGACTGATTAATGAATATTCCTTTATCTGTCTGTTTTACATTTAATCCCAAAAGGTATTTTATAGGACCAATCATACTCATTTCAATTTCATTCTGCATTTCTTTTGCAAATGTTATACTAAGCTTGTCATTACCTCTAAAGATAATGTCATCAACAAATATAGCAACTAATAGTAATCCATCAGGTGTTTCTCTTATGAACAAGTTTCAATTTGCTGCTCCTTTCTTGAATCCAATCTTAGTGAGATAACCATCTAGTCTCTCATACCATGCTCTTGGGGCCTGTTTAAGTCCATAAAGTGCTTTCTTTAGTCTACATACCATGTCTGGTCTATTTGAAAGGTTAAATCCTTCAGGCTGTTCTATGTAGACTTCTTCTTTTAAGTCACCATTCAAAAAGGCTGATTTAACATCCATTTGATAAACTTTAAAGTCTTTAAAGTCTTTTAGTGTTGCATATGCCAAAAACAATTTTATGGCTTCCAATCTACTCACAGGGGAAAATGTATCAGTGTAGTCTATTCCTTCTCTATGTGCATATCCTTTACATACTAATCTTTCTTTGTTTCTTATAACTGTACCTTCTTCATTCATTTTGTTTCTGAAAATCCATTTTGTTCCAATCACATTTTTATCACTTGGTCTAGGAACCAATTCCCATGTGTCATTCTTGATTATCTGATCTAGTTCTTCTTTCATTG
>MU224350.1:2422718-2440379 GCA_018584345.1 Thuja plicata | reverse complement strand
TTTTTATCACTTGGTCTAGGAACCAATTCCCATGTGTCATTCTTGATTATCTGATCTAGTTCTTCTTTCATTGCATTTTTCCAATCAGAATCATTACAAGCATCTTCAACACTTAAAGGTTTAATCTGTGAAAGTAAACATAGCTCTTCATCCACTGTTAGATTCTTTTCTTTTGATCTAGTTAAAACACTACTACTCTGATCTCTAATGATATCATTTTTATAGTGGTATATGGATGTAAACTTAGGAACCTTAGGTGTGACTTCTTCCTCTATAATCTATTGTTCTTCATTACTTGAATCAGGGTCATTGCATGAGACATCAATGCAATCAAACATTTCTTCAATCATAGTATCTTTACTATTAGGTCTAGGTTCTTCTTCAATCAAAGGTGCATAATCATAGTACCTTTCTTGAATAATAAAATTCTCATTAATCTTAACATGTGTGCTTTCAATTATCTTCTTTGATCTCAAATTGAAACATCTGTAAGCTTTTCTTTTTGTAGAGTAGCCAAGAATAATACCTTCATCACTTCTAGCATCAAACTTTCCAATACTATCATCTCTCTTGATGTAGCACTTGCTGCCAAATATTTTGAAGTATTTTATCATAGGTACATTACCAAACCATAGTTCATAGGGTGTCTTGTCCACACCTGGTCTTAATTGAGTTCTGTTGATAGTATACACTATTGTGTTCACTACATCTCTCCAATATGTGTGTGCCACTTTTCCTTCAATCATCATGGTGCGTGCTATATCCAGTATAATTTTGTTCCTCCTTTCTGCAATTCCATTTTTCTGAGGTGTTCTAGGGGCACTCAACTGTCTTTTTATTCCATGTTCTTCACAGTAGTCATAAAACTGGTCAGAGGTGAATTCTCCTCCTCTATCTGATCTTAAACATTTCAGTTTTAGTCCAAATTCATTCTCAACCTTAGCTTTGAATATTCTAAATTTATCAAAGGCTTCTGACTTTTCTTTTAAGAATGCAACCCACATCATCCTGGAAAAATCATCAACAAACAAAATAAAGTACCTTTCACCATAGTATGATCTTGTTTGAGTAGGACCACACAAATATGTATGCACTAAGTCCAACTTGTTTTCAGCTGAGGTTTGCTTTCTTCTAAATGAACTCCTTACATGTTTACCCATAACACATTCCCTGCAAATTGTGTCAACTAGTCTTGAAATGATTGGTAGGTCTCTAACTACCTTGACATTACTGATCTTTACTATATTGTCAAAATTGATATGATATAGTCTCTTGTACCATAACCAACTGTCATCTACTTTTGCAACAAAACAACTTACATCTAAATTGAGCTAAAAAATATTACCTTTTGTTTTAGAGCCTAATGCAATCATGTCTCCATCCTTGTTGCTAATAATGCACTTGTTTTCTTTGAACTCCAGATGATAACCTTTATCAAGTAGCTATCCAACACTTAGTATATTATGGTGCAAACCATCAACATATAGAACATCATTTGTTTTGTTCTTTCCATCCAAGGTGATGGATCCTCTGCCTATGATAGGTTTAGGAGTGTTATCTCCAAATATAACATACCACCTTTGTATTTTTCTAGATGACTGAATCTATCTTTGTCACCTGTCATGTAGTGTGAGCATCCACTGTCAATGATCCAATCAGTTCTGACATCTTCTTTGGAAATTAAGTCTAATTCTTGTTCTTCTTCTTTATCTATAATGTCCATTTCTTCAAGCAACCTTTCCATGTCTTTAAGTTAAATGAATCCAATTTCATCTTCTCTTGAATCTTCATCAGTTACACCTTCTTCAGCATGGTAACATTCCTTCCTATACTTAGGTTTGTAATCAGATCTGAACTTCTTGATTCTTGTGGGACACTTAGATGCGAAGTGACCAATCTTATTACATGAAAAACACTTGAATGGAAGCTTTCCTTCATACTTTCCTTTTCCTTTCTTTTCTCTTTTAGCAATCATGGCAATTATCTCTTCTAGTTCTTCATCAGTTTCTTCATTCTCATTATGACTAGAGATGTGTGAGGATTTCTTACCATGGATTGAAGCTTTGAAGGTTGTTTCATTCTTAGGTTCATTCTTCAATCTTGATATCTCAAATGTAGAGTTTTTGTTGATCAAAGTATCTCTCTTGAAGTCTTTTGAGAATTGCATAGTTTCTTCTAGAATACTAATCTTGTTTTCATAGTCTGATGTCAAAGTAGTTAATAACTTATCCATTATATCTTCTTCTGATATTTCACCACCATTGCTCCTAATTCTGAATACTGCTTCATTTATCCTGTAATTATAAGCTCTAATGTTTTCTTCTGGTAACATCTCAAGGTTGTTGTATTTCTTCTTCCATGTCTTGCTACATGCATTCTTTGCTTGAACATCTCCTTCAAACATGTCTTCTAAATACTTCCATATGATATATGCTTTGTCAATCTTCTTGATTTTAGAAAATTCACTGTCAGATAAGGCATTGATTAGGGCTTCTTTGGAAATTGCATTATTGGTAAATGTTTCCTTCTATCTTCTAGTAGCATCATCCTTTGCAAGGTCTTTTAGAGATGGAATTACAACTTCTTGTGTAGCAATCTCAAAGATCTCAAATCCAATGCATTGTAGATGTGTTATCATTTTGTTCTTCCAATCCAGATAGTTTTCTCCATCGAACTTATGGCTCTCTTTCCTGAAGTATGCCATCTGATCTACCTTAAGCTGTTAGGCTTTCTTTCCAAGGCACTTAGCTCTGATACCAATTGTTAGAATACTTCAGAGATAACTAAGAGGGGGGGCTGAATTAGTTATCTGCAACTTTAGATCTTTATCTTATACTTATTAATCTAGATTGATACAAAGTAAATGCATATATAGATAACACTTTACACAACACATCAATTTGGTTACGGGGAAACCAAATGGTTAAAACCCTAGTGGGAATTAGTACCCACAAAGAACTATACTATTTATAGTGATACATGTTAAAAGATCTTCCAACCCTGTTAGGAGTTGTACATTACAATGCAGTAGTATAGTGACCTGGTTAAGGGTCAGACCCTGTTAGGAGTCTTTTACAATAACCCTATTAGGGGTGGTGGACTCAATATCCAAGGACTCACTATCCAAGTGGTGAAGGCTACAACCTTCTGGTTATTTGATACACACTGTATCAACAAGGTGAACTATTGTTTGTGACACTGCTTGTCTGATCAGTTCCTTTTATGTGCCAATGATTTAACCTCTTGTAAATTACTACAAAAATATTTTCTGTGTTCTGAAAGCTTCTACTTCAATATCTATATTATCAACATATGATAAATATAGCTCTGCTGCTTTAACACTCTGCTCTACTTTTCTAATCTCTGGCTTTCACAACTCTTCTTATTACAAATGACCTTCTATAAGTACATAGACGTAGTATGAGATCATGGGACCTATAGGACAACTCTTCTTAACATCCTTGTTGGCTCTACTAAGTGCACAAGCATAATTACAATTGTGCAAGTAGTAACTGAATAGACGCGTCGCTTCACTAAGTTAGCTTCACCAAATTAACCATAACATTGCAATCTTCTTGAAACATGTTTGGCACGTTTAGATTAATATCAACAACTCATAACTCATCATGAATATACACACACATATACAGAAGATATGCACAACTCAATAAACATGTTACATACACTGGCCTTAAACTGTTATTCCTCCAGAACTGTAACCGTCAATAACAGAATTACATATCTTCACTGAAACATCATATCTGAGTCTGCATGTATGAACATAACATAGTAAGCATGTCAACAACATGTGTCTATCCACTCTGGTCTTCATTTCATCATATGGATAAGTACATATAGAAGTACTACTGTGTATTATATGTTGTCATCAATAACAAACATATAATCAATCAACTATTCAGAATCAAATCTCCAACACAAAGGATCATTATGAGATGTTTCCTAGCTTGTTCAAAAAGAGTGGTGAGATAAAAATGAACCATTATGGATGGGAAAAATGAATCAGGCATTGGAAACCAGGACCAACAGTATTATTACTTTGGAAAGCACACTTCTATTTGTCCAAACTATGGAAATCATCAGCAAAGCCAGGTCATTTTTTGAATTCTAGAAAGATGAAGTTGAAAAAGCTAGTGTCAGTTGGAATGAGATTAACAATAGAAAAGATGAAGTCATTAGTTTCTCTTGGCCAAGTGATGAGGTGTATACCTCTTGGAAGGAAAAATATAATATAGTTGATCAAGGAGAAGGTGGCAATATGTAAAACGTAACAACTAGAAGTGCTCCTGATTGGTGAGTAAGACAGACAAAGATAAAGATCCTACATTAACAAGATCAAGGATAAAATATTCCAGATGGAAGCTACCAAACAATCTCAAAGTTGTTACAAGTAGCCAGGCGGTCAGAGGACAAACTATTTTGAATATCTTGTAACAAAAGTGGTTATTAAATTGATTAGATTTCCACAATCCATTGAATTTGAGCTTTGTTCTGGGTTTTGATTGTGTGTATTTTTAAGCATCGACGTTTCAGATCACACTCCGTGATCCACCTATTATTTTGTCTTATATATGGGTTGTAGGTTTTGTATTTTCGCTTAGTCATCCAAATCTTGTTCCATCCTTGATTTTTAAGGATTACAAGATGACTAAGGAAAACTATATATTGAAAGTTAAAATAATTTTTAAAGGATGGTGAATTTACAACTGCAAAAGAGACTTGATATTTTGTTTAGTTTTTCAAGATTTGGTCTCTCTGAATGTATTGAAGTTGAAGGATAAAGTATATTTATAGTGGAATCTCTTGTTTCAAATCTATGGTGTCTTTTTGTAATTTTGTTCATGCTCTTGTATGTTTAGTTTGTAAGGCATATTAAACATATTGGTTATAAAGTAACTTTGCAATTACTTGTGAGTTTCCATCAAGGAGGGATTCAGTCTTGTGATTAATTCCAGAGGGTTAGGTATTAGTATGAAAATTTGATACATGGATGTGAGAATGAGAGGATAGTTTTTTAAGGAACTCTATCTGGGATTTTATTTGTGTTCTTATTATTTTATTTTCTATGGATTTACATATCATTGGACTCCTTTCCTAGGATTAGGCACTGGTCTAAGTTCTGATAAGTAGTTCCCATCATCAATGATAAATCAAATTAATATTTATATTTCTATTACTGAGAATATTCATTTTTGATTGTATTCAAAAGGTAAAATTCATTTTACTGATTCCTTGAAGAGTGAATCATAAGGTTAGCCTTCCTAAGTCCAAGAACTTTAAAATGAAGAAGAATGAAAATCCTTGTTTCACTATCATCTTCTATTATCATGATTATATTTTGGCTTGTTAAGTCCTATATCAAGTTGATTACAACCATCTATAATGTGTTTCATTAGTTGATGTAGTAAGTGATAATTGGAGAATTAGTATACACCCCAATCCATTGATAATTTTACTGTTAGTCAGTGACCTATAAAAGGTACACCTACCTAGGTTTGTGGAGCCTAAAGTGTAGAAGGATTATATCCTTTTTAATTAGCCTCTTCCCTGTATGAATCTAGAATTGGGAATCTGAGAGTCAATCTGGATAAGCTATATAGTGATTCAATAAGAAAAAATGCTAACAGGGTTTACGCAAGCCATTGGATGAACTTTAAGTTGCATTATCTTTACTGCTCCTTTTTGACCCGAGACCCATAATGTCATCTATGCCAGATGTCATTATGGTGCAATGCCTTAGAGACTAGATGTCAATCAACTTTACTTTAAGGAAATACACTATCCGTTCAATCAAATAAGAATTGATCAGTCTTTACTTTACCTTCTAACCTTAGCCTAGCCTTCCATGGACACATTTCTTCAAGGCGTCATGCCTTAATGAGTGGATAAACCATAGGTCCCACCTAGTCAGAAAAGACACATGGTATGCATGTGCAATGCCTCAAACAATATATCTTGATCATATTTTGAATGAGGGTTTACGCCAGTCATTTGATTGAAATCAATATTCATGAAGATTACCACCTTTAAGCTCTGTGACCATCAGACACATGTCAAGTTATCGTGCAGTCATAACCTCCTTGCTAAATATTCTTTATGCCTTACGAGTGAATGAAAACTACACATCATATCATTGGCACTACCTCAGCTCCACGTGGCATAATCTTGCACACTCGTGGCCCTTTCTGCTAACCACCTCCAACCTGCACAACTATGTGATAACTTCTTGCTGACACTTAGTCATGAACTCACAACCAATGTCTCCCATCTTCTCAAACCAAAGTGACTTCATGACAACTGCCACTCGTACACTCACCAACATATTCTTCTAATGGGCCAAACTACAGTGACCTCATGACTAACCACCCTCGCACACTCACGACCATTTCATGCTATCTTCTTAGAATACTATGAGTCAACAACGAGCTGCCACCTGGCATTTCCTCCATGTCATCATTGCACAGGCCCACAAAATTGGTTCACTTATCGACTAGCTAACCATCATGTCACCATCCAACCACTCAGATGCCTGCCAAAAAGGTGTTTTCCTTTTAGGCACTTAACGATTGAGTGCTCTGATATAAAAACACTAAGCTCTTTACTGCATAGTAAATATGGGATATATGCCTTAAGGCATCTCTAAAAATAACAAGACCAATGAATGCAACATGACCATTCTGATCTATTTTTGACCTCGATGGATGGACCTTGGGTAAGTAAAAAGTATCAAACCTTTCTTTGCAACCATCCAATGCAGTACAAGGACATAGGAACTCTGCAACTTGAAGAAATCTACCATTGAAGCTCTAAAAATTCTATAAATTCACTATGGTACTCTCAAAAAATGAGAGTACTAACAGTGGATCCAACTGGGGATGTATGCCTCTTCCAGGCATAGCAAGGATTCAAGATCTTTTGGGAAAAGTAGACCACAACTACACAACTCTCCAACAAAACTCTGGAATATTTTCAAATGTATAACCTACAGAAAACTAGCACACTTAAAACCAACTACCTATATACTTAACTACTATGAATGGAAAAATTTCAATTAAAGAAAGGTTTTAGGAATTTTCCATGCACTGACAATTCCAATACCTCATCATCCAAATTTCTTAATAAATATGAATCCTTACGATGTGCCTGATGAATTATATAAGGCCCTAACCACAAGAATTCAAAATTTTTATGTTTCCCTTTATCTTCATCCTTAGCATTCCACTATAATACCATGTCATCTAGTTGAAACTTTCTATTATTATCTCTTTTGTCAAACATATATTTCATTTTCTGTTTTCTCTTCAATTTTTTCTGTTGTCCTTCTTTTTTGATTTCATCCAATTGAACTAACAGGATCATTTTGTTATGCATAGCATCACTTACTTATAGACCTTCTTCTTCAATGAATTTATAAACATGAAGTAAATTATTCAATGGAAACCTAGCATGCATACCATACACCAATTTAAAAGGGGACTTTTCAGTAGCCTTTTTCACAGTTACTCTATCAGCCGATAAGGCTAATTTCAAATTAGAATAACAAGATCTTTTATTTGTTGTTAAAATTTTCTTTAAAATCTATAGAATACTCATATTATTGGATTCTACTTTTCCATTATCTTGGGAATGATCATAATTCCATATTCATCACATAAATTCTTCAATTCTTCTGACCTAAAACATATAGCATTATCCATTATCAATTCTATGGCAACACCAAATTTGGTCAGAACATTTTACATCAAAAAATGAATGACCACCTTAGTAGTTTCCTTCTTATTAGGAATGACCTCTATCCATTTTGTGAAGTAATCTATGGAAACCAATATCCAACTATGTCCACCACCATATTTTTTTGAAAAATCCCCAATAAAATCAATCCCCCACATGGAAAAAGGTACCTCAGCCACTACTGGATTTAGCAACACAACACAAGAATATTTTAGCTTGGAAGCAAATCCATGACATGCTTCACACTTTCGTACAAGCTTGACAAAATCTTTAAATAAACATGGCCAAAAATAACCAGCCCTCAGGATCTTATGAGAAATAGTTTTGGCACAGTAATGTCCACCACACACACCAGCACGCATTTCTTTTAGGACCTTCTAAGCTTTCCCCTCATCTAGGAATAATAAAAGTACACCATTTCTATCTTTCCAATATAAATCTCCTTGTACTAATGTGTATCTTTGAGCTTGGAAACTGAGTGTTCTTTTCTGATTATCAGTCATAATCTGAGGACACTTAGAATTTTTGAGATAGTACATGATACCAACATAATAGGGTTGTCTTTCAATACTAGTCACTATCAAATATTGTACTTCTACATTATTTACCTGAACCAAATCCATATTCTCTTCTGTCATTAACTTTTCTAGGCCAAGTCCCCCTACTAATTTGGTTATATGGATTTCCAGATTAAATTCTTGAATCCTATTTATCCATTTGCATCGCTTACCAGTAACCTCTGATTGAGTAAGAATGTCCTTGATTGTGCATGAGGTACATATGCAATCAATTTTGCACAAACCAAATAAGTTCTAAATGACTTCACATCTTTAACCAGGGCACATCCTTGTTTTTCCATCATCTCATAGTTTAGCTCTACAACTTGGAGTAATTTAGTGAAAAATGCAATGGGATGTTCATAACCCTCCTCATCCTTTTGTAGTAACACATCAGTAATTATATGAAAAGATGCAAAATAAAATAATGAAAATGGCCTACTGCAATCAGGAGACCTTAAAATAGTGGTTCTTCTTGAACTGCCCTTTTGATATTTTCAAAATAAAATTGTGCTTCTTCATCCCACTTAAACTTTACATCCCTTTAAAACAATTTAATTATATGCTTAATAATTTCTGAAAAGTTAGCAATAAACCTCCTCACAAAATTAATCTTTCCTAAACAATATTGTACTCCTTTGACATTCTTTGGAGTAGTGACCTGAATTTCTTCTATCCTCTCTAGGTCAGTTCTTATTCCCTCCTTTGACACAATGTGTCCTATTAACTTTCCTTCTGTTACTACAAATTGACATTTCTTAGGATTCAAAGAAACACCATATTCCAAAGCTTTATGAAAAATATTTTCTAAATGCCCACAATGGTCCTCTGCTTTCTTGGAATATGCTGTCAAGTCATCTTGATAAATCACCATGAATAAATCATTAAATTTTGTAAATGTAAAATCCACAGCTCTCTGGAATGTTGCCCCTGCATTTATAACACTAGAGGGCATCCTAATATACACATATGTTCCCCATGGAGTAGTGAATGTAGTTTTAAATTTCTCTGATTCCTTTACTAATACCTAGTTGTAGCCTTAAAAACCATCCATCATTGACAATAAATCACAACTAGTAAATTTGTGCAACATTGCCTCCATGTTAGGAAAATAATAATAATTCTTTAAAGATGAAATATTCATGTTCTTAAAATCAACACAAAGCCTTATATCACCATTATTTTTCCTCAATGGGACCAAATTAGAGACCCAAGTTGAATGTTTTATGGGTTGAATAATCCTAGCATCCCTCAACCTCATCAATTCTTGTTGCATTTTGGGGGCCAATAATGGGTCGATTGGTCTCTGCTTTTGCCTGAAGGGCTTGGCATCTAGTTTCAGTGAAATCTCATGTTGGGAAAGGTACTCCCTATAGGCTTTTAGGTCCTCATATGAAAAAGCAAACACATGCTTGTGTTTCCTTAAAAAAATTATCAGATTCGTCCTAACATGGGGTTCTAACCTCCTTCCAATATATACTATTTGAGGTGTCATTTTTTATCCTAAATTTACTTCCTCCAAATCCTCAATTTTAGCACTGCTCCTTTTTTATAAATGATCATCTTGATCACTAAACAATTCTTCCAAATATTTCAGCTCCTTAGGAATTTGATTAGAACTCAACTGAACAACCTCATTTCCCAAAACAATATCCTTACCATCAATCACCTCAACTAAAGAATTACAATCTACATGCTAGCCTTCATAATGGTCAAGGCACTAAATAAACCTAGGAATATCTTGATCATCCTCAAAAACTTTCCAATTGTAAACATTATCAAGGACAACTGGTCTAGTCTTAACTTCCACAATTGATACCCCGCTCAAATTCAAATCACCATTATGTAAAGCAACATTAGCTAGAAAATCAGCCATGATTTTTTTTGACCTTTCTATCCATTCAATGTTAAAGGCATAAAACAATTCAATCTGATCCCAAATAGAATTTGTGTACATTTTTTATCTGTCATTCTTTACATAATACTTGGATCTAACTTGTGCTACTACTAGCTCAGAATACCCATAAACTTGTAAACATTTTATACCATGCCTAGTAGCAATATTTAATCCAAAAAACAAGGCTTCATATTCAACAGTATTATTTGTACACTGAAAAGTTAACAAGAAAGAGTATTTAAATGTAGTACCTAATGAAGAAATAAATAGAACACAAACTCTTGATCCCTCTTTGGAAAAAGCTCCATCAAAGTACATTTATCATAGGCCACCTTGTTATGTGTGCAACTCTTCAATTAATGGATCTATATTTTTGCATTGTGGAAAGACCTTCTCTATTATGAAGTTTTCCATGTCTACATCCACTCAACAATTAAGCATGTTATCTTGCACCTTCTCAATAGTCAATAGTGCTTTGGGTTCTCTATACAATTTTACTTCACTCCCATTCACTGGGATTGTTGCATAAGATAAGTCCAATTGGACATGACCTCCAACTGATGCGGCCCACTGTCTAGATAATAGCATACCATAATGGGGTTTGGTATCTACAACAACTAAATCCATTTTGTAAGTTTCCTAAGGAAAGACAACCATCTTAACTTCTATTCCTTTGAGAGTTCCCACCATAGGGAATTCTCTATTGTACATGACATAACACCTTCCATAGCAAGTATCAACATTCATACTTAATTCTTTTATTACACCATATGGCATAACATTTGCAACGACACCAGAATTAATCATACAATTTTTTACAAGTTTTTTTTTTATCAACAAGGTTACATAAAAGGGTCTACTTGAGAGGGATCTTGGGTTATCATATTACTACATATAAGATAGGTGTTTATGTCTCATTTCCAACACCCTTCATTTTTCTCTCCCTTGTATTATCAACAGGGTCATCAACTATCCCTTTGAAAAATGACATTGCAGCATCTCTATGTTCCTTTATTTTTAACATTTCAATCAAAGAAACTAACACTTTCATTTGCATAAGAGCATGTTTCATATTAAATTTAGGCAATCTAGACAAACTTTCATTTGTGCTCTTACCTTTGTTCCCTTTGTCAGCAACAACTTGCTTATCAACTTTTGCTTCCTCCTTTTACCCTTGGGAAAAAGAAATCTCTCCTTGTTTTGTACCTTCCTTCTTATTTTTATCTTTGCTTTGAGATCTTGCAACAATCTATGAGGCATCTTCTTTAATGAATACTAAAGCAAGTTTACCTTGACCAGGTTCTACTCTTCTATTCCTCAAATTGTAAGCACTCCTAGCTTCATTGATTTCTTTTATGGTTAAATATATTTTCTCCTCATCACTAGGAAACCTGAATGGGGATACTCTCTATCATCACTTGAAGTATAGATAGTATTTTGCAACACAGTATCAAGTTCATCATCTGAGTCAAAGCAAACATGTTGCTAGTATCGTTGGCAATGCTCTCTCCTAGTATCTATATCTGCAACTGGATCTTCCTCTTAAGAGGACCACATATCATTATGCCTATTCATAGTGAACATATTTACCACAGGGTCTTCTTGTTCTAGGTTTATCTATTCATTGATATCCTTCATCTGTTCAACTAAAGCTTGAGAAACAACACATTGAAAGGAAGAATGGGGTAATTTACAGGCAGGACTCCATGGGGTATCTTCTACATTTTATACAACATTTCCTTTCAAAGGATGAGGGGTTACCTTAGTCTTTTGGCTCTCTTGATTTTCAACAATAGGTCTTCCATCCTTCCAATTTGTCTTATATGGCATATCCTTCAAATTTTGGATTTTATCATACCTTTGATATTGATACCTATTGTCATGAGGAGCCCGGTCGTTTTGATCAACCTTGGCAACAAGGTCTTTTAATGCACTTACTAATTTATCCACCGTATTCTCATCCTTGGTAGGTTTACTTGTCTATCCTTTTGTATCCTTCCACAACCTTCAAATTTCTCTCCTTTCCATTTTTCCTATGGCTTACCTATTGCTTTCAATTTTTATAGCCATTTTATCAGCTTCCCTTAGACTATGTATATTTTTATCCCTTAAAACATATGAAATATTTCCTTCCATAGCATTGAAATATGTTCTTAAACATACTTCCTCATCTAATCTCAAAACTTGAAATAACTTGTTCATGGCCTTTTGAAACCTACTATTAGAATTTTCCATACTTTCATTCGGGAATTTCTTAAATTTGTTAATATCATTTAACATAAAACCTGAATTAACATGTTCATGATATTGTTCTTTAAAATTTTCAACAAGCTCTTCCCAAGATGCTATACTATTTTTAGGTAAACTCCTATACCTGCCTCTAGCATCTTCATCCAAAGCTTGAACAAATAATTTCATGGGTACATCCTCTTGATCAATTTCAAATTTAGTTATTTTATCAGTAAATGCTTTAAGATTTCCTTCACAAGTTATAGCATTATTTCCACTAAACCTATGAATTTTATCCCTTACCTCATTTGGCAAAACATTTGGATAACCAGGGATGCCATCAAAGAATAGTGGACAATACCTATCCACATGGATGGGTCCTCTTTGAAAATTTGTTGTAGCATGAGCTCCACTTACTCCTACTACAGCTTCCTATTTTTTTGTGTTGTTTGATACAGCAGCAACATGGTGACCACCTGAAATTTTTACTCCTTGGACTAAGCCAAGAGTCTAATTGCTTTAACTAGGACTAGCTACTTGTGTAGCACTTGTGTTTGCAGTATTACTTGTAATGACATTTAACAAGGCTAGCTTCTTTTTAATCTCAACTGTTGCTTCCAACTCAACCTTTTCCAATTACTTAGAAAGTTCTTCCTTTACCTTCTTGGATTCTAACTCAAGATATTCTTGTGAAATCCCACCTAAAGAAACCCCCTTTGGTTTAGGTTCTTGCATGTGGACACTAGATGCCTTCTACTTTCCCTTATTTTTAGGGTCTTGAGTAACAAAGACTTGGTGAATGACAGGTTGTTCTTCAAACTTCTAAGGCTCTTCAACATTATTCATTTCTATTTGTCTCAATAATTGCCTTTTTAAATCATCAACCTTCATTTGTTTTTGTATTATCATATATTATTTTTCTTTGTTTATCTATTGTGTAATGATAAATTTGTCTTAGAGTTTTCTCTCCAATTCAACAGCTTCTTCATCAAGACTTTCTAAATCTGGAAGGGTAGTATTAGATTCCTCTTCTCTATCATTAGGAGAATAATAATCTCCATATGCACCCAATCCTAAATCTAGATCCTCTTCATACTTTGATATGTTTTCAACATGACTATTTTGGATAGGATCCTCTATCTTAATGTTCTCCTCTGGTTTATTAGTTTGAGGAAGTCTTTTATCATTTTTTTTCTTTTTTTGATTAACCTCCTCTAGAAGTAGTTGGAAGTCCATCTTCCATATTTTCCTCTAGATGTTTTCTCATCCAAGATATGGTATATCTGTTATTCATATTGAGAAAGTGTGTATAGGATTATAGATATATTACTCAGCATTGATGCAAATATTTCTCAGATTCACCACCCCAAACTAGTTGGGAGAATACCACACTAACCAAAAAGAATACTTTGCTTCAAACTCCCCAGCGGAGTCGCCAATTTGTTGGAGATTTTTTTTACAAAATCCTATTAGCATCAATGCTTGACTCTTATAAAACCCAAATTATGATTAAGTCAAGAGACAAGTCCAGTTAACGAGGATTAAATCCTCCTTCACTTTGAACTCCACAGGCTCAAGTGGGTGTACCTAACTTGATTTATTTCTCCTCAGTAAATCATGTAGTGGTTTAACTTTTCAAAATGATCTGCTCCTACCTTTTACTACAAAATTTGATAACAAATCCTTCAAATGCTAACAATCAGCTTTATGCAGAGCTTCACAAGCCAGACTATGAATTTGATAAGAGAAAATACAAGTGAAATAGGGACTCTCATCCTTCTTCTTTTTGAGTTCCAAACTCAGGCAAGGCTGACCTATTAACTGCCCTAAAGATATAGTAGTTTTCATTAGGCAGGCTTAATATAACGTAAAAATTAAAATGATAACAGTTTATATATAAATTTGATGGGAACCACACAACCTAACACTTCAGACAAGTGCCTTATCCAATGGGCATAGACTCATTCAATATGTAAAGACCTTAACATCAAAGATACATCAAATGCAAATCTTGTAAATAATTATTGAATTAGACTATGCCTTACATAATCCATTCATACTTCTTAAAAAGAAGAAATACCTATCAAATCTGTTTCAATCTCCTACTCACTGAAACTATCTTAAGGATTTAATTCTCTCCTTGAAAGAAACCTTAAAACAATTAGACACTCTGTCTTACAAAGTGATGAATTGGAATGTCCTTAACAACCACTCCAAATGAGTATAAAAATTGGAAATAGAGATAACTATTCATTTAAATTATGCAAATCTCAAGAAAGTACAGACATATATTGATATTAAAGAATCAAGTACATATGAAATCAGAGCCAAAGAGACAACTAATAAACTTGATCGAAATATGCATAATTATTACTAGCTTTTTGTGGTATAAAATTCCCATCTCTACAAAATGATCCTATAAGTCCTTTTATAGAAACAAGGACTGCAAGAGGCTTCAGATTCATTTAGGGTTTGGGATGCAACTACTAAAATATTACATGATAGAGAACATTAATTTATCATAACAAATAAGAAGCTCTATCATCTTTTACTAAACATTCTATTGGGAAGAAAATATGATTTAGTCACCATCTACCTTGGGAAGATGAAGAACCATACCCTATAGATGGAATGTCTTGTTTGTATTAGTTATTTTAGGAACTTTAATCATTTATATTTGTAGAAAGTCAACTACCTTTCTAGGAAATCTCATATTCTTTAAATTCTAATCAAATTTGTATTATAAAACTCTAAAATAGTTCCCTGTTTATAGCAAAGAATGAAACAGGATAAGCTCAAGGGTTAAATACTATTTTACAAGATAATAGAAACCCTAATAATATAATATTTGTAATAAATGTCTTCAAAATTGCTAATATTTCCTCCATACTGTGTCCAACATCTGTAAAAAGACATGACACAGAGGATCAAATTGACCCATTAAACTCTCTGTAGTAAGACGACATAGATCACCGCTTGAAAACCATGAAAAAATGCTTTAAAATTTTGAAAACATGGTTGCAACGGCTACACCTGGCTTGGAATTATCTATTAATGATCTAGATTCAAGATTTATATTACTTTAAAATAGAACCATAGATCTATTTTAAATTACCTTGGCACAAGAATATGATTGGACAAGTGGCATGTAGGTGCAATACCTCAAACGATAGATCTTGGTCATCTTTTGACTAAGGGTTTACACCAATCATTGGATGAAATTTAAGTTACATTATCTTTAATACCCCTTTTTGACCCAAGGCCCATGAAGTCATCTATGTCATATGTCATCACAGCATAATGCCTTAGACACTAGATGTCAAACAACTTTACTTTAAGGCAATACGCTGGTCATTTGATCAAATTAGACTTGATCAGTCTTTACTTTACCTTTCAAACAACTTTTTTTTAAAGGATTTACACCTATTGCACGATTAAAAGAAACTAGACTGCAGATTAACTTTCCTTGGTTATAAATTACAGGTCTTGCCTAGTGAGAAAAGACACATGGCATGCAGGCACAATGCCTCAAATGATAGATCTTGATCATCTTTAGACTAAGGGTTTTTGCCAACCATCTGATTGAAGTCAATCTACATGAATCTTAAAACCCTTAAGCTTTGTGACCGTCAAACATGTGTCAAGTTATCATGCACTCTCAACCTCCTTCTCGAATATTCTTTTATGCCTTGCGAGTGAATGACAACTGCACACCATCTCATCGATATTACCTCAGCTCCACATGGCATGATCTCATACACTCACAACTGTTTCTACTAACTGCATGACTGTGTAATAACTTCTTGCTAACCCTTAGTCACACACTCATGACCCTTTTCCGCCATCTACCCAAACTATGGTGACTATGTGATAACTGCAAGTCACATGCTATCCAATATATTCTGCTACTAGGCCAAATTGTAGCAAGCTCATGACTAACCATCCTCGCATACTTGCGACCATTTCATGCTATCTTCTTTGACTACTGTGAGTGAATGAAGAGCCACCACCTATAATTTCCTCCATGTCATTGTTGTACAGGCCATTAAAATTGGTTCACCTATCCACTGGCTGGCTATCGTGTCACCATTTGATCACTAAGATATCTGCCAAAAAGGTGCGTTCCTTTCAGGCACTTAACCATTGAGTTCTCTTATATAAAAACACTAAGCTCTTTACTACACAAAAAATATGAGATATATGCCTTAAGGCATCTTTCAATGAAACAATACCAGTGAATTGACCATGACCATTCTGATCTATTTTTGACCTGCATGGATGGACCTTGGGTAAGTAAAAAGCATCAAACCTTTCTCTGCAACCATCCAATGCAGTACAAGGACACAATAACTCTGCACCTTGAAGAAATCCACCACTGAAGATCTGAAACTTTGAAAAATTCACAATTGTACTCTCAAAAAATAAGAGTACCAACACCACCTAAGTGTATTTAGTTCTATTTAATACCTTTCCTCCATTGAATACCTCTATTAAATATTTTTTTAATTTATTTATTCCCTCCACATTCTAATATTCTACTAAACTATGATTATTTTAAATCTAATTTAGATAATCTTAAATCTAGACCTATATCCCACCCTACCCACATCACTCTAAACAAATAGACATATCCCCTAATTAACTAACGTTAATTAAGCTAATTTTTGGATTCCTACACCATTAGTCCTAATTATTTTCTTACACATGTTTGAGCTAATTTCCAAAATTCACCTTTTCAAATATTTCTAAAAATTCCTAAACAAGGTTTCCTACAACCTTGATAACAACTTATTACTGTATGCCTCCTTTCGTGATTCGTGGTTCCCAAGCTTTCCAAAGGCAAGGGTTAGTAGAAAAGGTTTTACAAAAGATATAAATCCAATACACAATACTACTAAAATGAATAACAATTAAATATGATCAATAAATATACAAGCAAGAGAAAGGAAAAAAAATAAATGCAAACCCCACGATGCTTGAATCTTCTATTGTCTCTCTCTACTCCTTCCAAAATGTCGTTCTTGATGCTTAGTATTGGTGTGTGCAACATCTATGACTTGAGAAGCATCAAGAATTCACTAATTGAAATGGATATGTGATCTCAAGATGGCTTGAATGCTAGAACCAAACTGACATAGTAATGGCGCACGAGAGCTTGAAATCCTAGATCCTTCAAATGGTTATGAAGGGTTTATTATATAGGAATTGGGGATGAAATGAATGGTTGAG
>MU224350.1:2402928-2422668 GCA_018584345.1 Thuja plicata | reverse complement strand
CCACCTCTTCATTTGGTAAAGAGGAGATAGAGTTTGGTTGACTGAAGAGTTAATGGTGAGTTACCTTTTTGAACTAAAGAGGTGGGTGAAGTTACCCATGTGGACTGGAGAGATGGGTGGAGTAACCCATGTGATCTGATTGGAGTTATCTCTTTCAAGATAAATGAATATTTAGTTCACTTATTTATTTAAAGTTTTCAACATGTGAGATAATTGAATTCTTTTTATTAAGAATTTCTTTATTTGATGAAATTAAATTAATTTAATTGAAATTAATTTAATTGGAATAATTTAATTAGTATGTTTAAGTGTTTGAATTTAAACTATAGGAAATTGAATTTAATTAATTTATTAATGGTAATTAATCAATTAAGGTTAATTAATTAAATAAAATTAATTATTTAATTAATTTTGCGAATTTGATTTAGGTGATTTGGGGAATGAATTTAGAGGAAAATAGATGATTAATTCATGATTAAAAAACCATTAATTAATAGATGAAAATTAGTGTTGCTAATGTAAAGTCAGAAGCCTGCCCATTTTTGGGTGTCTACATTTGCCCCTCTTTGATGCGATGTGACTTGTTACAGTGTGTCAAAGATTCTTTGATTTTTCCCTAGCTTACCCCGGCAGTAGTAGGTGTATTTATGCCCCCTCAAAAAATTTGAGCAAAAAGTCGTGACATGAGCATTGATTTGTTGAAACTGCAATTTCTAAATCTGGGTAGCTGGCAAATTTGAAAAACACTTTGAAATTCCCCTGCTATTATCCGACGAAGATTCTGGGGACTGGGAAGAAATTTTGGAGGTCCTAGTGAAATTAGGGTTTTTTTGAACCTCTATAAATAGCCAAGAGAGCCATTCATTTGTCACATTGTGATCTTGGAGCTCTTGATTTCTCAGTGAGTAAGCCTTCAATTTTCTATCTTTTTCCTCCTATTTTCTTTTGATGGTAGGCCTTCCTAGTGTGACACACATTTCTAACCGAGTTTGAACCTATCAGAGACCAGCTGGCGCAGGACATCTGGTGTGTTTTTGGGTTTGCATGTAATTAATGCTTTCATTTATTGCTTTTAAAATTTGTGCTTTTTTGAAAATATTCAAGCTGTGCTGCAATCATCTGTGGTTTTGCCACAATTGCAGTTTAGAAACTGCAATTGATAAGTGTACCGCAATTGCCAACCTTTAATGCTACATTTGCAATTTGTATGCTACACTTGTTTGTTATGTTTCGTAATCGCATAAGAGTTTCGCATTTGTTAGTTTATTTGCCGCAATTGATTTTTTAGAACCATTTGCCTGATTTCTTTGTCTGATATCTATATATTTTGGCTTCTGATACCTTCCTAGATGGCTGATACTAATATTTTTGTGATGTATGTTTGTTGCAGTTCACAAGGCAGATTCTACGGTGTCGAGAGTTGAAGTCGGCGGGTCTTGTCCACAGGTTCCAGCTCATAGATGATGAGAGGTCAGTTCTTAGAGAGCTAGGTCTATATAGGATTTGCTATATGCCCGAGATCATGACCAATAGGGGTCTGATCTCTTCTCTTGTAGAGTGGTGGCATTTTGAGACATGCACTTTCTGGTTATCGAACAGTGAGTGTACTAGCACTTTGGAGGATGTGTATCGCATCCTCCAGCTCCTGATCTAGGGTGAGCTTGTTGAGTATTCCACCCGTACTGGTATTTTTTCATTGACCAAGCTTTCTGGATTTCCCCGGGATCAGCTTGGGTTGTTTGGTGATTATGATATTCCATGGTCCAGATTCGGTTTGGGCCTTGATAGGCTATCCACTTTACTGGGTAGTTTGATATGTGGCATCTTATGCCCTGATTGTTAATAGCGGAGATTTTCTGTTAGCTTCAGTATTGTGTTGCAAAGTATAATCAGGGATCATACTGTATTTTCTTGGGGTCCATGCATGTTGTCCCACATGCATTTTCATATGTTTTACATGGCTTACCTTGATGGTAAGTTGCTCAGCTACGGTGCCACCCTCCTCTAGATATGGGCATGGGAGTATATTGGTGTATGCCATCCTATTGATACACGTACTCTTCCTACTGATAGGCCATATGTTTTTATGTATGATGGAGCCATTGTTCAGACCAACATGGTTCATTTTATGTATTGGCGATAGCAGTTGGACATGATTCCTTACTTTATTTGGAGGCCCTAGAGAGACTGCCCAGTCTGGGATGGAGAGGACATCCATCTTCCCTTCTGTCGCCAATGGAGGTACCTGATTGGACATGTTACTGATCATATCCATATGATTGACTTTCACAACACTGATAGGGTGTTGCATCATTTCGGCAAGTGGCAGGATGTGTCTGACTCTTATGCTTACTTTGCTCGTAGATCGAGGGGTTCTGCTATCTGGGGTGGTGTCATATTTCTTGATGCTTCTTGTATTGAGTTTTTAGGCTTACTTCCTGTTGCATGGACCTGGAACCTGGCTACTATAGATGTAGGTTTGTGTTTTTTTCTGATTTCTTATGTACTTCCTTTCTACTCTTTGATACTTTCTCATATCTCATTTTGATACTTTTGTCCTTATATGTGTGGGTACTGATATTTGAATTTGTCTTTTGGCAGGCACTACACCTCAATATGATGCTCATTGGGTGCAAGCCAGCTAGTTTCTCTTATAGATGTCTCATGTCCTATTGCCAGGACCATTATGAGGAGGGCCCGATGGGTACGGCATGGTAGGGGAGGTCAGGATGGAGGGAGAGGTGGTGGTCAAGCCAGAGGTAGTGGTCATGATGGAGGTAGGGATGGGGCAAGAGACAGAGGATGGGGGAGATGATCTTGGTCCTGGGGTTGCGGGTGGTGGAGTTAGGATTAGAGGTGGTTAGAGTGGGGGTCAGAGTAGTAGTCCTTGGGTTGGTTGGGGTACCATTTTGGAGGATGAGGAGGCTATGGAGGAGGAGGCACCCCAGTTGGTGTGGAGAGTATGCTGGTAGATAGATGTTGTTCTAGATCCTAGAGAGGAGGAAAAAGAAGTTATTGAGGATGGTTATATTGAGATTGGTGACATAGACATGGAGGCTCTAGATGAGTAGAGTGTAGAGACTAGTTCTTCCACTGATAGTGGCAGCATTGGTAGTAGTACAGGTGAGAGCTCAGAGAGTGATGATGATTCATGGGTTGTCAAGGGGAGAGGAGGTGAGGGATTAGGAGATAGGGTAGAGGAGGGGGAGATGGACGTGGCTATGGGAGGTATGGAGGATGATCCCTTAGAGTTGGAGTGCCTCACCTAGCAGGTACAGGATTTTTAGGCTAGGCTTGCTTCATCTGATGCACATGTCACTTCTTTAGAGGCCCAGGTTACAGCGGTCGAGTCTAGAGAGCGTCAGGCTCGAGCTGAGGTGCATCTTTTTATTGAAAGTGTACAGGATGCCTTGCACGGGGATGTTCTTCATAGGTACTATAGATCTGGACATGATGCTCAGAGAGAGATCAAGTACTAGAGGCATCATTATGAGGGCGTAGTTCCTCCAACACAGAGGGTGCCTAGTTATACAGCATCCCAAAGATCGAGCAGAGCTCAGCAATCCTAGGGTAGTGGTATTGGAGCTCCTAGTTCATCCCAGAGACCACCTTCTGATATGCCACCCCCTCATCCACCTCCTGGCGAGGGTGGGGGTAGCTCATGTTGACCTGATTTATGTATTATGTACCATTTTTGTAGTGTTGTTATTGTATATACTCTAAGTAGTATCCATTTTTGTATCCCGACACACTGATATTTATTGATATATATGTCGATTACCTTCTTTTGTTCAGACTTGCGGCCATTCATTATACTTAGATAATTTGATTTATATGAGATGCAACTAGTGTTTTTGATATGATGTGCAATGGTTTACTTTCTATATTTATGATTCTACATAATTTGGTGGTTTAGATGATGAGATGTATATGCAATATGATTCTATTATGTAGACTTGTATATGGATGATTTACTTTTCCTATGATACTAACATGTATATGCAGGATGGTGGGAATGAAATGCATGTTTATATGAGATGCTTATGGATGCATGTGATTTTATGATTTATCATGTATGCAACTACCATGTTTTTTTTTTCTTTTCTAATGTACTTAAATGGAATGAATGCAATCTATTATGCACAAAATTTTTGAGTAATGCATGTGTTAGTTAAAAAGAAGTTAGTTTGGATAGATGTGCTCTAAGATTGATCTAATAGAATGGAATGATAGTAAGGATGTTCTTTTTGTATTTTTTGATAGATATGATTTGATAGAAAGGATGAGTGTCCCAAGTCGCTGCCCTTGTTTCCAATATTTGTCATCATTGTACCTTTTTTTTGTTTTTTCTCAAATTTTGAAGAGCGTCAAATGATCCAGATCACATACCACCTAGATGCTGCCATGACCTCTTGATAGTGAAAGGAGTAGAGAGATTGAATAGAAAGAGAACCTAGTGCACCCAAATATTGACCATCTGGGTTCAACTATGTTCCCTGTTTGAAAAGAAAGAGAGCCAAAAGCACCTAGATATTGACCATCTGGATACCGCTTGTCCTCTAAATTAGTGTAAAACAAAGAAACCAAGATAGAACTCCTATGCACCCAGAGTCTATCTGGATAACACTGTGAGCTCTTGATTTCCAAAAGGAAAAGCCAAGCAAACAAGATAGAACTCCTATGCCCCTAGACATCTAGATAGCATCGTGAGCTCTTTCTTGTAACATAAAGGGAAAGACCATAGAAACCAAGATAGAACTCCAAAGTAGCTCAAAGTCCATCTAAATAGTGCCATGAGCTATTGATTCTATAAACCAAAAAAGAAAAATAAAAGAGAAGGAATGTCCAATTCTTTCCCAAGGTTAAGCTCATATCATGGAACTGTGTGACTACCAGATAAGTGATAGTGCCTACCACATTTATCCTAAATCATCATGGCCCTAAAATCAAAGTGAACATTCAACAGACAATAATCAACGAAAATAAGTCATGATCTATCATAGCTACTCTCCTCACATGGTGGATCCTGGAGTAGTGTAAGAACATAACCATAAAATATAGACTGACATCTGATCGACTTGACTGACCTAGTCAACATTTTGGATGGTTGCTTGATGTAGTTGGATTTGCTTGATTGGCTCGACTCCTTGGATATGCTTGTTTGGCTTGATTGCTTGAGTGTGTCTGGTTTTAGTAATAGATTACTCATATAAGATTGACATGTCTGGTTTGAGCATACCCATCATTGTGTAAGACGATTGATGCAATTGACTGCTTGGATCATGTTGGCAGCTAATCAAGCTGTGTCAAATGGGCCCAATACTGGTTTTCAAAGCTCATGATTGTGACAATTGATAGATTGATTTGATCATTTTGGCAGCTGATCAAGTTGTGTCAGATGGGCCCAATGCTGATTTACAAAGCTCGTGATTGTGACAGTTGATAGATTGCTTTGGTTGCCAATTGCTTGCTGATTGATTGGATAGATTGATAAAGTTGTGTCAGATGAGCCCAATGCTGATTCACAAAGCTCATGATTGTGACATTGATTGAATGGGCATGATCGCCCTTTTCTCTCTTGATAACTGAGTTGGTTTTATTGCTTTGGATTTTGCAATTTTTGAATGTTTTTGATGAAGATTGATTTTCTCAGGACATTTTGATCTTTTTAGGATTTTTTTTTATGTGTTTTCCAATTTTTTGTATTTTTTTAGGACATTTAGAATCACCCCCTAGTCTGGTGGACTAGTACTAACCATGGATAAGTGTTGGTGCTCAAAGGGGAATGTGCTTCTAGATATAGCTTGGTTAGTCATTTTTGCATTTGAAATCTGCTCAAGTTTTTGGAGTTCATTGATGGTGAAGCTGGATTTGAAAACTTGGTGCCTATTTGTCAGGTTTTCACCAAGGTACCTACTCAATAGCACCTTTTTTCTAGGTTTTTACTGAGAGAACAATATTGTTTCTCTTTACTTCTTTGATTTTTTTTTATTTTTTATTTTTTTGTTGTCACCAAAGCGCCTGATTGCCAAGTTTTCACCAATGTAACATTTTGTATTTTCTAATTTTTTTGGTATTTTCTAGATATGTAGATAGGTGCGTTAACCATAGAGACCTCAAGGGTAGAATCTCTTGAGGTGCATGTTGTTGATGTAGCCAGGGAGCTGATATCCTTCTAGTGTTTCTAGTATGAATGCCCCACTCTGAGTACAGATGATAATAACAAATGGTCCTAGCCAGTTAGGCTTGAACTTTCTGGGTTTGACTCTCTCTTCTTATTTCTTTTGATTTTCCATGAGGAAAAGTTCTCCTACCTCAAATGTTCATGGCTTCACCTTCTTATGATAGTTCCATCTAAGGCGATTCTGATAGCCTTGTAAGTGGTTGAAGGCATGTTGTCTTCTTTCATCTAGTAACTCTAGTTCACTGAGCCTTGCTACTCTATAGTCTTCATTTGAAACCAGGTTCTACAATGATATCCTTGGGGATGGGATTTCCACTTTGAGGGGTAATACCGCCTCTGATCCATAGACTAGGGAGAAAGGAGTGGCTCATGCAGGTGTTCTCACACTAGTTTTGTATGCCCATAATGAGGGACTAAGCTGTAAATGCCAGTCTCGTCCTAATTCATTCACTGTTTTCTTCAAGATTGTCTTGTTTGTAGCTTCAGCTTGGCCATTCCCTTGAGGGTAATAAAAGGAAGAGAACCCTTGTTTGATATGGAATTGTTCACATAGCTCTTCAACATCCTTGTTATGGAAAGGTGTAACATGGTCTGTCAGGATAGTTTGAGGGATCCTGTACCGACAGATAATGTGGTTAAGTATGAACATTGATATTTTCTTTCCAGTTATGTAAGTGAGAGGAATTGCTTCCACCCACTTGGTGAAGTATTATGTTGCCACTATGATGTATTTGTGTCTATTTGCTGAAGAAGGTGTAATTTTTCCCACTAGGTCAAATCCCCACATCAAAAATGGCAATGGTGATGTAATAGGATTTAGTTCCTGGGCTGGTGCATGGATGAGGTCTCCATGAATCTGACACTGTCTACACCTTTGTACATGTTTGTGTGCATCTATCTGTATTGTTGGCCAATAGTATCCCATGCGGATGATCTTGTTAGCTAAGCTATTGCCACCTCTGTGGGTTCCACAAATTCCTTCATCTACCTTGTACAAAGCTTTCTGGGATTCCATGGAAGTGATACATCGTAGTAGCATTCCATCTAGACTTTGTCTGTATAAACTAGTTGAAAGGATGGTATACCTAGAGGCTTGGTGGATGAGGGACTTTCTCTGGTTCCTAGACAAGTTGGGAGGTAAGACACTATTTTGGAGATAGTTATAGACATCTTGGTACCATGGGGATTCAGGACCAACAAGGATGCATGTTGATTCCATGATGGATGCCTGATGTGATGGCACCAAGATTTGCTCCTCTAGAAACTAGAATCTTGTTTCGTTGCCTGGCATATCAATTAGTGATGCTATGGTAGCCATCGCATCTACAACTTTGTTTTATGCTTGTGGGACTTGCTTGAAGAAGATGTAATGGAACTTGGTGCGTAGTGTTTCCATCTGTATCCTGTATGGTATGAGCTTCTCATCTTTGGTTGTATAATCATTATTGACTTGAATAATGATCAACTACGAGTCTCCAAAGACCTTTAGGTTCTTTAATCTCCATTGAATTGCTATCTTTAGACTGATGACCAGTGCTTCATATTCTGCTATGTTGTTAGTGCATGGAAAGTTGAGTCTGAAAGACTTTGGTATTGTATCATGATCTGGAGTGATAAGCACTGTCCATGCCCCTGCACCATGGTTCATGCATGACCCATCAAAATATAGTTGCCATACCTCAATCGCTGGTTGTAGTGTCATGATAGATTCATCAGGAAAGTTAGAAATAATAGGCTGATCATCCTGAATGGGTGTCTCTGCTAGTTGATCTGCGATCACTTGTCCTTTGATGGTCTTTCTGTCTATGTACTCAATGTCAAACTCACTCAAGATCATTACCCACTTCGCTAGTCATCTGGTGAGCGCTGCTTTTCTTAGGAGGTACTTTAAAGGATCAATATGTGTGATCAAATTTGTTTGGTGACTCAACATATAATGTCTCACCTTTTGGGAAGTGAAGACAACTACAAGGCATGACTTTTCAATTGGTGTATAGTTGAGCTCATATCCCACCAAATTTCTTCTTAGATAGTAGATGGCCCTTTCTTTACCTGTGTCATCATGTTGTGCCAAGAGTACACCTAATGCTAACTTCATTGTTGAGGTATACAAAAGCAATGGTCTATCTTGGACTGGTGGCACCAATATAGGAGACTTGAGGAGGTAGTCCTTGAATATTTGGAATGCTTGTGTGCATTGCTTTATCCATATGAATTTGATGTCTTTGTGCAGTAGATGTTGGACTGGGTGGAACTTATCTGCTAGCTGAGCTATGAAGCGCTTGATTGATTGGAGCCTTCCTTGTAACCCTCTTAGTTGTCTTAGGTTTGATGGTGGAGGCATGTCCAATATCACTTTGACTTTTGTTGGGTCCACTTTGATTCCTCTATGTGACACTATGAACCCTAGTATCTTTCTTGTTGTGACACCGAATGCACATTTCTTTGGTTTTAGATGGACCTTGAATTCTTGGATTCTGTCAAAGATTGGTCCCAATACTTGTAGATGATCCTTGCAAAGTATTGACTTGGATAGTATGTCGTCCAAATAATCTTCCATTGTTTTGTGGATGAGCTCATGAAATATAGTTATCATAGCCCTTTGATATGTTGCTCTGGCATTCTTTAGACCAAACGACATGACATTCCAACAATATGTCCCCCAAGGACATGTGAAAGTTGTTTTGTGTTGGTCCTCTGGTGTGATTCTTATTTGATTATACCCTAAAAATCCATCCATGAGTGATAGAATTTGATGTCCATAGTTAGATCTACTATCATATCAATGTTGGGTAAAGGAAAGTCATCTTTGGGACAAGATATGTTGAGATCCCTGAAGTCTGTGCAAATCTGTATATGACCATTATGCTTTGTAACTGGTACCAAGTTAGATATCCAGTCTGCATATGGTATAGATCTTATGAACTTAACATCAAGGATCTTTTTCAACTCTGCCTTGACTAGCAATGCAGCATGGGGATGCATCTTTCTCAACTTCTACTTGGCAGGTTTGGTATTGGGTAGTAACGGGATATGGTGTAGTACTAGCTCTAGATCCAACCCTGTCATATCCGAGTAGGACCATGTGAAATTGATCATCCTTGCCTTGAAGAAACTGATGAACTATTCTCTCTCCTCATGGGTGAGTGATTTTGCCAAGTATATGTTCTTTGGGTTCTTTTCATCTCCAAAATTGACTTCCTCTATTTCTTCTACTAGTAATGTCAATTTCTCCTCTATCAAGGGGAGGAGTTCCTTCTTTCCATCTTCTAGCGCCTTAGTGAGGTTTTCGCTAGAATATACGTCTTATTTTAGCTTTTTATCATTCTTTTATTCTTTTTTCCTTTGTGGACTGGAAAGAGGAGCTGCCTCCCCAAAATATGTTGTTATTTCAAGGTTAATGGAGAAGCCTACCTTGTGGTCTCCTGATGGAATGCCTTCCCTAAGTCCCATGAAATCAGCAATAGCCTCATCATTCTTGAAGATATCTAAATCAGGGGGTCCTTGTTGATCCCACTCTATTAGCTCTGAGTGTACAAGATAGATACTTTCATGGTTGTTTGACTCTAGTTGATTGAAAGGGACTATAGATATGCTTCCCAAAAAATTAGACTGTGACGTGGACGCACCACTTGAGGTTTGATAAATCACATGTTTATCTATGCAGGGTTGTTTGGTAATGGTTAGTTAGTCAAATAAGTTTTCTAGGTTTATGATAGTGTTTGACTGAGGGGAATAATTTGGGATTGACAGTTCAGATTCATGAAGGGATCTCCACTCATACTCATGGGAGTCAGTCTCAATAGAATGCTCATCAGATGTCTCACTTCCTTTGTTATCATCAATTGCTATGTGGAGGTCTACTTGGGCTTGTGTGGTTCCCTCTTCAGTGGGAAACAGCTATGCTAATATGTTTCTTATCAAGACATGTTTCGTGTTGTGCCCCTAGTGCATCTCTGCTATTTTTTCCTGATTAACTTTATTGTCTTGGATTACAGATCTAGTTCTTTTTTGTCCATAGCCCAACCCTCTCATGTTTCTTTGGGTTGGTAGGAGAGACAGTTCTATTAATCGTACCCAAATCTTTGTAACATTGTGTAACCATTACCATAGTTATATAGGGGTAGGGGTGCTCGGATTGTCTCTGGTGGGTCTTGGTATAACCAGATATTGATGTCTTGTTCATATGGCTTTTCTTCTGCTATGTCTCCCCATCTAACAAAGGTTGTGGGTGGACATCTGAATAAAATAGGCTGCGGAGTTTTTTTTATAATAACAAGTTGTGGCGTGCCATAAGTTCTCAGGCTCTGAGGCATGTGGGTGATGGTAAAAGCCTCTTCATATATGTATTCACCACAACCCTTGTCAGTAATGGATATCTTTCCCACTTTCCATGTGATATCTTTAAGATTTGAATTTGAAGAGGAGGGAATACTTGCATCCTAGTTAATGACTATCTTTCTTGCTGTTTGTGTGACATCCTTGGGATTTGAATCTGAAGAGGATGAGATTCTTGCATCTTGGTTTGGTGGTACCTAGTTATCAATGTCTATTTGGACCACATTACAATATTGGAAAGGATTGGGATCTCCCTCTATGATGATTTCCTCTCCCTAGTGTGGGAACTTGATGCATTGATCATATGTCAAAGGTATGACTTACATTTCATGTATCCAGGATCTCCCTAGTAGCATGTTGTATCCCAATTCAAGGTCTAAGATCTAGAAGGGAGTGTTTTTTACCACTGGACTGATATAGACAAGTAGAATGATAATACCTATAGAGGACCTTTCCTCTTCATCATAATCCCTAATATTTATCCTCCTTGTGACAACAATGCTTGATTTTGAATAGCCCAGTTGCTTGATTAACTTTAGAGTAAATATGTTTAACCCAGCTCCACCATCAACAAGGACATTATAGATAGTAGTTTTGTGGACTTGGACAAGTAAGTGCAAAGGATCATTATGCAAGTGTTTATGCAGTGGCACATCATTGTCTCTGAATGTGGCATGTTTGTTAGCAGCTATATGGTTGACCATCATTTGAAAACTCTCATGTGTTATGTCCCTTGGGAAAACTGCATTCTGAAGGGCTTGGTCAAGTTCCAGTTTATGCTATGAAGATATGCGCAATAGGTCAAACATGGAGATCTGGGCAGGTGTGAGCTTTAGTTGGTCCACTATGCTTTTTTGTGGATCTGAGTCTGCTTTAGGATCGGTTGATATAGTAGATGAGGATGGTACTCCTTGCAAGATGACTCTGGCATGACGTCTTGTTATAGCACATTTGTTACCTTGGTCTTTGATAGTGACCATAGTCACATGGCTATCTAAAGGATTGAGGCAATTAATGACATTATCACTATTGGCATATGTATAGTTGACTTGTTTTGCTGGTCCACTAGACACGGTAGATTTTCCCTTGTTGTGATAAAAAAAATTATCATTGAAAATACTGTGATTAGTTGTGGCTTTGGTTTGGGTTTTTGTCACATCAATGGTCCCTATGTCAATCAGGTGTTGGATAGCATGTTTCAATCTGTAACAGTTGGATGTTTTATGTCCTTTTACCTGATGAAACTCGTAGAAATCTTTGTCATTATAACACCTTGGTTTGTTTTCATCTTGTTCAAATTCCCTAATTTCTAGGAGAGAGATAGTATTTGATTGTATCAACTTGCGTAAAGCAGATTCTATCAGCTCTCCCAATGGTGTGAAATCTCCTTGCTAGAATTGAAATTGTGGTCTACATTGATTCTGTTGTTGATTATTTGACACAGTGGCCACTTGTATAGGAGGAGGTTGGTTTTGGGTGTATTCTTGTTGAGTGGGCCCTATGGATTTTTGGTTGGCCATAGGCACACCTTGCAGTGAAACCTTGGGTTGTGCATAGTTGACTATCTTCACATCAATGACACCATCGCTAGTGACAATTTTGTTTTTGTTCCACCACTTAGATTTGTCTGTTGCATTCTTATTTATATTTGTTTGTGTTGGATCTACAAGGATTCCTCATTTGACTAAGTTATGCTCACAATGAACTCCTTGTTTGATGAGTTGTGTGAAGTTCAGAGCTAACTATAACTCTGTTGTGAAAGACATGTCTGGAATTAGATTGTCAACAAACATGACTATCAAGTCTTGTTCAGGCACATCATATGTTATGCAATTTGTTGTATTCCTCCATCTCTATAGGAATTTCACAAAAGACTCTCCATCCTTCTATTTGATATCACAAAGGTCCTTGTGCTGACCTTGCGCTCGATGTTATGATGGAAGTGAGCTATGAACTTTTTAGCCAGTTCACCCCAAGACTGAATGTCGTGAGGTAAATGTGAGAACCATTTCATTGCTAGTTTGGCCAAACTTTGTGGGAACAGTCGCATTAAATATGTCTCATCATTGGCGACTTTGATGTAACTAGCAAAAAACTCTTGGATATGTTCAATAGGGTTGGTACTGCCCCTATATTTGTCAAATTTTGGTACCGAGAAGTGATTTGGGAATGGAGACATGTGGAGAGAATGGTCAAAGGGGTATGGGTATAAATCCTCTACGATGTAGGATTTAGTTTGCCCCTGATTTTGCATATCCATCATTTGGGTTTGAAGGGTTTGCATTTGTTGCATTAACATGTCCGTTTGATATTGAATTTGGTGTGTGAGGGCATTCCTTTGGGCTATAGTGGGTATGAGGCTGTAACTCTGTGTCTCTTGAGTAGGAACATAGGATTTCATCTTGGGGACTTTATATTCACTTCCCACTGAGTGATTTGTAAATGGGGGCACATGAGTAGCCCATGGTGGGTTTTGATGAGTTTGATGTTGTGATTGAAATTGGGGTTGATACTACTGCTGCTGAGGTTGGGGTTGAAGCTGGGGTTGCTATTGTTGGGGTTGGATTTGAGGCAATTGAATCTAGAATTTCTACTATAGGGGTTGGATTTGAGGAAACTAAAGCTGGGGTTGCTATTGCGGTGGTTGGAATTGAGGCAACTGAAGCTGGGATTGCTATTGTGGGGGTGGGAATTGAGGTAATTGAAGTTGGGGTTGCTATTGTAGGGGTGGGATTGATGTTAGAATGGGAAAAGATGTAGCCTTGGGTGGGAATTGACTATAAGTCATTCCTACAGAGATGGATCCCTGTGGGCATAAGGTGTTGATCCCAAGACTAGTGTGAATTGACTATAGCAGCGACATAGTTTTAGAATAGTTGGTGTTTGGTGGGATGGAAGGCATAGCATGAGAGCTTGATTTTCCTGGCCATGAGACCAAAGGTGGAGGCATACTAGTGACCATGGGTGCACTTAGTTGCGAGCCTATCATGCCTTGAGTGGAAGATGTGCTAGCCTGGGTCGGGTCATTGGTTTGACTGGGTGTAGTCTGTGTTGATGTAGGTAAGACCAATGGTGGAAACATTTGAGACATAATAGGTAGTATCTGAGGAGGCTGAGTAGTGTTTTGACCTACAAGAGGGTTTTCAAGCCATATAGTCGATACACTGAATTCAGAAGGGAGTTTGACTCCCTTCTTTATTAGCATGGCTAGGTAACATTCAAGGTTCCTCTCTACAACAGTGTCAACTACTTTTGTGGAGTAAGCATCTTGCTCCACATCTTCAAGCTTTGCTTCTGTGATATCTTGGAAAAAGGCTACCCCACGGGGTTGTTCAATGAATAGAGCAGAGCTGGTATTCACGAAAGGATCATTCTCTTGCTCTATTTCCCAAGTAGGAAATTTGTTGATATATGACTCATCAGGTTGTGTTCTAGCCTTAGACCTTGTGTAAGGCCCTTCATTAGGTGTTTGAGACATAGTGTGGTCTAGGTTGTGTAACTAAAACAAGTGATATAAAGAAAACAAGGAAGAAAATCCTTTCTAAGGAAGTCTGAGTTATGTTTTGGACAAGGGTAATTCTAAGGATAAATTTTTATATAGCTTGATCTCAAAGTGGTGATGATAATAAGATAAGATTTTCTGACCTTTGCCTTGGGAAAAGTCACTTTGATAAAGATGATGATTTTTGATATGATGAGATCAAGGTATTTTGAGTCTGATCTTTCGATCTAATAATGTTTTTGACAATAATCATGCTTTACAGAGAAGGGATGATCTTTAATGTTTAGAGATTCACACAATGTTCTTTGCATTTTCCTGGGATAGACACTAGTTTTGGACACCAAATGAAGAGTTCTTTCATGATTTTTAGGTCAAAACATGAATAAAGTATCTCTGGTCAATTGTGGTACAACTTCACCAATTGCGGTAGTTTGTTATCGATTATGGTAATAAACATGATGATTGCGGTAGACTTCCTTCAATTGTGGCATAATGTGGGAAATTGTGGCACAATGCGGACAATTGTGGTAATTGAGAAATAGTCTCAAAAAAGACTAAAAGATGGGTACCACTGCTTGACAATTTTGAAATTTTTGGAGTAATGCTTCTGCTTTGCAAGATAGTTGACATTGACAACCCTAGACTTTAACATGTTTGACTCATTTTGATAGTTTGGATGTTTTGTTTTTCATTTTTAGAAACTGATCAAAGGAACAAGCAAGACGGACACTATGTTTTGAAGAATGAAGACTGAAAATGTGTATGTTCTACAACCTTTTCAAGTTACAAGGTTATCACGAGGTCTCAAAAATGAGCAGTCAGTTTAATCTAGGTCAATGGCTTCAAAATACAATGTTATAGGCCCAATGCTTGAATGTCTGCTAGCTCACACAATAATTGTCACACTACTAAGACACGAAGGTCCATGACGTAGGTGCCCGTGTTTTTACCATTTCTAGGTATTGTTGCCATGGAGTGAAGATCTCTTTAACTACACAAATACCGTGGGACACATATGTTGGGGACCTTGGAGGGAAATTCTGCAACCCCTTGCACTATAATAAGGTACCTGTTTGAAGGTAAAATGGGTTGGCCTCTAATTAATCAAGGTTGTAGTAAGGGTCTGTGGTGTCTCTCCAATCAGTTTGTACATGTGTGACTCACTTAAGAGCCTAGTTGATCACGCTGGCTCCTTAGGGATATTCACCCGATCTAGACTATTACCAGCACACCTCGCCTGAGCTTGGCTAGATAAGATAGAACTTTGGTTCATGCCTTGTTTATATACCGATAAGAAGGATTACCGGTTTAAGGTCATTCTCCGAGGAAGAAGCGCATTCCCCGGATAGGCCTTTCTAAAAAAAAATATAAAGGTTTGTAATCTAACAGATTGTGCAAGTGCACCCAAAACTCAAGACACAAGGTAAATCGATTAAGCTCCAAAGTTTGAAATGTGAACTAAGATACACCACCATACAAGCACCAATGTTCAATTTTAAGCCCAAAAAGTAGGTGTTGATTGCTTGTTCAATTTTAATGCACCAATTTGAGAGATTTTTTGCCTTTGTTTAATTTTAGTCCCCACATCAATTTTAAGCCCAAATATGAAATGTGAGATGTGATATGTTTGGCAAGCACTTTTTTTTTTAAACCCAAATCAAAAAGTGAATTCCTTTTAGTTTTGTTTGTTTAGACAGGTTAGTATCAAAAAGGATTCTTGTAAAATGAGAGTATATGCAACTTTGAAACAATGAATGATTGATACTCACAATAACTTACCCTTCTCTGTTCTTAGTGATTTTCCTGGTCCTGCATAGAAAACCAAGAAATGTCAGTTTAGAAATAGATGGATAGAAGATTTGGATCTGATATGCAATATTTCTTGCAATTGCAGCAAAGTACGAGTAATTGTGGCACATAAGGGATGATTGCGGCATAAAAATAGCAATTGCAAAAAAACACTTTCAGTTGCAGCAAAGCACGATCAATTGCAGTCAGGATCAGTCACAATCAATTGTGGTATTAAACCTGTCAATTGTGGCACAACTTCGTCAAGTGCGGCAAAATACCAGCAATTGTGAAATAACACAGATATAAAAAAAACAAATTTTTAGGTTTGCGACCATATGACCGTGGTTGATCAATTCTATTTTTCATCTGCAAGAGATATTTGTGTTGTTTGATTCACGTTGGGTTCACCAAAATGTAAGCCTCCTTTTGTGATTCATGGTTCCCAAGCTTTCCAAAGGCAAGGGTTAGTAGCAAAGGTTTTACAAATGATATAAGTCCAATACACAATACTACTAAAATGAATACCAATGAAACACCATCAATAAAATGTACAAGCAAGAGAAAGGAAAACAAATAAATGCAAACCCCATGATGCTTGGAGCTTCTATTCTCTCTCTCTACTCCTTCCAAAATGTTGTTCTTGATGCTCAGTATTGGTGTGGACAACGTCTGTGACTTGAGAAGCATCGATAATTTGCTAATTGAAATGGATATGTGATCGCAAGATGACTTGAATGCTAGAACCAAACTGACATAGTAATGGCACATGAGAGCTTGAAATCCTAGATCCTTCAAATGGTTATGAAGGGTTTATTATATAGGAATTGGGGATGAAATAAATGGTTGAGATCAATCCCAGAGATAGGGAGATGAACGGTTGAGATCAAAAGGAACTGGAGAGGTCATTAGTAAACTCCACCTCTTCATTTGGTAAAGAGGAGATAGAGTTTCATTGACTGAAGAGTTAATGGTGAGTTACCTTTTTGAACTAAAGAGGTAGGTGAAGTTACCCATGTGGACTGGAGAGATGGGTGGAGTAACCCATGTGATCTGATTGGAGTTATCTCTTTGAAGATAAATCAATATTTAATTCATTTATTTAATTAAATTTTTCAACATGTGAGATAATTGAATTCTTTTTTATTAAGAATTGCTTTATTTGATGAAATTAAATTAATTTAATTAGAATAATTTAATTAGTAAGTTTAAATATTTGAATTTAAACTATAGGAAATTTAATTTAATTAATTTATTAATGGTAATTAATCAATTAAGATTAATTAATTAAATAAAATTAATTATTTAATTAATTTTGGGAATTTGATTAGGTGATTTGGGGAATGAATTTAGAGGAAAATAGATGATTAATTAAAGATTAAAAAACCATTTATTAATAGATGAAAATTAGTGTTTTTAATGTAAAGTCGCAAGCCTGTCCATTTTTGGGTGTCTACAATTACACTTGCTAAAAATGTCTCATTGGATCAAGTCTATGACATCTCTTACAAGATCTCTTACATGTGTCCTTGAAGTACATAGTGACCCATCACATCTCAATTTTCTCACACATGTGTGAGAAAACTTGGACTATTGTATGGCTTATGTCTCCTTCATCTTGCACCTATGTGGATGCCACATGAGATCCACCTTACCCAAGTCCTCCAAAATTCTATAAATACAAGCCTTGCCAAGAGTAAATCACCCATCATTTGCATATTAGATTTATCATTCTATTTTTTTCTTAGAGTTATTTTGCATTCATTTAGAGCTTTTACTAACATTTTTGGTAGTTGTTTGCATTTATCATGTTAGTTTTATTTCATTCCTAATTCTTAGTTGTTGCATTCAATACTAGTCTTGCATTTAGTTTTCATTCCTACTTCTCTTCTTTGAATTGAACGCTTCAGACTAGTTATCCATAACTAGTTCTTGTGCTCATTAAATATCATTCCATCTAGTTTGCATTTAGTATCATTCTTTATCATTTGATCAAATAGTGGGATTTATATCTTATGTTGGGAGAGTACAAACACATTCCTCTCTAAGAGAAAATCAACAAGTCTAGGGTGCACTTGTTTGGCTCATCGGAGGTTATGTTGAAAGCTTTGTGCAGTTTCAAGATTTTTTATGAGCATGTGTAGATTAGAGATTTATTACTAACATTTTCATATCTGAGCTTGTTCTACAGATGTAGGTTACCATCATACACATTTTAGTAGGCCCAGTGGGACCTAGGTCCCTGAAAATTGAAACTTTTTGAAAAAAAATCTGTCATTTTTCAGAGTCTATCATGATTTGTCATATGTGATCTACACAGAGTTGTCTTTGACCTGGAATGATCATTTGTGCAAATCATCATTTTCGTAGATCATCATCTCTGTCAAGAGACTACCATCTTTGCTCTAGCTAAAAAGGGACTTATATTTTTAGTGATTTAAACTATTTTTGTGCATATTTCACATTTTTAGCTCTCGGTTTTCTGTGAGAGATAATTTTAAAAATTTAGATTTTGGAAAAATTTCAAAATTTGTTTAAATCATAGTTGACTGACAATGGTTATTCAACTATCATCTGTGCAAGTTGACCGTCATCTCCACAAATTTTCATCTGCCCCTTGGTTTGATCATCTATGTACCTTGAAATTTATGTTGTCAAGTGTCAGGTTTACTATTTTTGTCTTTTTTACTGATTGTCATGTGCACTTTTTGACTGTCATCTACATAGTTTGACTATCATCTATGCTTTCTGACTGTCGTCTATGTAGTTTGATAGTCGTCTATGCAGTTTGACTTTTGTCTAATTTATTTGGTTTTTTGTAGCACATCAAATATGAAGATTGACTTTGAAAAGTACTAATAGTTGTTCTTTAAGGACATTAGTAGAATATTTTTAAACCTCTAGACTACTCACTTTGTTCTTTGTCGGTTGCCTAGGAGATATGAATCAACATTGTGTCTTCATTAAATTTTTTCTTAGGCATCTTAATAAAGGTTCACTTGTATTGTTTTTTCAAGTGATGGGGGGTTATGCTGTTGTATTTATAAGGCAATTAAAAACCTAAACTCATTTGATATCTCACTTAGAAAGTAACCATGGGAGTGAACAACTTGTTTGATGTTCTTGGGAGGAAAAATATGGATGGGAGATTATGCTCTTTTCCCTAGTGGAAAATCATAAATCTAGACTCCTGAGTTGCCAATCCATTTCATTTATTATACTACCATTAGTGAGCCTATCAGTTGAGGAAAAAAATCTTAGGACAACTCAAGTGGGAACAAGACCCTATAGTAGCCTCTTTAGACCCACTATAATCAAAATTCTCCTTGATATTAAAGTCTTAGAGTGTTGGAAATACTGAGAGGGGGGGGTGAATCAATTTTTAGCTATTTATTCAAATTCAGCAACTTAAACATAAATCAAATATACATCCAATGAAGCATATTAAAAGATCACATAACACTTGATATGATTACGGGGAAACCTTGATTAGAGGAAAAAACCCGGTGGGAATTAGTACCCATAAATATTGTACTAGCATAATGAACCTATTAAAGTTCCTTTGCCCTGTTAGAAGCAGTCTTTACAATGCGACTACAATGACCTAGTTAATGGTCTGACCCTGTTAGGAGTCTTTTACAAACAACCCTATTAGGAGTGAGGACTCACTATCCAAGAGCTCACTTCTCAAAGAGAAAGAAGGCTACAACCTCTTGAGAATAGATATACACTATATCCAAAGATGAACTGTTGTATGTCACACAGATGTTTGATCAGTTCCAGTTATGCACTTATGCTCTTAACTTCTTTAAGTGCTCTATTTCATACTAGTATCTTCATACTACTCTGCTATACATCTTCTCTAACTTATTCAATGACACTTCAAATGTATCTTTGCATTATATATATATATATATATATATATATA
>MU224350.1:2362888-2399886 GCA_018584345.1 Thuja plicata | reverse complement strand
TCGAGGCTTTGTCCTACAGAATATTGTAAGTGAAATGCCCATGTGGCTTTGCATATTGTAATTCTGAAAGTTTGTAATTCCACATTTGTGGAGATAATAAGAAGCCCATTTTCTATTCTTGCAAATTTTTGTTGTTTCTCTGTTTCTATTATGTGTTTGTGGCATTAAGGGGAGCACCCTTCATCAGAAACCTACCTCAAAAGGAGCTTGAGTGTTCTTTACCTTGCTCCTTGTAGTTCTTGAGGATGGATGATTAGTAGGCACTTACTTCCTTCCTCTAGAATTCTTGCTAGCTAATAATGGTGGAGATGCATCTAGATCAATGGTGATTGATGGCATAGATGCATCTTCATTTCATTTCTTCTTCTTCTTCTTGGGCATATCATCAGTCTTTTCTATTTTTACTTCTATGGGAGTCTTCTCAAGTTCTTTGGATATCTTAGCTTCTCTAGTTTTGTCAAGATCTTCTTGTGTAACACCATGAACTTTTAGGATATTTGAGGTAATCCTAGATGCCTTCCTTTTGTTCTCAGTACTGTATAAGATAGAATCAACTTGATTTGTCTTTTCTCTACAAGTGCCTAGTCTAGGTTCATTGGGATCCTTGGGCGTAGATAGGAGGACTTGTGCATAACCTTCCAAAACATGTTCTTTGACTTCATAACCCAGAGGGTGAATCCATTTCGTCCTAGGCTCAACTGCCTCCATGCAAGTATAGTCACTCTCCACCATGAAGCATGTGATGTCTTTGTACTTCTCAACTCTTTTCTTAGGTATCTTGAACCTCTTCTGCATCTTGATCCTGAATTTCTTGATGTCCATGTCCATATAATCCTTAACACTACTATTTGATGTGGCTTTTAGTGAAATCAGTGACATAGTGGGTTTGCTTCTGCCTAGGTAGAGTTTTGCAACCTTTCCTACTATGTGGAAGTAGAGATATATGATCAGTGAACCAAACCTGAATATCTTTCTCTTGTCATGCTTGATAGCTCAGATGTTGTCAATCAATTGAGCATGCAATATCTCACATAGATTGTACTGAGTATTGTCTTTCACCATTTTTATTGTTGCTAAGACAGTGGCTGCAGATACACTGTTTAGTCTGCTTGTGTGCTAGAATTTATAACCTAGTATCATGGTAACTAGCTTAATGTCATATTCCTTGATGGGATCAACTGTCATACCACACCTATCACTCCTGGATAATCATGCTTGCTCCACTTGTTTCTCAACATCTTTATCAGTTGGAAGAACTGGTCCAGTCTTGGGTAGTCTACTCATCTCATGAATTAGATCTATAGTGATGCAGACAGGAACCTCACCTATCCAGTATAGATCGTCATGTATCCTACTCAGTAGTATCTTCACCCATTCTATCTCATAAAAATTGTGCGCATTGGAATACTTAAAGATAGGGTTATCAGTGAGATGCTTGTATTCATCCTTGAATGTATAATCTGGTTTCATCATAGAACCCATGAGAGATGAAATGTTGTTGTCTCCAATAGTTTCCTTCTTGCAATAAAAATATGCGTGGATGTCTTCTGCATGAACGACTCCAAGTGGAGTCCTAGAGAATTCTCCTTCGACATCATCTAGTATGGACTTGAATGGATGCTTCTTAAAAAAAATCGCTTCCTCTCAACAATGTCAAATATAACAGGGGTTGCCATACTTACTTGCAAGTAGGTTAAGTAGGGTTTCATGATGATTCTGAAATGACATGACTGCTAGGGTTTCGTTCCAAACATAATCCATTCACAGACCAACTAATCCTTGAAGTTGTAGTCTTTTGATGATCGATGCTTATTTTCTTTCTGAATGCCTCAATCTCAAATGCAAAGTGAAGCTATTTTAAGATCTTTTGCCAGTTTATATAAAGATCAATTGCATTTAATGCTCATTGTTGTAAAGCAGTTTGCATAGAGAATTTCAAACTTTGTTCTGAATGAAGTAAGGGAAATGCGTGAATGCATACAACCTTAATTCATGATTACTTGGATGAATCCATAGGCACATACTTAGAGGTGAGTATACTAGCCATGCAGGGGTTCAGAGCTAGAATAGCTCCCCCTAAGACCATGAGGGTCAACTATTCAGAAGTAGAAGGTGTATCCACTAACGATGCATCTGCTACCTTGTTCTCTTCATTATCCTTCTTTACTTCAACCCATATTTTATCTGAATTATCTTTGGCTTCCACAAACTTGAATTCTCATGATTCTACAAACAAAGACTTCTTGGGATTCTCTTGTCCTTTTGTTCTTGATCTGCAAAACCTTGAGATGTGTCCAGCTTTTCCACATGAGTGATAGATGATAGGAGGTCTAGTGTTGTTATTCATCATGCTGCAATTTTTTTTTGTGTGTCCATTGTAGTTACATATCTGACATCTAATGTTCTGCAATTTTCTTTGAGGTTGATTTCTCTGATTGAATTGTGTCTGATTCCTTTGGTTTAGTTGTGGCTGATTTCTTTGATTTGTTTTGCAATGGATAGCCCTATGACCAAACTTATTAATGGAGTAACAGTAACCATTGAAGGGTCTTACATTCTTACAATCTCTTTCCAAGTGCCCATGCTTGTTACATGCATAGCAAGTATGATTGACTACCTTGTGCTTATCTTCTGCTTTAGTCTCTTCATGATTTTAAGTTTTCTTTTCTTTTGAAGAATTTGTTAGAGCTTTCTTTCTTTCTTGTGATGAGTTGATCTCAATTTAAGATAAACTGTATCCCATACCAGTGGTGTCACCTTTTATCTTTTGTGCATAGATCTATGATTGAATCAAATCAGAGCTTGTGTATAGTTTATCAATCTTGTCTTTTGCTCCTAATAATTTAGATTCAATTTTGTTCTTGATATTTTTCCAGTTCCAAGATTTTCATATTGGCTTGTATAAGTTCTTCATCCAACTGTTTGTTTTCTTTGTTCTTTTCTTCAATAGCTGTTAAGCTATTAGTTTACTAATCATTCAATTCTTCTATCTTATCTTTCAAAGACTTGTTCTCTTCATTCAGTTTCAAATCATTGGTGGAGCAATCTTTTAGTTCTTTCCTTAGTTTCTTGATAAGTATTTGTGAGCCATCAAATTTTAGTTTGAGTTCTTCATTTTCTTTCTCAGATCTGTCTAGATCTTCAAGGGCTACTTCAAGATTCTTTTTTAGATGTTTGACTTCTGTTGAATCCATGATATCCTCAAGTGGTTTATCTTTTCTCTCTGAGGACCAGGCTTTGATACCAATTGTTGGAAACACTGAGAGGGGGGGGTGAATCAGTGTTTATCTATTTATTCAAATTCAGAAACTTAAACATAAATCAAATATACATCCAATGAAGCATAACACAAGATCACATAACACTTGATATGATTACGAGGAAACCTTGATTAGAGGAAAAACCCCAATGGGAATTAGTACCCACAAATATTGTACTAGTATAATGAACCTGTTAAAGTTCCTTTACCCTGTTAGAAGAAGTCTTTACAATGTGAGTACAATGACCTGGTTAAGGGTCTGACCCTACTAGGAGTCTTTTACAAAAAACCCTATTAGGGGTGAGGATGCACTATCCAAGAGCTCACTGCTCAAAGAGAAAGAAGGCTACAACCTCCTAAGAATAGATATACACTATATCCAAAGATGAGCTGATGTATGTGACATAGATGTCTGATCAGTTCTAGTTATGCGCTTATGCTCTTAACTTATTTATGGGCTCTATCTCATACTAGTATCTTCATACTTCTCTGCTATACATCTTCTCTAACTTATTCGATGACACTTCAAATGTATCTTTGCATTACATATATATATATATTTATGCCTGAATAGACGCGACTACAAACAAGACCTTAGTCAGCCCGTAAACATAATACACAATGCTTCCAAAAAAATTAGCTTAAGCGTGTTTACAACAATGTTTAATACATGCTTAAAAACTTATTACAATAGGTGCTTAGCCTTTACATAAAAAAACATTACATGCTAATCAAAATAATGAAGTCGTCTTCATACTTTGTATTCTAGACTGCTGGTTAACTTTTTCTTTCTGTAACTTGTCTGTACTGCCATTTTGTACCATGCATGTATAGGGTAATCATAATAACATACCATAGAGATTAAGTCTGAATGCACATAACCTTATGTGATCATACACATGTGCGTTGATGCCCTGATCAACTGCAAGTCACTGTTATGTTCTGTCTTCTGCACTTAGTCAATTTTTACTTCATAGTTAACTATCAAAAACTTCATATGACTTTGTTTCCATAATGACAACACAAAATAATCCATATACTCCCTGGGAGTCAACTTTCCAACATACAGGACATAGCTATTCTAAGAATTTATTCTAATGCTTGATAATTGTAGGGCTGCAAGGCCTCAATCGTACATGTGGGATTACATTATCTAAGTACTTAGATTATCTAAGAGTGATCATATAAGTGTAAGGAGGATAGTAACCTCCCAAAGATACTCATTGTATCATGCCTTCCTAAGAATTTGGAGTCAGCTAATATGACATTGTTAAGCCATTGTGTGGATTCATAGTGGCCATATTCTGATTAGCTCTTGAAGTGTACCTAAGTTTGTGAGTGAGGATTTTCATGCTCTGTTGATTCCTTAGGGTAGGAAATGATTGACTTCCTTCATTAAGATTTAACCAAGAAAACATATTCCTCAAAGATCAATTATTTCATATCAACTTCATTATCACTACTGGTTGGATCCTACAAGGTTGCCTTTTCCCTTGTTGGACTATTTTCAAACACATTATTTTTATTTTCTTATGGTTTGAATGCTTGAAAACCAATTATTGCCATTGAAAAAATTGACATAGAATTAGACCAGAAAAACCCAATTGATCAGAATTCATCAAATAAATCAAAAAGTAATCTGGAATCAAAATGTCATCTCTGACCTAAGAATGTCATCTCTGAATTGGAATGGTCATCTCCATAGATGATCATCTATGTTTGAAAGTTGTCATCTCCATATAAAAATAGAGATAAATCAGACCTTGCAAAAACATCATAAATTCAATTTCCTAGAGGCTCTCAAAAGAATTTGTCATGAAACACCTCTTTACCCAATTAAAACTAACATTCTCTCCATGGGACATGACCGATTCAGGAAAGCATAAAAAAGATAATCCCAGGTTCCCCATGTTTATAAAGAGAATAACGCAACTCATAGAAATTTAAAGTATACCAAAATATAATTGAATCAACTCAACAAGAAATCAAGGATATTGAGAAATTTAAATTCATCATCTTCAACAAAAATCTTTCCCATATCATGGCCAAAAATAATGTGAATCACACCTTTATTCATTTCGAGAGATATGACTAGATGAGCTTCATTGTTGACCTTTAAACCTCAAATCCAATCCAAAATAAATTCATAACCTCCTTATCTTCACAAGATCATCATTTATTCTTGGAGAAAAAAAAATTAATCACCTTTGGACTACAATTGAATCGAATCCAATCTTTCATTCCTTCATCCTTCCTAGGTTGAAATATTCTAATCAAAAGTGTTACAGAACTTCACTTCTAGAAAACTCATTTAATCAAGTTACTACTTGTAGAACATTAGTCTATATCAATTAATTAATTCCATTAACCCTATCCTATTTTTCTTGGGATCATAAGTTTCACCTAGGTTTTTATCTCAAAACCTTTAAATGCAATCCAATAAATCAATCTCAATCAAATAAATTCAAATAATCCAATATAATCAACCCAAATCCAAATCAAAACTAAACCAAATCCAAATTGTTTCTCCAAGTGACATCTTTCATCATCATAAAATATTCCAATCTTCATACTTCATCCTCCATCCTTCATCTTTCATCTTTCGTCTTTCAGAGGTCACCATTATATGGTAGTTACTCAATCCCAAGGTCAAAACATGAGGCACACACAATAAAATACAAACCATGACGATGCGAATCCTTTTTCTTATCCATTCTTCCAAGGACATGAATCATAGCTTGAGGACATCACCAATGTCCCTGAAGAAAATGAATTGGTGGATCAAGATGAAAGACCTACTAAAGTGAATGATTTTCTCAGTGATCCATACAATATAGATATAGTTGAGAAGGCCATTAATTAGAATAGTGGAGATATTTTCCTAAAAATTATCAAGAATAGTGTCACAATACCCACCAAATTCAATGAACCTATCCTTTTCAGAAATATCATCAGGGCTAAAACCACTGCAAACATGGCCACGACCTCAACTTATAATGAAACATCATCCCAAGATAGAGGCAAGGCCACTTTTAGTGGACCTTCTACATTAATCCCTGCATCAACCTTGCAACCAAGATTTCAATTGATGGGGGAACAAATTCAACAAATCCTTAGTGTTTTTTCCAACATGACCTCACATGATAGCACTCATACTACAATTAATACCTTTACTAGTGTTGGTGCTAGTTGTGATGTGTAAATGTTGTACCTACAAGAATCTTGCACACAATCACTCAATACGACTTTAGATTAACATGTTAGTACAAAATATAATCGAATTGCACCAAATTGAAACAATCAACAGGTCAAAAATGTCATATTGCTTCCTAGCTATAAGATTTACATGAATTTCATCAAATTCTCTCAGATTAAGCATGAATTCATAGCAAATACACAATCTAAGATGGAAGATTCATGATAAAAATGCATAAAATATTGTTTAATTATGCTCCATTATTGCTCAAATGCATGAAATTGACAATTCAAATGAAGAAAAAATGAGCTAGATTAGCTAGATATTGAAATTGACATTAGTTATCTAGAAAAACCACTATTTGTATATATGAAATGAGCTTAGAATGGCTTCATTATATAGGTTTTTCTTGGAGGGAAAAGGCTCAAATTCAAATTCAAATTTTATGGTTGAGATACATCCATGAGGGATGCTCAAGATTGAATCCCAATTGATCCATGTGATTTCTTGTTATTGGTTGGAGGTTTGAATTTTGAGGCAAGTTGAAGGAATATAAATGTTTGTATTAATTAATTCCTTTTAATTAAAAACCTTAGCCTTGTGTTTTTCAGTTTTTATTTGATTTAAATGAACAAGATTAATTAATAAATTAATGCCTCTTGGTGTGTGATCTTGGATTCTTGATTTTTGATGAATTATATTATTAAAATGATCTAGTTCAATTAAATAATTGTGATTAGCTTAGAATTTTATGTCTTGGTTAGGACTTAGGGTACTTGATTTCTGATTATGGCCTCTGAGTTCATCAGACCATTTTTAGGTGATTACATTTCACCCTCTTTGAATTGATGTGTGATTAGTGCGTTGATTGTAAGAACATCTAATGTTGAATAGCGATCAAATAGTTTGATATTAATCTTGATGAAACTATTCCTTATTTGAAATTGATTCTGAACTTGATCGAATGAAAAGCTATTGAAGCTATGAAATTGATGCCCCAGCTTGGTATATTTTTGAGGATATATTGAGACTAGAAAAACCAATTTGATGTGAAGCGGTGAAATTGATTACCTGCCTGATTATTGAGGATAATAACGCATAACCAATTTCATGTGTAGCGATGAAATTTATTACCATTATAGCGATTGAGATCCTAATTAAATACTCAGTTTGATGTTAAGCGATGAAATTGATATCTGACAAGACCTGATTCAGAAAGATTGACTAGACAACCAGTTTGATGTGATGCGATGAAAATCATTTATGGAAAAGATTTGAACAAATGATCAATTTGATGTGAAGTGTTGAAACTAATCACTGTTGAGAATTTGATTAAGATAACTCACTTGATATGAGTCTTGGTGAAGTCAATTATCTCTTGATGTTCTGATGAAGAGACTACCAATTTGATGTGGTGTGATGAAATTGATATCTCCACTGATGATTGAAAGTTGAATACCAGCAAGATTGATTAATTTATTGTGAAGCAATGAAATCATTTGTTCCTAGATTAGTTGATTTTTTAATTTAGAACTATCAACTTGATATGATGTCTGATGAATATTTTCCCAGCTATTGGAAATTTGATTTTATTGATAACTTGATCGATTGCAAAGTCAAGTTAGAATTGATAATCCCCCAATTATTGAATAGATTGAATGGATTGTGTACCATGATCAATTGATTGAGAATGATTTATTATGCCCCCTTGAAATCAAAATGGACGTGAAATTTCTTGGTTTCTAGGTAAATAAAGTCTCAATGAGAATGATAACCTTGGAATGGGGATTTTAATTCTAACAAAAATGATAGTGGAAAGAACCATAAAGAAACTAATTCTCATTTGGTCAAAATTAGACTTCATATGGCAAAGATTGGGCCAAAAAGGTGAAACTAAAGAGCATTAGATTGGGTGAAAATTTTGAAATTAATTACCCCAAAATATGATTAAATAGGGTAAAATCCAAATTTTACTATTCATTTTCATTATTCATAGTGAGAGAATTCAAGAGCTCAGAGCAAGAAGATGTCAATCCTAGTGGAGTCACACTATTTTGATCTTGTTAGGCAACATCAGATACCTTCTAGCTATCCTATTGTGGTATGTAGTCAACGACCTCTTATCAAATTTGTCATTAATTCTCATTAATGTGTTGAAAATTTGAATTTATAGCTATTGTAGACCAAATTTCATTTAGGGTTTGTAGAAGGTCATTGTGTAGAATGTCATTCCCAGTAAATTCCATGGTGGTTCCAGTAAACGATACATCATTTTTTATTATTTTGTGAAACTTCATTTCCCATTTTTAAAGTGTCATTTCCCATCATCCCAAAATCATTTTATGTGAAACATAATTTTCAATTGTTGAAAGGTTGGTTTTAGAGAATGAAACATCATCTCCGATGTACAATGTCATTTATGGAGAATCAAGCATTGTTGCCCACGAAAAACATCATTTTTGGGTAAAATGACATATGCAGTTACTGTTTCATTATTTTTAGGACAATGGTTTAAAAATAGTTTTTTTTTCCTTAGAAATTTCTAGTTTCTAATTTTGATGATTGCGTTGAACATTTAGCTGCTGAGTTTTACCTATTTTTGTTCTTCTATTTCTTGCATATATCTGATTTGTGCCTATTGTTGAACTTGTATATTGATAGAGGTACCCTATTGATGCGAGTTCCATATCCTTGTGTCTTTTCCATAATTTATGCCCTATTTGCGATAGATAGGAGAGACATTAGATACTATGGTCTAGGTCATTTGATTTATATGCCCAAGTATTAGATTAACAAGGGATTGTTGACCACATTGATTGAGAGATGGAATTCATAGCATAACACATTTCATTTTCCCACCGGCAAGATCATTGTTACCCCTGAGGATGTGTGGAGAAGTTTGTGCATTCCTATGATGGGAAATTTTCCCTACTTTGATTCTATTAGACTTCCCTACATAGATACAGAAGTGCGAGTGTTTCAAGATCCACTGACCATTGATAGGCACATTACTTAGGAGTGGATGGAGAGGCAGTATGCGGTCCTACCTATAGTGTTGGCCAATTTGATCAATGGATTTATTGTACCTGATCGGAGTGCACATGGGTTTTCATTTGATTGTGTAGATTTTTGGAGGATTTAATTTAGACTCCATAAAGGATGGCTTGGGGTACCTGTCTCCTCTCCCTCTTATACCATGATCTAAATCAGGTGGTCTATCAGTAGGATAGATCAATGTCTATTGGATTACATCTTTTACATATCTAGGCCTGGGAGCACATCCAAATTACATGACCATTTGTTCTATGGTCATACTAGTGAGATGAGCCATATGTATATATGTATGGTGAGGATATGGTGGAGCCCCATCTAGGTGACCTGACTTACTAGCGACAGGCTATAGATGATATGATAGTAGTTATCTTGCATCCAAAGCTCGATTGCAAGGAGTTGGGTAGTGACAAGCTAGAGATTCCTTTTGTGTGCACAAAGTGATATTTGATTGGTCACACTCTATATATCATTGAGAGGTTATTGGTTACCTATGTTCTCAAATAGTTTGGTATGGAACAACCGATGCCACATGGATTTGTATCTTACCCATGGACTTGAGATGAGGAGTCGTAGTGGGGACCATAGTTAAGGTATGACACAATATTTCATGAGAATCATTGGTTGGTACCTATTCACTAGGATTATGCTCTTGATATCATAGATGCGAGGATGAAATCAGACTACTCCATTACTTTGTGCAACATCTATTTCCACGGTTGAATTCTCCTGATGAGGTGACACCTACCATGGTAGATCTTATAGATGATGGTGGTGATGATGACAGGGGTGGTGGAGTAGTTAGGGTACCCACCCATAGATTATCAAGAAATAGTGGTGATGATAGTGGCGGTAGGGGTGGCAGAGATCAGGGTGGTCAGCAGAGACTAGTTAGAGTGAGATTCACAAGTCCTACATAGATATCTGCATCCCATGTTCCTTCTTCTACATAGGGTCCTTTTTCCTCTCAAGTGCCTCCTATTGTGTCTCCTACTCAGATTCCTTGTGTATCTAGGATACCCTTGGAAAAATAGGGATTATCTTTGGCACATGTGTTGTCTTCTCCTAGTGTGCACTTTTCATCATAGTTGTAGCCAGTTACACAGGTACCCACACATCTGAGGGTTACCAGGAAAGTTACTCCAGGTGTGTAGCTAGGTATTTAGATAGGCGAGCATACAGGTGTACCCCCACAAATGGGTACAGGTCCCACAAATGTACAAATAGGTCCTCCTCCTCAAATAGGTATAGGTATAGGGATTCCTTCACACACAGGTGCACCTCCATAAGGTATTGGTGATGTTGCTCTGATTTCTCATCTACACACAGAGAGAGGTCAGTTACAGACTCAGATATTTGTGTTACAAGAGTAGTTATTAGACATAGATAGATCCTTAGAGATATGTTTCCTTGTAGCACATTTAAGCCTCCTATTACCAGGCAACTTATTTTGTAGTAGTGCTAGATCCTACTGCCAGAGTCACACCTTTTTCAAAGGAAGTGACATAGTCACAGGGTGTATCAGCTCCAAGAAGATCTGGTGTGCCTCCACTAGGACCTCCTAGGGATGATGTTGGTAGTGAGTTATGAGTACCACTGAGCATTGTTTCTATTCTGATGATGTATAGATATTGTGTTGATATAGAACCTTTTTGATAGACTTGTATGATGTATCCCATGGATATTTTGATATATGATGACATTATCTTTTCCTTTGATATATTGGTATCTTTTTCACTAATATTTTTATATTCATATGATGTGAGATGTAGTTCTATGTGGATGCATTATGATATGAGATGTTTTATGATTATGCTTTGAGAACTTTGTTTTATTTCTTGATGTTGTGAATGCAAATGTATGGATGCATTTATTTATTTTTAGATCTTTTTGATGCATATATGTGTGAATTTAGGTTCATGTTATGGACACACATGTGGATGATTTAATCATACTTAATGAAATGCAGATGAAAATGCACTTTACATGATTATATAATTGATTGTTTTTATTTTAGTGATTAAAATACTCAATCATGAGAGAAATTATACTATGTTGATTGTGATTAGATTTTTTTTTCCCACCTAAGATTGATGTTATTAAAGCCCTTTTTTAGCACATGTTCATAAGATGCAATGCAACCTCCCTAGAAATAAATGCACATCCTAGCATGTAGTGTAGCTTCTATCCTTTTCTATCATTTATTGCTTATTTCATCATTGAGCTTTAGCGGACCCACTATGATACAACCAATATTGATACTCACATGATCACGTTAGCATGAATATCACTTTTCTCAGATACAAGTATGTACAATCATCACTGGTACTTAGGAAATCATGATAATATTAGTATGACTTGTGTTAGATGTTTGAATTTAGTAGAATCATCATGAATAATTTCTTTATCTTATTGATATGAATACTAATGAGTTTAGTTGTGATATTTTATTTTGACACAAGCATCAAGATATGAAAGATCATGATGTCCTAAGCATCAATTTTGTCAACAAACAAACAACAAACAAAGAAAATATCATATTTATTCCTCGATATTCTAGTAAAAAGAATCATAGAATCTCTTCAAAGATATGATAATCATCAATTGATAAGATAAAACTCCTTTCTAGCATACATATTTGCTTTGGTCTCAGAGCCTTTCATGTAGCTAGAGTTTTGTCATCATAGACCAACGCAAATACTGATATAGATCACATACAAAAATAAAAAAAAATATCATACCCCATATCTTTGTATTTCTAGTATTAGAGGATCATTGAAGCACTCGGGAGATATGACCAACGAAAAACCAATAATGAACAAGCAGTCATTCAAAGAAAAATATCTTGACTTCATTGTTGTTTCTCTAGTACATGTTAGCACTGTATATTGTAAATTTTTCCCATGAAGGCTAAGAAGTGGTTTTTCCCACATCATTGTTGGTAAGCTCTTTTAAAGTTTTGAAACTAAAATGCTAGGGTGTTTGGGATTTTAATTCTTTATCAAGCTTGGCATTTATGTTTTGTTGCACAATCGTGATTTTTTAGTCATGTGTCTTAAGTTGTCGTGCGGGGGGCATTTTATTTTAAGTCCTAACTCCTAGCAGGGCCCATGTATTAATATTTCCTAAGTCTAAAGTCCCTATGATGTTCCATGCTTAAATATGTTTAGAAAGTCAAGGTTAATCTAATGGTGGGCGTAATGCCTTGATCAAAAGATGCATGAAGGATAACCATCAAAGTTAAAGGTGAGAACCAATGTCGATCAGATCTATTTTAATCCAATGGTGGGGGAGATCCCATGAACAAAAGATGCAAGGAGGTTTATCTTCAAGGCATCGTGCTTACATGACACATGGCTGGTAAGAAAGATCATATTTTATCTAATGGTAGGCATGATGCTTGGTACAAAAGGTGTATGTTGTTTATTCATCACGAGATCACACCTAGCTGATAGGTGTTCATGTTAGGAATAACAGTCCATAAGACAACTAAGAGGGGGGTGAATCATTTGTGCAATAGATTATTAAACTTTAAACTTTATGAACCATAACATCAAAAGTAAATAACATAGTAAATGCCAATCACCATAACACAATGTTTATTGTTGAGGAAATCCTATTCAAGGTAAAACCCCGGTGGGAATTAACGCCCACAAAATAATGTACTAAGAGTATAGTATCCCTGTTAAAAGATATTAGCCCTGTTAGGAGCTTGTTATTACATTACAATACAGTCCCTATTAGGAGTCAATGAAAGTAGTAGGCTCACTACCCAAAGAAGGTTAAAGCCACCCTCAAGGATTCACAATCTGCATCAAGTCTATACATCAAATACACAATCTAGTGAACTATCTGATAGCAACTATATTTTCTTGGTCAGTTCCAATGAAGTACCAACTCTTCTCTCTATCCAGCAGTCAAGCTTCGTAGCTTCACAAATCTCTACTCTTTTCTTTCTCTACCACACTTTTCACAAATGAAAAGATCACTCATATATACCCTCTTACAATAACCCATTACATCGGCCAGTTAAGCTTTCCTAATACACAATTAACTAGGTCAGCCAATTAAGGCTTCCCATCATACAAATAATTATATAATCCCTTTCTAAGATACACACAATACCTATAACCCTTGTCCACTAGCTGTCCAACACTCAACAAGTTATTTTTAAGTCCATCAACAAGTAATACATTGTCAATGTTAGTGTTTCCATCCAAAGAAATAGATCCAACTCCAATAATAAGTTTAGGATTATTGTCACCAAATCTGACAACACCACCATCATGTTTCTTCAAACTCACAAACTTATTCCTATCTCTAGTCAAATGGTGTGAACATCAATTGTCTATAACCCATTCAAATTTATTTTCAACTCGAGATACTAGGGATTTGTCATCATGCATAGGTGCATCATCTTTAATAGCAATGAATCCAATCTCATCAAATTTATCATCCTCATCATCATATATTCCCTCACTAGAATAATAACAGTCCTTATCTTTTGAGAACTTAAACTTGAAAAACTTAGGTTTGTTCTTTGGGATTCTTGTAGGACATCTAGATGGAAAATGACTAATCTTGTTACATGAAACAAATTTCAAAGGTAATTTTCCTTCAAATTTACCCTTACCTCTCTTTTCTCTTCTAGAAATTAGTGCCACAATTTCATCTAGCTTTCTTTCTTCTTCCTGTATTTATTCCCATTCATCAGCGTAAGCTCTAAGTTCTTCTCTTAGATCACTACTACTTGCATTTCCAGATAAGGTCTTCTTGTTCTTGTGCACATTTTCCTTGAATGCTGAATCTACCCTAGGTAAAGTGTCTCCCAATTCTATGGCCTCGAATGTAGTAAGCTTTCCAATCAGCATCTCTCTGGTGAAGTTCGGTGTCAAAGGTATGATCTCCTCTATAGCCTATACTTTGGTTCTATATGCAGGTGTCAAAGATCTAAGAATCTTTTCAATTACTTCTTCCTCACTATAAGTACCTCCAAAGTTCCTAATACCAGTAACTACCTTAGTAATTCTCTGTGCATATGCTCTGACATTCTCATCTTCTCTCATCTTCAATGATTCCATCTTTGTTTTCCAGTTCTGCAACTTTGCTTGTTTTGTAAATTTGTCTCCAACATACAATGCTTCCAGTCTTGTCCACATGTCATGTGTAGAGTCCAAATCCTTCACTTCAGTGAATTCTCCTTCAGATAGGGCACTGATTAGAGATTCCCTTGCAACCATATTGTAGGAAATTAATTTATTTTCTTCTTTAGTAGCCTTGTCCATCTCATCCTTATTCGCTATCTTTTCATTCTTCTTTTTGATCATCTAGTACTCAATTCCCAGAAATAGAAAATGTGTTCTCATCTTGTTCTGCCAACTGTCAAAGTTTTTAGGAACAAACTTTGGACTATCCTTCTTGTAGTAAGTCATCTTTAGGATCACCTCTAGTTGTTAAAATTTCTCTCTAAGGACCAGTAGCTCTGATACCAATTTTTAGGAATAAAAGTCCACAATAAAACTGAGAGGGGGGGTGAATTAGTTATGCAATAGATTATTAAAATTTAAACTTTATGAACCATAACATCAAAATTAAATAACACAGTAACTGCCAATCACCATAGCACAATGTTTTTTGTTGAGGAAACCCTATTAAAGGTAAAACCCTGGTGGGAATTAACACCCACAAAATAATGTACTAAGAGTATAGTATCCATGTTAAAAGATATTAACCCTATTAGGAGCTTGTTATTTAATTATAGTACACAGTCCCTGTTAGGAGATAGACCCTGTTAGGAGTCAATGAAAGTAGTAGGCTCAGTGCCAAGGCTCACTGCCCAAAGAAGGTTAAAGCCACCCTCAAGTATTTACAATCTGCATCAAGTGTATATAGCAAACACATAATCCAATGAACTGTCTAATAGAAACTATCTTTTCTTGGTCAATTCCAATGAAGTACCACCTTGTCTCTCTATCTAGCAGTCAAGCTTCATAGCTTCACAAATCTCTGCTCTTTTATTTCTCTACCACACTTTTCACAAATGAAAAGATCACTCATATATACCCTCTTACAATAACCCATTAGGTTGGCCAGTTAAGCTTTCCTAATACACAATTAACTAGCTTAGCCAATTAAGGCTTCCCATCATACAAATAATTACATAAGCCCTTGCTAAGATACACATGGTACCTATAAAAAGTACACAATATTTACAATTCATTACAAATACTTCCAAATCCGCAATCCATGCTCAGAATTAATTTCCACACATTACAAGTCTGAAGTCGACCAAGAAATAAGTCTTCTCCAAAACACATGCCACATATGACATCATCAGTACCCAAATAGAAATTGAAATCAACCCATTTCACCATCATATGTCGGCTCTCCATCAGTAAGCTATGCTTGAAACACACGTCAAAATCAAGAAATAAGTCTTCTCCAGAGCACACGCCACATATGACATCATCAGTACCCAAATAGAAATCAAAATCAACCCATTTCACCATCATATATCAGCTCTCCTCAACAAGATATGCCCGAAAGATAGAGACCTTCTCTGTCTAGAATCACAGTCATAGTCCAGAAAAATAGTCTTTACTAAAACAACTGTAACATCCATGATATGAAACATAAAGTCAAGAGGCCTGAGATGTAAGGTCAAAACTCAGTCTTCTACTTAAATCCAACTTCTCTTGTTCTAGTTCATCTGTACAGTGTTCATACACACCTTCGAGTCAAGTAACTAGTCTATCTTCTTTCATAGAAATATATGTTGACATCAGTGACAAAACATGAGTATCAACAACATGATTAGTACCAAAAACTAATATCATCCAATAGTTCATTCAGAGATCTCACCCAAGTGGGACCAAAGGTTCTATGTGGAGCTTCCAGTGAATAAGATTGATGGTGGTTGCAATCTTGCAAGGAAGAAAATAATATTCTATTGTGGTGTGTGATTATGCGTGGAGATGCCACATGTCTTGCGCCAATGACATGGATGTGGGACCGGATGCATATCAAATAAAATGGTGCATTGAATGATCTTTCTAATGGTTATTCAATGTTGGATGTTACTCAATGGAGGGGCCCCACATGCCACATCATTTCTATTGAATGACTTTATTTCTAAGCGGTCCATTTTCTTCGTTGTTTGATGGCAGTTTTTGTTCGATGGAAGGCTCGCGGGTTTTTAAGGATTGATCAGATGTTCATATTTAAAAATTTATTTAAGGTTTCATCTTGACCTTTGATTGATTTGATGCACTAGGGGTGACCGTTGAGGTAGATATTTGAATATTTAATCTTTCTGAGGGTTTCCAAGGTATGGTGGTGTGTCTTGGTCACAAGGAAGTGGTTGGATTTTCTCTACAAGGTTGATATGCATTGATGGAATGAGTTAATGGATTTAGGCTAGTGGTTGTGTAGATCAGATCAAATCATTTTTGATCTTTTGGAGAAAGATCAGACGGTGTTTGCAGCATGGAAGGGCAAATATGCCCTAGATGAAAAAAAGAAATAGGAACACCCCATTGTTCCTTCAATAGATGGTAGTTCTCTAGAATCTTGAGGTGGTCAATAGTTGCAAATAGATTTTGTGCATAAAATATTAAAAACAAAGGTTCCACTTGGAAAAGGAAAAACATTTTTGAATTTTTTTCAAAGGCCCTGCGGTCAAATGAGAAATTGTCTTTAAAATATTGTAACAACTCAGTTATTGGTTCTATTGTATTCTTATCTTTCATGATGAATCAATCTTTGTCTTTACCTTGAAATCTATAGCTTGTTGCATCCTTAGTTATAAAAGGATTCCAATACTACTCGGATGAGGATAGTCATTTTTTTTAATCGTAAATGATTGTAAAACTCTAGTATTGGACAAAGAAATTAAATAGGTATTTGAATTTTATTTTGAATGTAATGGCCATTTGATATGAAGATAAATGAAAATCCATCAATAGTTTCTAAAAATTCTATGAATGGTTGTCTTTTTTTCAGATTTTGAGTTTTGTTTAAATTGAATGGTTAATGATTGTTCAATTTATCTACTTATAAGGCAGGTTGTGAAATCATTTTAGGATTTCTCTCAAGGAGAGAATTAATTTACTTAGATTTGTTTCTATGAAATTCAAAATTCTTAACAATCTGATGATTTTATCAAATATGTATATGAGGAGTGATATGCAAGGTATATTTATCCTCCATTTAAATCTGTAGATGTTTCTGTTAGAATAGTCCCAAAGGATAACTGAGAGGGGGGGAGGGGGGTGAATCAGTTATCAGCCAATTTAATTATTTTATCTTATTAACTCCAGAATACAATAAAGTAAATTCACATTCAGATAACACAATAGACAACACCACAATTTGGTTACAGGGAAACCAAATGGTAAAAACCCCGATGGGAATTAACACCCACAATGAACTATACTTGTTTATAATAATCCCTATTAGAAGATCTTGCAACCCTATTAGGAGTTTTTCTTTACAATGAAATAAGTATAGTGACCTAGTTAAGGGTCTGACACTGTTAGGAGTCTTTTACAAATAACTCGGTTAAGGGTGAGGACTCATTATCCAAAAGCTCACTTCTTTAATGGTTAAGGCTACAACCCTGAAGAATAGATATGCACTATATCTAATGATGAACTATAGAGTAGACCTACTATCTTGATCAGTTCCATTGTATTGTAATCTTTTACTTCTTCTTCACATAGATCCTTGATGAATGAAACTCAACTGATATTCTACTCTACACTTTCCTGCATCTTTTCTTATCATTCACACTTAGCATTCCACAAAGGACCTGCTATAAGTATCTTCCTCAAATTATAAGATCAAGGCACTTGTTAGACAACTCTTTATAAAATCCTTGTCAGCTTTACTAATCACACAAGCATAATTACAATTGTACAATATAAACTGAATAGACGCGACACTTCACTAAGTCGGCCTCACCAAATTAACTCTAACTTTGTAATATTTTTGAAACATGTTTGGCGCATTTAGATAACTATCATAAACTCATAAATAAGCTTGAATATACACATGCATATCCTGAAGATAGGTGAAACTCAAGAACTAATGCAATGCGTCGGCTCTGTACAGACATACTCCAGAAATTGTAACTGCCACATAATAGAATTACACAACACAACTGAAACTTCATATCTAAGTATGCGTGTATGAACAAAACATAAAAAACATGTCTAAAACATGAATATAACCATGCAAGGCTTAATACCATCATTCTGATAAGTACATACAGAACACTATTGTATATTATATGTTGTCATCAATGACAAACATACAATCAACTAGCTGCCAGAAGTAAATCTCCAACAATCTCCCCCTTTGAAATTGATGGCAACATATGATATTAAAAAAATATTCAACACCTGGTGTCTTCTTTCTTTTTACAATATTCTCAATATCCTCACAAATATTTCTCTACACTACTGCAGCTCCTCTGACTATGTTTATACTCCCCCATAGTATATTCTCCCCCTTACTATATACTCCCCATTTGATATCAATGGAAAAGGGCACCATAAACAATTAAGCATAGGTACTACTCTAGAAGTAGAGTAGTCAACCATTCTTCAGTCACTTAACGACTGATGTTCTTGCTAGTTTTTCTAATCAGACTTAGGAGAGGGAATTACTCCCAACTTCTCCCTGAGATACTCAAAAGTATCTTTTGATAAAGGCTTTGTGAAAATATCTGCTAACTATTCTTTGGTGCTTACATAGCCCAATTTCACTTCATTATCTGCAGCCTTTTCTCTAAGAAAATGGTATTTAATCTCAATGTTCTTTGTCTTTGCGTGCATCATAGGGTTCTTGGACATGTTGATAGTACTGGTGTTATCACAGTGAATAACAATAGGATATTCAACCTTTATACAAAAATATTTAACCATCTATTTCATCCAAACCATTGTTGAACAATTTAATGCTACTGCAACATATTCAGCTTCTACTATCGACTAAGAGATACAATTCTACTTCTTTCTTACCCAAGAAACCAACCTATCTCCAAGAAATACTTCTCCTCTAGAAGTACTCTTCCTGTCATCAAGACAACCTGCCCAATCTGCATCTGTATACACACGAAGTTGTACATTCTCTAATTTAGGATACCATAAACCATAGTCTATAGTTCCTTTTAGATATTTGAATATTCTATTTATTTCCATTAGGTTATTCTATTTTGGTTTAGCTACAAAACTTCCAACAATGCCAACTACATTAGATATGTCTGGTCTAGATTGAGTAAGATATAAGTATTCCAATCATAGACTTATATAATGTCTTGTCAAATGCTACAGAATCATCTTCTTTAGAAAGCTTGCTTCCAATTATCATAGGAGTGCATATTGGTTTATAGTCTTCCATCTTTAAGGTCTTCAATATTTCTCTCACATATTTGGATTGATTTATAAATGTTCCTTTATCTGTCTGCTTTATGTTTATTCCCAAAAAATATTTTATAGGACCAATCATGCTCATTTCAAATTCATTCTGCATTTCTTTTGCAAATTCTGAACTAAGCTTGTCATTTCCTCCAAAGATAATGTCATCAAAAAATATGGAAACAAGTAGTAGTCCATCAGGTGTCTCTCTTATGAATAAGTTGCAATCTGTTGCTCCTTTCTTAAATCCAATCCTAGTAAGATAACCATCTAGTTTCTCATACCAGGCTCTTGGGGCATGTTTTAGTCCATAGAGTGCTTTCTTTAATCTGCATACCATATCTATCTTATCTAATAGATTGAATCCTTTAAGCCGTTCTATTTATACTTCTTCCTTAAAGTCACCATTCAAAAAATCTGATTTAACATCCCTTTGATATACTTTAAAATCCTTGAATGTTGCATAAGCCAAGAATAACTTTATGGCTTCCAATTTGCTGACAGGGGAAAATGTGTCAGTGTAATCTATCCATTCCCTCTATTCATATCCTTTACACACTATTCTTGCTTTTTTTTTGTCCATTGTACCATCTTCATTCATCTTGTTCTTGAATACCCACTTTGTTCCAATCACATTTTTGTCACTAGGTCTAGGGACCAATTCCCATGTATCAATTTTTATTATTTGATCTAATTCTTCTTCCATTGATTTCTGCCAATCAAAATCCTTGCAAGCATCTTCAACATTTAAAGGTTCAATCTGTGAAAGTAAACATACCTCTTCATCCACTGATAAACATTTTGCTTTTGATCTAGTCAAAACACTGCTACTCTAATCTCCAATGATATCCTCCTTTTAATGATACCTAGATGTGAACTTTGAAAATTTTGGTGTATCATCCTCATCTGTAACCCGTGATACTTATTTTCTTGATTCAGGTTTATTACATGCAACATCAATGCAATCAAACATTTCTTCAATAACAGTGTCTTTACTGCTAGGCCTGGGTTCATCCTCAATCATAGGTGCATATTCATAATACCTTTCTTGAACCATGAACTTCTCATCAATCTTTACATGAGTACTTTCAATTATCTTCTTTAATCTCAAATTAAAACATCTGTATGCTTTGATTTTAGTAGAGCAACCAAGGAAAATACCTTCATCACTTCTAGCATCAAACTTACCAACACCATCATCTCTCTTGATGTAGCACTTGCTGCCAAATATTCTAAATTATTTTACTGTAGGTACATTACTAAAGAAAATTTCATAAGGTGTCTTATCCATGCCTAGCCTTAGTTGAGTTCTATTGATAGTATAGACTGTTGTATTAACCACATCTCTCCAATAGGTGTGCACAAATTTTCCTTCAATAATCATAATGCATGTTGTATCAAGTATGAACCTATTCCTTCTTTCTGCTATCCCATTCTACTCTAGGGTTCTGGGTGCACTCAACTATCTTTTAATTCCATGTTCTTCACAATAGTCATAAAACTGGTCAGAGGTCAATTCTCCTCCTCTATCTGATCTTAGACACTTTAGTTTTAATCCGGATTCATTCTCCACTTTGGCTTTGAATATTTTGAACTTCTCAAAGGCTCCAAACTTCTCCTTTAAGAACACAACCCACATCATTCTTGAAAAATCATCAACAAACAAAATGAAATACCTTTCTCTGTAATATGACCTAGTTTGAGTAGGACCACATAAATCTATATGCACTAGGTCTAACTTGTTTTCAGCTGAGTTCTACTTGCTTCTAAAGGAACTCCTTACATGCTTTCCCATAACATATTCCCTGCATATTGTGTCATCTAGTCTTGCCATACTTGGAAGATCTCTAACTGCCTTGACATTGTTTATCTTTACTATATTATCAAAATTGATATGACAAAGTCTCTTGTGCCATAACCAATTGTCATCCACTTTTGCAACAAAACAACTTACATCTGAAATGAGCTGGAAAACATTACGTTATGTTTTTGAGCCTGATGCAATCATGTCTCCTTCTTTGTTGCTAATAATGCATTTTTTGTCTTTGAATTCCAAATGATAACCTATGTCAAGTAGTTTTCCAACACTTAGTAAATTGTGATGTAATCCATCAACATACAGAACATCATCTATCTTATTCTTTCCATCCAGGGTTATGGATCCTCTGCCTATGATAGGTTTAGGAGTGTTATCTCCAAATCTAACCATACCACTTTTGTACTTGTCTAGATGAACAAATCTATCTTTATCATCTGTCATGTGATGAGAGCATTCACTATCAATGATCCAATTAGTTTTGATGTTTGCTTTGGAATTTAGGGCTAACTCCTGTGTTTCCTTTTCATCTTCAATGTCCATATGCTCAATCAATTTTTCCATGTCTTTAAGGGAAACAAATCCAATTTCATCTTCTTTTGAATCTTCATCAGTTACACCTTCTTCAACATGATAGCATTCCTTCCTATATTTAGGTTTATAGTCAGATCTGAATTTCTTTACTCTTGTAGGACACTTGGATGCAAAGTGACCGATCTTGTTGCATGAAAAACATTTGAATGGAAGTCATTTTTCATATTTTCCTTTTCCTTTCTTTTCTCTTTTAGCAATCATGGCAATGATTTCTTCTAGTTCTTCATCAACTTCTTCTTTCTCATTATTGCTAGAGATGTGAGATTTCTTACCATGAACTGAAGCTTTGAAGGCTATTTCACCTTTTGGTTCAGTCTTCAAACTTGATATCTCAAATGCAAAGATTTTACTGATCAAAGTCTCTCTATTGAAGTCTTGTGAAAATTGCATGGTTTCCTCTAGAATACTGATCTTGTTCTCATAGTCTAATGTTAGAGTAGTCAATAGCTTGTCCATATATCTTCTTTTGATATTTTTCCACCATTGTTTCTGATTCCAGAAACTGCTTCATTTATCCTTTGATTGTAGGCTCTAATGTTCTCTTCAAGTAACATCTCAAGACGATTGTATTTCTTTTTCCATGTCTTCATGCGTGCATTTTTTGCTTGAACATCTCCTTCACACATGTCTTCTAAGTACTTCCATATTGTGTATGCCTTGTCTAATTTCTTGATCTCAGAGAATTCACTGTCAAATAGTGCACTTTTAAGGGATTCTTTGGAAACTGCATTAGTTGTGAATGTATCCTTTTATTTACTAGTAGCATCATCTCTTGATAGATCTTTTAAAGAGGGATAAAAACTTCTTGTGTGGCTATCTCAAAAATGTCAAAACCAACACACTGTAGATGTGTTATCATTTTGTTTTTCCAATCCAGATAATTTTCTCCATCAAACTTATGGCTCTCTTTTTTGAAGTAATACATCTAATCTACCTTAAGCTATTAGGCTTCTTCTCAAGGAACTTGGCTCTGATACCAATTGTTATAAAATTCCCAAAGGATAACTAAGAGAGCGGGGGGGTGAATCAATTATCAACCAATTTAATTCTTTTATCTTATGCACTCCAGAATACAATAAAGTAAATGCACATTCAGATAGCACAATAGACAACACCACAATTTGGTTATAGGGAAACCAAATGGTAAAAACCCTGGTGGTAATTAACACCCACAATGAAATATACTTGTTTATAATAATCCCTATTAGAAGATCTTGGAACCCTATTAGGAGTTGTTCTTTATAGTGTAGTAAGTATAGTGACTTGGTTAAGGGTTTGACCCTGTTAGGAGTCTTTTACAAATAACCTGGTTAAGGGTGAGGACTCACTGTCCAAAAGCTCATTGCTTTAATGGTGAAGGCTACAACCTTCTGAAGAATAGATATGCACTATATCTGATGATGAACTATAGAGTAGACCTACTATCTTGATCAGTTCCAGTGTATTGTAATCTTTTACTTCTTCTTCACATAGATCCTTGATGAATGAAACTCAACTAGTATTCTACTCTATACTTTCCTGCATCTTTTCTTATCATTCACACTTAGAATTCCACAAATGACTCACTATAAGTATCTTCCTCAAAGTATAAGATCAAGGGACCTGTTAGAAAACTCTTCATAACATCCTTGTCATCTTTACTAATCACGCAAGCATAATTACAATAGCGCAATATAAACTGAATAGACGTGACGCTTCACTAAGTTGGCCTCGCCAAATTAACTCTAACTTTGCAATCTTCTTAAAAAATGTTTGGAGCCTTTAGATAACTATCATCAACTCATAACTAACCTTGAATATACACACACATATCCCAAAGATAGGTGAAACTCAAGAACCAATGCAATACGTCGGCTCTGTATAGACATACTCCAAAAACTGTAACTGCCACATAACAGAATTACACAACACAACTAAAACTTCATATCTGAGTCTGTGTGTATGAAAAAAACATAAACAACATGTATACAACATAAATATAACCACACAAGGCTTGATACCATCATTCTGGTAAGTACATATAGAACACTGATGTATATTATATGTTGTCATCAATGACAAACATCAATCAACTAGCTGCCAGAAGTAAATCTCCAACAGTTTCTAAGTTTATATTACTATCAATGGTTTTGAATGTTTAAAGTGACTACATACCATAGGATAAGGCATTATTTTTTTATTAATTTGGAGTGGGTGGCTATCAAATTTTAATTAAACACTTTGGTACTCTAATTTTATTTTGTTTTATCAAATAAGTAAATTAGAGAAGCAGGGGTTCTATAATTTCCACTATAAAGTCACTTGAATAATACTTTGATTGGATCATTCCAAGTAGAAAAGAAAAAGGTAAACCCACCCAATTCTATGGAACTCAAAGTGAAGAGGGTATAGGAACCCTTTTACCGTTATTATTTTTCTTTCTTTATCAATGTGTTGGAAGATAATAGAGTGGGCTTGTCACAAGCGTTTATATGTCAAAAAGAAAAAGAACCAACAAAAAAAGGTGACTCTACTGGGGAGTTCAATGAAAGTGTGCATTTAAAAGGTTTCCTTGAAACTATTATTTTATATATGTTAAATTTTTCAAATCCAGTTTTGAAATCACAATTGTATGTTTCTATCTCATTGGTTTATACTTCATTAATATTTTCAAAGTGAAGTCTCATATCTTTTCCCAACAAGTTTTGTGTGGCGACTCTAAGTTATTGGTTTTAGTGTTTCTGAGAGAAGAATTAGCAGATCAAGTTTTGTGGAGATTTCATTTTGGGTAGGATGAGAAACACAAGGGCATAGATGAAGGAAAACCCTAAAGATGTGTTACATGGTGAGCTTCCTAAAGCTCCCAGAAGGAATTGGTCCAAGAAGGGAGAACCTAATAATACTTCTTCTTGGAGACCAAGGTCTACGGGTCCAAGTCAACCCCTAAGTACTATCTTGGAGAAAATTTCTACTTCTTCCTTGAGTTTTGAATCTAGTAGTATGGGTTATTTTGATAATTTGTTTGATACCCCTATATAAGAGAGTATACCACAACAGAAAGGGGTAACCCAAGTCCAATATAAGGGGGAAATAAAAATAGGATAGAAGTGGGGATTCTCAACCTACTAGATTCCCAAACACGGGGAATTCTTTTTCAATTCTAGTGGGTACCCATTATGTACAAATTGAAGACCAAAGGGAGGTTGATTTGATAAATTTAGTCAATCCCTCGAGTTCTGAGGTATCTTCTCTTGACCCATAATAAGTTTTGGGGGATATTAATCTGTTAAAAAGGGGATTGAAGGAACAAATGCTTCTCAAGAAAAGAAATGACAAGGATACAAAGGAAGATATTATAAATTCCCTTACTGAAATAGAAAGTTTGAAGAAAAGGATTTCCCAATTAAAAATAGAAAATTAGGGTTTGAAAGAGGGATTCAAGGGTTTGGATAGGGAACTTTTTGGTGATGTGAACACCATGAGGAAAGAGTGCCAAGAGAAGGAACATCTGTTGAAGAAAAATGATCTCAAAGATGAGAGCCCTGTATTTGTCATGCCCAAAAGTTGGGCAAAAACACACTAACAAAAATTTTTAAAATGCACTAAAAGGAAAGGTTATGCTACCCCAAGAGTATAGCAAGTGCACGCAAATCAATGTAGAGGACAAACAACATCCAGAAAGGTCAAACTAAGAAGGATATCTCTAAGTACTATCCTTCAGGGATCCCTAAATGAGATACCTTGATTGGCACACAAATCGAGACAATTGACTAGAAACTCAACCCTAATTGACCAAAAAGTCAACCATCTCTGAAAATCTCCAAAACTTGAATCCTAGGGCCTAGAGACTATAGGGAACACCTGGTTCAAATATCAAGATGAATAGTCACAGGTTGACCATGGTTGACCAAAAGTCAACACTACATGAAAAAGGTCAACGAGAGACAAAAACGTCAATAATAGGGTAAATCAACACCACAAGTGAGGGGTCTAAATCACACCCCGATAAAAGATATCCAATAGTTAATTTTAAAATAAATAAACTTTTTAATTAAATAACTATCATTTAAGGCCTTATATTATCCTACTGATTACAAAATTCCAACATCTTAGAACCTACTCAAATTCTTTAATCCCAACTTTAATAGATAATTTAAACAGGTGAATCACGTTCAACGTTACGTTTATAATATTAAATTTTACTATAAAACTAAATCTATTTTTAAAACTATTTATTTAAAATAATACTTTCTTATTCTGTCATACCTTTACTATTATAAAATAAGTTTATAAAGCTCAAGGTATATTTCTTTTATAAGTTTTTTTTAAGTGATAACATTCTATATATTTCTTTTTTAACAAAAATCAAATAATGTTAAATTATGTTAAAACATCCTTAAATCCTAAAAGAAAACTAAACTAATCTTAAATTAAATCTTATAATAACATAGATAGAATCTAACCTACAACATTAATATTACTATTTAAAAAGACAAATCTAAATAATAATAAAAACTTTAAATGAAATCATATTCATTTTTCAAAATAAATACCTAGAAAAATATAATCCAATCTAATCTTTAACACAATAATCCACCTTCTAACTTATAACATACAATTTATATTTTAAACTTAATAAATGGATTACCCTAACATTCCTTAAAGACTGTCATGGAGAGAGGCAGCGGTCAAATAAGGAAACCTAGGGGAAAACGGGGAGGCTGATGGGCGGTGGCCTAATAGTGATGGCGGCGGTGGAGGGTTAACAAAACATCCCAGGAGGTGGAGGAAATGGTGGAAATGGGCAGAGTGGTGGCGGAGAAACAATGGTGATAGCGAAGGGTCCTACCAGCCGACCTAGTGGCGATGCCTGCGAAGGAGGGAGAAGGGCAGCGGTGGTGGCCACAGGTGGCGGCACCACCCACCTTAGAGAAAAAGAGGGAGGCAGTGGGGGGAGGGGGGAACCAAGAGGGAAAACCCTCCCCATTGTGCAAAGCATAGTAGGCGGGTTTCTGCCTGCACGGCCCAAACCCTAGGGTCTATTGTGGGTGGGGAGGGGTTCGGCCCCCCTGAAAACTCAAAAAAAATTTTTTTTTTTTTAAAACTTTGATGCACAGCGCCATGTGCTAAAAGACTCTCTCCATATATATATATATATATATATATATATATATATTTTAAATATATATTTTCTTTTTAATTTATTTAATTCTTTAAGAGAGAATCAACATTAATATAAAAATATGAAACTATAGAATATAACAAAAAAAATCATTTACTTAATGACTAGTGTGAAATTTTGGACTGTATCAAAACAGGGGCTACTTATGGACAGATTTATTTTATTTTTATTTCATCTTTAGGATCCATATTTTATTCCCTACTACTTGGTGGAATAATAATTTAAATTTGACCATTTTCATTTTTTGAAAAAAAATTAAAATATTACTACGTGTAGAAATTTACAATTTTAGAACTTGGCAATAACCACTAAGGTTAACTAAAACTTCCATTATTCCTTCTCAAATAACCTTCTTTAATCAACAATAAAATCACATTAAGATTGTTATTTTGTCTATAACTTTTATCAAGAATAAAAAAGAATACCTTACTTTACATTAATAAAACCTTGAAAACAATCTCAAACTAGGAGTAAACCATCATTGTCATTTACGAAAAATAAATTTGGATAATTTTACAATATATCATTGCACTTAATACAATTTAAAAACTTGTTATGTTTCCTCTTCATAGGATCTCCATATTCATAATGGAATAAAAAAGAATTATAATTTAAAACAAAGATTACATATGACCATAGGATTTTGATACAACTAAGCATCCCTGAAATATCCAAATGATAGGATACAAGTCATAATTTTGCAGTGGTATTCATCTTTTGCATATAGGTAGGATACATCTTCAGTGTCTCATTAGGTACCTGATATAAGGTGAGATTGACCATGGAGGCTCACCTCCCAACCTAAGCCTTTACAAGGCCACCCCCGAGCTTGGGGATCCAAATTGGAATGGGATACAAACATACAACACAACAAGTAGACAAGCAAAGAGAAAAGAAAACATAGTCCAGAAAGCTTCCCAACATAAGGATGAACAAATGAATAAATCTCCAAGAGACCTTCCAGAATAGGGGTAGTGGTAGACCTCACTGTAGGAGAAAGCCAAGAATAAAAATAGAACACACAAGCCTCACATGGACTTGAAAAGGACCATCTTCACAATATGCAGTCCTGAATAACCTCCTTATGCCTCCTAGGTACCCTCAGGCCCTTCTTGGCATCATGGATATCATGTTACCCCAAGTTTCTCCCTCCACACATGGGAGAATCTACACTAACAGGAATCATTTCCATCTACCCCTCCAAGGTTACTCTGCCCTCCCAAGGGTGAGTGTGCCTTGAAGACCCATTCAAAAACAATCACAAAATAATGACATTTAGAAACAAACATTAAATTTCAAATTTGAAAATAAAGCTTCAAAACACATAGGACTCCATTAATGGATTCCTTGAGCTCAAGAACACTCATAAACACAAACAATATTACTTTAAATTAATCCAACCTTAATTCCAAGCTAGGATGAGGAATGGATTGGTGTTGAGCTATCCTTCCTAAGCTCCTTCCAAAAAGGCTCCTTCAAACTAAATTCTATCTCTAAGGATAGAGAGTGGGTGAACACTCAACTCATCCTAAATCCTTCCCTAAATAGGAAAACCTTCAACAAGAGAAAGGCTTAACCCAAAGGTGAGGTAATTCTAAGAAACCCTTAACTAATCCATTTTCCTAACTCTCCAAGGGTGAAGTCAAATGAAACTTGGGTAGAAGAGAGAGTGAGGTTAACCAAAGTCACACTCCTCTTCAAAATTCGTTCAAGACTGAAAATGACACTTAAAGGGAGAAATAAATGAGTTTAGAGGCTCATTAATGATAGAAAGTGACCCCTAACCCATAAGGTACCAATTTGGGTGACTAAAACTGACCCCTGTTACCCCCTGGGAGCCCAAAAGACCTTCTAAAACTAACCCTGAAGTTAACCTACAGATTTCTAAGTCAAGAAGACTTCTAGAAACTTCTAACCCTAGGGTAAGCTTGGGTACTACTCCTAGATAACCTTAGTTAACCCTTAACTAACCTTGGTTCCCTATACTAGCCATGTCAACATTTAAATTACAACAATTACCAAATTTGGAATATTAAATTAAAAGAAATGACATGACTCAATCACATGAACATTTACTAATTTAATTACACACATGCAAACCATGTTTATGAAATAACCACATAAACAATGAGGTCCATGTCTCTTTATATAGACAAGACCTTGGAAAGCATGGACATTTACTTAGGTTCTAGTATTGGGTCCCTAGTTTAGTTCCATGGTCAACTTTTCTTTCACACTCAATGCACACATTAGTAGATCCAAAAAGACATGATATAAAACATAACATGACATCAATAGTATACATGCATATAAACCACATTTTCATTAGAACTGAAATAACCTAGCATTAGTTTCCTAAACCAAATTCATCATATTACATACATACATTTAAATCCATATAAGACATCAACATAAGCTAAAACTGAATCAGAATATAAAGCATCTCAAAAGTACCCTGATTACAAAATCAGGTGGTGAATATATAACATAGGATTCCATCGATCCTCAAATGTATAAAAATTCTCCAATAATCAACGTATGTCAAAGTATAAACTACTAAAAACATGAGAACAAAATAGTAAAACTATAGAAATCTAATGTAGGTCTCACATCCACCCCCTCTTGGCATGAACTTCCTCCTGGAGTTCATCGAAGAGGTGAGGGTACTGTGATCTCATCTATGCTATGTCCTCCCAAGAGGCTGTAACCTCATCATAGCAATCCCAATGGACCCTAACCTGGTCTAGCTCTCTACCTCAAAGACCCAATGTCCACCGAGCCAATATACGAATTGGCTCCAAAGCCAGCTACCTGTCTGACTCCACCTGCAAGGCATCCCAATCCATCACATGAGACTCATCATAAATATACTTCCTCAAAACTGAAACATGAAACACATCATGGATGCGTGACAGGCTAGGTGGCAACACTAAATGGTAAGCAAATAGTCCTATCCTCTCAAGGATCTCAAAAGGTCCAAAAAAATGGGGTGCTAGCTTAGAGCCCTTTCCAAAGTGGATTGGACTCTTATGCGGTCGTAATCTCAAGAAAATTCTATCCCCAACTAGATAGGCTTGATCAATCCTCTTTGCATCTGCATACTTCTTTTGCCTATCTTGAGCTTCCTCAAGTTGCTGCCTAATCAAAGTCACCTGCTGCTCCATATCCATGACTAGCTCAGAACCAATGGAAACTCTATCCTTGATCCTATCCCAACTAAGTGGGGTCCTGCATGGTCTACCATAAAGAGCCTGGTAGGGAGGCATACCCAAGGAAGTCTAGTGCCCGTTGCTATAGGCAAACTCTACTAGATTTAGGTATTCTTCCCACTAGGTCTGATGGTCCATCACATACATGTGAAGCATGTCCTCTAGTACCTAATTAACCCTTTCAGTCTAACCATCCATCTCAAGATGATAAGCTATACTAAAGTTGAGTCTAGTACCTATAGCTGCCTGAAGTTCCCTCCAAAAGGATGAAGTGAAGAGAGAATCTCTATCTGAGATGATCTTATGAGGTATGCCATGAAGTCTGACTATATATTGCAAGAACACTTACGCCACTATTGGTGCGGTAAAGGCAGTACACACAGGTGAAAAGTGTGCCACCTTAGTCAATTTATCGACTGTCACCATGATGGCATCATGACGACAAGAAGACATAGGGAGACCTACTATGAAATCCATAGATATGGTCTCCCATTTCCATACTGGTACCTCATGAGGCTAAAGGAGACCACATGGATGACATTGTTCCACCTTCACCCTCTAACACTCTAAGCATCTAGCTACCATCTCTACAATCTACAACCTCATGCCTGGCCAATGATATAGTTGCCTCAAGTTGGCATGCATCTTCTTAACTCTGAGATGTGCTGCATAAGGGGCCTTATGAGCCTCCAGCATCACAAACTCATGCAATCCTCTAGAAGAAGGTATATAGATACATCCCCTATGATGTAATAGTCCATCAGACTCCAAGGCATACTCTAAAAACTTCCCCTCAAGGGGTCTCTAAGATCGAATCAACTCACAAACCTCCACGTAAATCTCATCCTCTTGCAAGTGATGAAGGATGTGATCTCTCAAATCCATGCTAGAAGACATATAATAAATCTCATGCCATCTCCTACTCAAGGCATCGACGACCATATTCTCTTTCCCTTTGATGTAATGGACATCAAAATTATATTCACATACTCAAGGCATCTGTGACCACATTCTCTTTCCCTTTGATGTAATGGACATCAAAATCATATTCACATTAGAACTCCATCCATCTCCTCTATCTATCATTAAGGTTTGGCTGAGTAAAGATGTACTGAAGACTCTGATGGTCTGAATGAAGTTTGAACTGATGTCCTAAGAGAAAATGTCACCATGTGACTAAAGCATGCACCAATGCTGCGAGCTCCAGGTCATGGGTAGGGTAGTTGAGCTCGTGAGTATTTAGTTTCCTAGACTCGAAAGCTATAGCTCGCCCACATTGCATAAGAATCACTCCCAAACCATCCAAGGAAGCATCTATGCATACCATAAATTCTTCTGAAGGCTCTGGTACAACTAGAATGGGTGCACTGGTAAGTTCTCTCTTGAGCTCCTAAAAAGCCTTATCACACTTGTCAGTCCACTCAAAATTATTTCCCTTTTACTGAAGAGAAGTAATGGGGTGTGCTACCTGAGAGAACCCATTAACAAACCGTCTGTAGTAATTGGCTAAACCCATGAAACTCCTAACCTTGGTCACAATGTTAGGTGCTAGCTAATCCATAATGGCATCAATCTTTGATGGGTCTACTGAGATCCCATCACCTGAAATAACATGGCCAAGGTACTTGACCTCTACTCTAAAGAAAGAACACTTCAAAAAGCTACCATACAACTGATTGTCTCTAAGACACTGCAAAACTTTCCTCAAGTGTTCCTCATTCTCTCTCTCATCTTTGGAATATATCAAGATGTCATCGAGGAAAACCACTACAAACTTGTCAAGGAAGGTTCGGAATACTCTATTCATAAGACTCATGAACATAGCTGGAGCATTTGTGAGACCGAATAGAACCATAGTGAACTCATAGTGGCCATATCTAGTGCAGAATGTGGTCTTGTGAATATCACTATCTATGATCCTTAACTGATGGTAACCTGATTTGAGGTCTATCTTAGAGAAGACTCGGGCACCCTGCAACTTATCAAACAAGTCATCAATCCTAGGAAGCGGATACCTATTCTTGATGGTCACCTTGTTCAACTGTCGGTAATCCATACACAACCTAAGTGACCCATCTTTCTTCTTCATGAAGATGACAGGTGCATCCCAAGGAGAAACACTAGGACAGATGTGTCCTTTCTCTAACAGTTCCTCAAGTTGTATATTGAGCTCATTAAGCTCATTAGTGGTCATCCTATAAGGTGCTCTAGAAACTAGCTCAGCTCCTGGTACGAGATCAATGTGAAAGTCTACTTCCCTACGAGGAGGCATACCAGGTAGCTCTGATGGAAACACATCTAAAAACTCTTGAAGAATGGGGAAGTCATCAAGAGAAGTTTTCTTCTCTATCTCTTCTTCCCTATTGCTAATGGTGATGGCATACAACTGGCATCCCTTCCGCATGCATCACTTAAGCTGCATGGAAGATATCACACAGAGGGATACAAGCGTATGAACCCTAGTAATAACTATATCCATACCATCATCATCCAAATATTTGATCCTCTTCTTATGACAATCTAGTTTGACTCTGTGGGCACTTAGCCAATCCATGCCAAGAACTAGACTGTAAGATCCAAGGGGAGTAACTCTGAGATCTGCTATGGTGGTCATCCCACCAATCTAGATTGGACAATCTTTAACCATCGAGGTTACAAAAACTCTAGCTACTGAAGCTAACTCTACTTCCCATCTAATCTCTTGTCTAGTTGCCACTAGCCCACAATGATCCACAACCGATGGAGAAACAAAGGAGTCAGTGGCTCCAGTATCAAATAGAATAGTAACATCACTACCTCTAATCTTACCTAGGCCTCAATAATGGTAGCCTGGTGCTCTGCCTAGTGATTGTCCACTACTACAAAAACCATGTGGGACTTCCCCCTGTCCCCTACTGTCAGTTCTGAAACTGCTGCACGCTGACTACCACCATGTGGGCACTCTCTAGCTAAGTTCCCTATGGCACCACATGTGTAACATGGCCCCTGTGACTGAACCTGAACACCAGGAGGCCTAGAATACTAAGGTCTTGCGGTCCTAGATGAATTTCTATAGCCACCCCTAGAGGACTGTTGAGTCCATGCTGGAGGAGTGTATGGTGCCTAAGGTCTCTGGTCCTTTTTAGGACCCTGCGACTGCCACTGTTTGGACTTAGAGCCCTGCTGAACCTGAGGTGCCCTCTGACGCTAGTTTTGCTATGACTGTTGTTGCTACTGCTACTATTGTGGGGCCCTAAATGTCCTTGTAGAGTTCCTCTGATTCCCCTTCCACTTGTTTTTCTGATATCTAGAGGCCTGAGATGAGGTATTGTGGTTCTGTGACCTATCCTTATAATCCGGTGGGCCCCAAACTATCTCTTCAGCTACCAAGGCCTTGTCCACCATGAACCTTAAGTTCCCTAAAGGTACCATGCGTACCCTATCCAAAATCATAGGATTTAATCCCTTGATGAACCTATTCACCTATAGCTTCTCATCTCCCATGTATTCTACATAGGGTAGGAGGTCGAGAAACTTGGCCTCATACTGGGTTACTATAAGATCCCATTGCCAGAGGTCATGGAACTCATCTATACAGTATTTTTTGAACTATTATGAAATATATCACTCTCTGAAGAGCTTGAGGAAAGCTCCCTAAGTGAGGGTATTAATGTCAATGAGTCCCTTGGTCTCCTCATGCCTCCACCAAGTGGATGCTCCATCTCTAAGCAAAAGAATTGCGAACCGTGCCTTAAGGTTGCTGCCATAGTTTCGCAACCCAAAGCACCTCTCTAGGATTAAAATCCAAGCCTCAACTCCTACCCCATTTGCTTCTTGTGTGAAGGGAGGCGGTTTAAGCCTCATCAACTCTATGATCTGATTCCCAATATCAGGGGGTGCCTTATCGAGTCTCTATGCACCACCCCTAGGAATACCACCTGGTACTAAAATGGACTCCTCTTCCTGATCTGCCTGATTCCCTCCTACTCTAGGGGGTGGGTTCCTACTTCTCTCTCTTTCCTGATTAACAGGTGGCATGCGGTCTAGAATGAGCCTAGCCAAGTTCTAAAAAGCTAGCAATAGAGCTGCATTAGGATTGGGAGGGGGTTTAGGAGGTGGACTTTGATCCCTCCTATGATCCTTTACTTTGGGTCACACCTCAATGCATGTCACAGGGACACGTATTTGGCCACGCCCTTGCTGACAGGCCTGATGAGTGACAGGTGGCATCCTACACACGCAAGACAAATTTAGTGATAATGTAGTGGGTTAGGTTCCCAATGTTGCTAAACATGGCTCTGATACCAAAATGTCATGCCCAAAAGTTGGGTAAAAACACACTAACAAAAATTTTTAAAATGCACTAAAAGGAAAGGTTATGCTACCCCAAGGGTATAGCAAGTGCACGCAAATTGATGCAAAGGAGAAACAACATCCAGAAAGGTCAAACTAAAAAGAATATTTCTAAGTACTATCATTCAGAGATCCCTAAACTAGATACCTTGATTGGCACACAAATCAAGACAATTGACTATAAAGTCAACCCTAGTTGACCAAAAAGTCAACCATCTCTGAAAATCTCCAAAACTTGAATCCTAGGGCCTAGAGACTATAGGGAATACCTGGTTCAAATATTGAGATGAACAGTCACAGGTTGACCATGGTTGACCAAAAGTCAACACTGCATGAAAAAGGTCAACGAGAGACAAAAATGTCAATAGTAGGGTAAATCGACACCACAAGTGAGGGATCTAAATCACACATCGATAAAAGATATCAAATAGTTAATTTTAAAATAAATAAACTTTTTAATTAAATAACTATCATTTAAGGCCTTATATTATCCTAGTGATTACAAAATTCCAACATCTTAGAACCTACTCAAATTCTTTAATCCCTACTTTAATAGATAATTTAAAAAAGTGAATCATGTTTAACGTTACGTTTATAATATTAAATTTTACTATAAAACTAAGTCCAATTTTAAAACTATTTATTTAAAATGATACTTTCTTATTCTATCATAACTTTACTATTATAAAACAAGTTTATAAAGCTCAAGGTATATTTCTTTTATAAGTTTTTTTTAAGTGATAACATTCTATATATTTCTTTTTTAACAAAAATCAAATTATATTAACTTATGTTAAAACATCCTTAAATCCTTATCCTAAAAGAAAACTAAACTAATCTTCAATTAAATCTTATATTAACATGGATAGAATCTAACCTACAACATTAACATTACTATTTAAAAAGACAAATCTAAATAAAAACAAAACTACAAATGAAATCATATTCATTCTTCAAAATAAATACTTAAAAAAATATAATCCAATCTAATCTTTAACACAATAATCCACCTTCTAACTTATAACATATAATTTATATTTTAAACTTAATAAATGGATTACCCTAACATTCCTTAAAGACTGTCATGGAGAGAGGCGGCGGCCAAATAAGGAAACGCAAGGGAAAACGGGGAGGCCGATGGGCGGTGGCCTAACAGCAGTGACAGAGAGTAAGATGGCAGCGGCGGAGGGTTAACAAAACATCCTAGGAGGCGGAGGAAATAGTGGGAAAGGGTGGAGCGGCAGCAGTGAAACAACGGTGGCGGTGAAGGGGCCTACCGGTCGACCTGGTGGCAGTGCCCGTGAAGGAGGGAGAAGGGCGGCGGTGGTGGCCGCAGGTGGCGGCACCACCTGCCTCAAAGAAAAAGAGGGAGGTAGTGGGGGGAGGGGGCGCTGGGAGGACGGACCCTCCCCACTGTGCAAAGCATAGTGGGTGGGTTGCTTCCTGCGCGGCCCCAACCTCAGGGTCTACTACGGGTGGGGAGGCCTTCGGCCCCCTTGAAAACTCAAAAAAATTATTATTCTTTTTAAAACCTTGATGCACAGCGCCATGCGCTAAAAGAATCTCTCCATATATATATTTTTTAAAATATATATTTTCTTTTTAATTTATTTAATGCTTTAAAAGAGAATCAACATTAATATAAAAATATGAAACTATAGAATATAACAAAAAAATCATTTACTTAATGAATGGTGTGAAATTTTGGACTATCTCAAAACAGGGGGCTACTTATGCACATATTTATTTTATTTGTATTTCATCTTTAGGATCCATATTTTATTCCCTACTACTTGGTGGAATAATAATTTAAATTTGAGCATTTTCATTTTTTGAAAAAAAGTTAAAATATTACTAAGTGTAGAAATTTACAATTTTAGAACTTGGCAATAACCACCAAGGTTAACTAAAACTTCAATTATTCCTTCTCAAATAACCTTCTTTAATCAACAATAAAATCAC
>MU224350.1:2339220-2362718 GCA_018584345.1 Thuja plicata | reverse complement strand
CCTTCTTTAATCAACAATAAAATCACATTAAGATTAATATTTTCTCTATAACTTTTATCAAGAACAAAAAAGAATACCTTACTTTACATTAATAAAACCTTGAAAACAACCTCAAACTAGGAGTAAACCAACATTGTCATTTACAAAAAATAAATTTAGACAATTTTACAATATATCATTGCACTTAATACAATTAAAAAAATTGTTATGTTTCTCTTCATAGGATCTCCATATTCATAATGGAATAAAAAAGAATTACAATTTAAAACAAAGATTACATATGACCATAGGATTTTGATCCAACTAAGCATCCCTGAAATATCCAAATGATCGGATACAAGCCATAATTTTGCAGTGGTATTCATCTTTCGCATATAGGTAGGATACATCTTCAATGTCTCATTAGGTACATGATATAAGGTGAGATTGACCATGCAGGCTCACCTCCCAACCTAGGCCTTTACAAGGCCACCCCTAAGCTTGGGGATCCAAACTAGAACGGGATACAAACAGACAACACAACAAGTAGATAAGTAAAAAGAAAAGAAAACATACTCCAGAAAGCTTCCCAACATAAGGATGAACAAATGGATAAATCTCCAAGAGACCTTCCAGAATAGGGGTGGTGGTAGACCTCACTGTAGGAGAAAGACAAGAATAAACTTAGAACACACAAGCCTCACATGGACTTGAATAAGACCATCTTCACAAGATGCAGTCCTGAATAACCTCCTTATGCCTTCTAGGTACCCTCATGCCCTTCTTGGCATCATGGGTATCATGTTACCCCAAGTTTTTTCCTTCACACATGGGAGACTCTACACTAACAGGAAACATTTCCATCTACCCCTCCAAGGTTACTCTGCCCTCCCAAGGGTGAATGTGCCTTGAAGACCTGTTCGAAAACAATCACAAAATAAAGACATTTAGAAACAAACATTAAATCTCAAATCTGAAAATAAAGCTTTAAAACACACAGGACTCCATTAATGGAGTCCTTGAGCTCAAGAACACTCATAAACACAAACAATATTACTTTAAAGTAATCCAACCTTAATTCCAAGCTAGGATGACGAATGGATTGGTGTTGAGCTATCCTTCCTAAGCCCCTTCCAAAAAGGCTCCTTCAAACTAAATTCTGTCTCTAAGGATAGAGAGTGGGTGAACACTCAACTCATCCTAAATCCTTCCCTAAATAGGAAAACCTTCAACAAGAGCAAGTCTTAACCAAAAGGTGAGGTAACTCTAAGAAACCCTTAACTAATCCACTTGCCTAACTCTCCAAGGATGAAGTCAAATGAAACTTGGGTAGAAGAGAGAGCGAGGTTAACCAAAGTTACACTCCTCTTCAAAATTCGCTCAAGACTGAAAATGACACTTTAAGGGAGCAATAAATGAGTTTAGAGGCTCATTAATGATAGAAAATGACCCCTAACCCATAGGGTACCAAGTTGGGTGACTAAAATTGACCCCAATTACCCCCTAGGAGCCCAAAAGACCTTCTAAAACTAACCTTGAAGTTAACCTGCGGATTTCTAAGTCAAGAAGACTTCTAGAAACGTCTAACCCTGGGGTAAGCTTGGGTACTACTCCTAGATAACCTTAGTCAACCCTTAACTAACCTTGGTTCCCTATACTAGCCATGTCAACATTTAAATTACAACAATTACCAAATTTGGCACAGTAAATTAAATAAAATGACATGACTCAATCACATGAACATTACTAATTTAATTACACACAGGCAAACCATGTTTACGAAATAACCACATAAACAATGAGGTCCATGTCTCTTTATATAGACAGAACCTTGGAAAGCATGGACATTTACATAGGTTCCAGTACTGGGTCCCCAGTTTAGTTCCATGGTCCACTTTTCCTGCATACTCAATGCACACATCAGTAGATCCAAAATGACATGATATGAAACATAACACGACATCAATAGCATACATGCATATAAACAACATTTGCATTAGAACTGAAATAACCTAGCATTAGTTTCCTAAACCAAATTCATCAAATTACATACATATATTTAAATCCATATAAGACATTAACATAAGTTGAACTGAATTAGAACATGAAGTATCTCAAAAGTACCCTGATTACAAAATCAGGTGCTAAATATATAACATATGATTCCACCAATCCTGAAATGTATAAAAAGTCTCCAATAGTCAACGTATGTCAAAGTATAAACTACTGAAGGCATGAGAAAAAAATAGTAAAACTATAGCAATCTAATGTAGGTCTCACAGTATTGCAGAAGATTCTTACTTATGAAATTCATAAGCCTCCTAAGGTTTAAGTTCTCTACAAGATCCACCAACAACCAACGCAAGCCAGACAGTTGTTGATAAGGGAAAACATAAAATTACTATCATAAGAATTTCTTAACCTAAAGATGAAGAAGGGACATCTCAGAATATTTTCTCACTTGATATAGAATTGGAGAGAGAATGGAAAGCCAAGGAGGATATTGCTAAGAAGTTGGATAGAGCATAATTGGAGGCTTCTAATATAGAAATGAAAAGGAATATTTATTTCTTAAAGTCCTCAGCTCACACTAGTTTAGCAAATAATACTACTGCATCTTCTCAAGGGATGCCTGGATCTAATCTTAAGGCTCAGGCCACTAATGTCAATCTAAATGTCTAGATATTGGGTACAACCCAAGGCCTTGTAGCACGTTCAGAAGGAAGTGGAATAGGTTTAACTATTGTTCATAAAAATTTAGGTGCTGGTGGTAGTAGTTAGAGCCTTGGCACTGGTTTTGAAATGAGACATATTTAGTTGGAGAGGTATAGATAATTATTGTTTTATGGTATCCCAGGCCAACCAAATGTTATCCCTAATGAGCTTAGGGACAAGATTCCCAAATTTAGTAGGAATAATGAAATAAACTATGAGGAGCATTTGAAATCATTCACTAAAAAAATTAATTATTATGAAATTGAACATGAAGATTCTGTTATGAAATAGTTTATGCAGTCTCTAATTGAGGATGCTAGAGATTCATACCGAGGGTTACTGTAACATAAGAAATTGGAGGAATGTTTATTGATGTGTGTTTAATTATGTTACATTTGAAATTGAGGGTTATTTTAAATATGTCTGAAGAAGGTGGGATTTTCCTCTTAATCCCAAATTTCTTAAAGGGAAGATCCAAATTGATTAACCCTAAAGAAAGGATCAATGCATAAATGAATCAACCTATCAAGGATAGAGATAAAGAGGAAAACCCTAATTCTCATTTTATAGAAGAGAGTGTGAGATAGGTTTAGAAAGATTAAGAACTTTAATTGAATTGAATAGGAGAAATGTACTAACCTTGGAATATTGCAGATTTGAAGAATGTTAACAGTTTTCTGAATCATTTGTTGAGTTTTTGGAAAATATGAGACCGGATCTGGAATAGAAACACAGAGAGGAACAAAACCCATAAATATTTTTTTTTTCTAAGATAGTTTTGATTTGTACCCTCAAGTCAATGTCACCATTGGCCAAAATTTCTAATTGTGCCCTAGGGAAGAATCAACCTAAAAAGTATCAAACTAAAATTTTGTTTTCGGATCCCAGAAGTTTTTCGAAAAGGGTATCCAAATCTCCATCTAGATCTGCTGTTCTAAACCTATACCTACAATAAAAATGGTTTGTTTGTTGGGGGGAGGGGTTTTCCTTAGTCAAACCCCAATTTAGGAATTAACATTGAAATCAATAATTGAAATAAAGAATGTTAGAAAGTAGTCGAAGTAAATCTAATAATGAAGTTATGATATTCAAATAGATATGCAATTATATTTTGAATGTAAGCAAGTATATAATATGAAAGCTTGGACTCAATTAGAAACCATAAACATCCATGATTGTATGTTTGGAATCCACCTTAAAGAGAGAATGAATGAGTCTTGAGGATGCACAAAGGATCTTGAAGGAATATCACTCCACCATGATGGACAGATCTAGGGTTTGAATGATGAATCTTGAATGCTTGAACCAAATCCCTTCAAAGGCTTGAAAGCTTGAATCCTTGATCTTCAATGGAGAGCTTGAATGCTTGAGAGGAAAACTTGAACACTTTGAAAGGTTGAGAACATGTAGAAAAATGGATGCTTGAATAATTTTATTGATGACATCTTTCTTGATTTCACTTGGAGAGAATTAGTGCTTAACTTGACTTTTGATAATTATTGCTTAGAGAAAATGAGAGGAGAAAACTTTCTTTTATATGAAACTAGGGCACAATCTTCTAGAGAGGCTGACATGGGAGAATTAAATTATAATTGGACCAAATTCCCTAGAAGAGGACCTATGTTAAATATAATTTAGGATTTTTCACTTCGGAACCCAAAATAGCTGACTCGGAAGAGGGAAATGAATTTTTGATGACCTCTGGCATCTGAAAAACTTTCAGATTTGAAAGGGGGACCCATGTCAAGGTCAAGGTCATCCTTGACCTAGGTCAAGGTTGAGGTTGTCCTTGACCTAGGTCAAGGTTGAGGTTGTCCTAGACCTAGTTCAAGGTCGAGGTCGACCTTGACCCAGGGGGTCAGGACCCCTAGAAAATATGCCAATTGGGATGGGAGGTGTCCGGAGAGGCCCAATCAGGGTCCTAAATAGACACAAAAGTAAGAGAGGATGTAGAAATGAGGGGAAAATGTGATGGTAGTAAAAAGCACCCCCTAAGGACTGCTAAACATTCTTAACATGGAAGTGCTTCCATTTTAAAATGATACATTAAGCACCCACTTTAGCGGGAGTATGGAAATCAAACATACTCGTGGTAAAGTTAGAATGAAGACTCTAGTGGGTCACAATGAGGTATAACATCACTAAGTCAAGGAAATGAGCCCCCAGACCAAGGATTATAACTCAACATATATGCATAAAGATATGGAAGTAAAGAGCAATTAATCATAAAAAACATACACAATTGCATAAGTAAGATAAGAGAAACATTACACATAACATAGCTTCATGATCTAATCCTACTAGCATGAAAGAAAAAGAGAGAAAAGAGAAATTGATTACCTCACCTAGTAAGATGCCCACCTTACCATGAATTACCAAGGAGGGAGATCCCAATAGGTTCACCCGTAAACTATGCTTTCTAATTGTAATGCATCTTCTGACGGCTTTTAAAATATCCATAGATCCACATTCTTGTATCACTATGGAAAATGTATAAAATGTGTGTCTTTTCAGGATTTAGCAACTTATGTGTGTTACCTTCCAAGGAATTAGCATATTGTAAAATTTAAAATGTGTATCTCTTCAGGATTTAGCAACTTATGTGCGTTACCTTCCGAGGATTTAGCAAAAAATAAAAATAAAAATGCATGTCTCTTCAGGATTTAGCAACTTATGTGTGTTACCTTCTGAGAATTTAGCATGTAACATGTAAACTAATGTAAAATATAGTATAAGGGAGACCCTATATATGCCCCCCTCCTTATCATGACTACCCACTAGGCAAGATAAGGAGGAGAAAGAGAGGATACCTTCTTCACAAAGTAAGGAGATGTCCAACTTAACAACAATATACACTATAGACTTAGCAAAGGGTATTGACCCTTACCTCTAAGAGCATAGATAATCATGAAATGGATATGTTGCATATGGAAAAAGGATCCTCAAAGAGAAAGAGATCTTATCATCAAGACCCCCACCATAGAGGAGTGCTTAGGATAAAATACCATCTTCTAAAGAAAGAGGGACCAAAGATTCAATCATCGAGACTCATACGATGAAGAGGAAGAGGAATCTTGAAATGAAGGAGTCAAACTCTAACCCAAAGCAAAGGCAAGAGTTTATAAAGAACATAATTTGAAAAACAAAGAAGAGGTGATGACCTAGGACAATCACCTCCCATATAAGAGGGTATCCATGGCCAAAAACATAAATCTTTATAAGGAAATAATGTTGTATGATAAAAAAGTGCCACTAAGCTAAGGAAAGCATATCCTTATATAGAGGAAGAAGGAAAAAATACCTTACCCCCCAGGGGTGAAAGCAAGGGATATACCAAATTATATCAAGAGATATTGTAAAAAAGAGATATCTTTACAAAAGAAATGTCCTAGAAAAGATATCATGAATGATTATAAAAAATTTTAGGGATAGAATATATAAAGAATAACCAATTAAACTAAAAAAAATACATGCTAAGAGAAAAAATGGATCCTAGAAGACTGGAATAAAATACCTCTTTCCCCCCAATTAAGAATGAGAGGAGAAATATGATATAACTTATAGAAGAATGAGAGGAATGGCCTATATCAAAATCATGAAGAAATTGTAAAACTACACGGGAATGAGATATAATTCCCAAGGTAGCTCTTTCTCGAACATATAACTTGAAATGTACACAATCAGCAAGTAAATGTTTATTACTATAATGAAAAGGACATTTGTATTTAGAGATTTCTTTCTTATAATTAATTAATTGGACATACACTTTCTTAGCCACATCTTGAGGAGTATCAGGGTGATCTAAAGAAGGTGTTGGAAGGAGAACATGAAGAGGAGGATGATGGTTAAGATCCACTACCTTAATTGGATGAGGTGGGAAACTTATACCATGTATATCTTGTTTAGGAGATTAATGAATCAGTTTTTTATTGCCTTGTTCATTGATACCAATCCCTAAACCTTTATAGCCTTGTTTATCCACCATAGTATATCGGGTAGTGTACCTATCTCACAAAACTTTGATAGGAGGAGATTGATTATGGTGTTCATGAGAAAATGTTATGTATGGTGGAATAATAGGATTAGAAGAGGTTTCTTTTTTTTTCCTTTAACATCATCATGGATTGGATAGCGAGGGGAAGGTAAATGAAATAATTCTTGAACATCATTATCGTGAACCCTATCTTGAGCCCCATCATAAATGTGGGAAGAGCTAGGGATAGAAGATGGAGAAATAGAAATAGGAATATTTGGAATCAGATTAGGATTGATAGGATTAGGATTTGGAAGATTAGGAGCTAGATTAGGCATGATAGGATTAGGAAGATTAGTAGGTGGGGTATCATCTACCCAATTCTTCACATAATCTAAAAGAACAATAAGTCCACTACACAAATCCTTGATGAAATTTTTGAAAGTAGGAAGACTAGTATCAGTTAATCTCAAAATAGCATAAGCAAGTGAAACATGAAGATTAACAAACATAATGAAATGGATGATACTTTCATAAACATCATAATTACTATAGAGAGATGCTAAAAGAAGCATAATCAGAAAAATAGCCATACCCCAAAGCATCTTAAAGATCTTCATAGTGAATGAAATGAAAGAAGTGTTTTTATGATTATGCAAATTTTTTTTTGTATTTTAAAATGCAAGAGCATAAAACTAATTTAATATGCAAGATCTAGTCTCTAAGAAAAAGAGGCAAAGCATCTAACACCAAAAAGAAAGAGTTTTCTATCGCAGGTTCACCAAAATGTAACATAAGAAATTGGAGGAATGTTTATTGATGTGTGTTTAATTATGTTACATTTGAAATTGAGGGTTATTTTAAATATGTTTGACAAAGGTGGGATTGTCCTCTTAATCCCAAATTTCTTAAAGGGAAGATCCAAATTGATTAACCCTAAAGAAAGGATCAATGCATAAATGAATCAACCTATCAAGGATAGAGATAAAGAGGAAAACCCTAATTACCGTTTTATAAAAGAGAGTGTGTGATAGATTTAGAAAGATCAATAACTTTAATTGAATTGAATAGGAGAAATGTACTAACCTTGGAATATTTTAGATTTGAAGAATGCTGCTTTCTGAAGCCTGTGTTGAGTTTTTGGAAAATTTGAGACCAGATCTAGAATAGAAACGTAGAGAGGAACAAAACCCAGAAATGTTTTTTTATTCTGAGATAGTTCCAATTTGTACCCTCAAGTCAATGTCACCATTGGCCACAATTTCTGATTGTGCCCTAGGCCAGAATCAACCTAAAACATCTCAGACTGAAATTCTTTTTTCAGATCCCAGAAGTTTGTCGAAAAGGGTATCTAAGTCTCTGTCTAGATCTATTATTTTGATACTGTACTTGCAAGAAAAATGTTTTGTTTGTTGTGGGGAGGGGTTTGCCTTAGTCAAACCCCAATTTAGGAATTAACCTTGAAATCAATAATATAAATAAAGAATGCTAGCAATAAGTAGAAGTAAATCTAATAATGAAGCTATGATATTCAAATAGATATGCAATTGTATTTTGAATGTAAATAAGTATGTAAATATGAAAGCTTGGACTTTAGAAACCATTAACCTCCATGATTGTATGTTTGGAATCCACCTTGAAGAGAGAATGAATGAGTCTTTAGGATGCACAAAGGATCTTGAAGGAAGATCACTCCACCATGATGGATAGACCTAGGGTTTGAATGAATAATCTTGAATGCTTGAACCAAATCCCTTCAAAAGCTTGAAAGATTGAATCCTTGATCTTGAATGGAGAGCTTGAATACATGAGAGGAAAACTTGAACACTTTGGAAGCTTGAGAACATGTACAAAAATAGATGCTTGAATATTTTTCTTGATGAAATCTTTCTTGACTTCACTTAGAGAGAATTAGTGCTTAACTTGACTTTTGATGATTATTTCTTAGAGAAAATGAGAGGAGAAAACTTCCTTTTATATGAAACTAGGGAACAATATTATAGAGAGGCAGACATAGGAGAATTAAATTATAATTGGACCCATGTCCCTAGAAGAGGACCTATGTTAAACATAATTTAGGATTTGTCACTTCAGAACCCAAAACAACCGACCCAGAAGTGGGAAATGAATTTTTGATGACCTCCAGCAGCCGACAGACTTCTAGATTTGAAAAGGGGACCTAAGTCAAGGTCAAGGTTGTCCTTGACCTACGTCATGGTTGAGGTCATTTTTGACCTAGATCAAGGTCGAGGTCAACCTTGACCTAGGGGTCAAGACCCCTGGAAAACATGCCAGTTAGGATGGGAGGTGTCCGAAGAGGCCAAATCAAGATCCTAAACAGACACAGAAGTAAGAGAGGATGCAGAAATGAGGGGACAATGTGATGGTGGTAAAAAAAACCCCTAAGGAGGGTAAAACATTCTTACTATGGAAGTGCTTCCATTTTAAGATTATACAATTACATGATAATGGTATATGTTCATGGGATGAGTTTCTTAAGTGTTTCAAAGAATAATACGGTGGCAAAATAAATTTTGGTTTTATGTGGAATGAGTTCAACATAGAGAGTAATAGAAGGTCTTTTGGTAAACTTGGAAAGAGGGATTATGGTAGGATTTGGAAAGAGTCAAAGGGACAATCCACTAAGATCCCTAAAGAAGAGGATAAGATGGACAATCTGGTAAATGCTATGAAAGAAGTTGTTCCAAATGTATACTAAAATGAAAAAGGTTTTCAAAGTAACAGACAACAATATCAATGATAAGATAGGACTTATAGGCTACAAGACATTCCTTAAAAAATGAATTGGAAGGATAATAAGCCTATGTAAGAGGACTCAACTGATGCAAATAGTAGAGAAATTTATGATCCATTAATGAAAAATAATAAACACAATGTGGAAAATACTCCCTGGTGTGTGGCTTGAAATATGGCACACTCCCCTTTCCAATGTGTGGTGGCTAAATATTTGGCAGATTCAAATGGAAATAATGAAGAGAGAGAAGGCTAGGCTGATAAGAAACCCTCAGTGAACATGTGTGCATTTTCTGTTGAAAGTGATAGTGATGATTTAGAGGATGATTCAGTAGAAGATATGCATTTCATAATAAATGTTGCGAATACCAAATTGGAGGATGTTCAACTTCAAAGGCCTCACAATGAGGAGGTAAGGTCTCTCATTATTGCTATGGTGGCTTAGGAAAGAAGCTAATACAATATTTTAAATAGATAGGTTGATAAACACAAAAGTAGGCCTGGCTCACTCTTTATCAAAGAAGTTCCCCTGAGGGATATACATAGAATATAGATAAGACTAGCGCTAAGGAAAATAGGAAAAATAAAGGAGAGTCTAAAGTAACTCCTTTTAGTGGAAAAAAAATCACCCCTACTAGCTTATGGTGCTCAACCTAACCGATTGGATTTCCTATGAAATTGCCAATCCAATGTTGGGAAACCCAAGTGATTTGGCTAACTAACAAGTCTCAACCAAAGGCAAGGTTGGAACTTGATGCAGGAGCATCTTGGGTATCAACCAAAAATATATTTGTTTTAGTTCAGTATATTTTTGGAGGCTTCTTGATAAAGTGCTCAGTAAATGTTGTTGCTTGGTTACTTGTTCTATCTTTCTTTAATGATGGGTCATGGTGAACATTCTGGCTTCTTGGTTCAGTTTTTACCAAGTTTTTTTTGTTGCTTGGTTACCTTTTGTGTATGTATAAATGATACCTTCATGAAATAAAGGTCTAATCTATCAATTCTCAAAAAAAAATAATACAATTTAATCTAAGAATTGACAAATATTAGCATTTAACATTTCGTGGATCTCTATCTAAGCATGCTATTGAAGCTCTCAGCCTTAATCTCCAAAGTGATAGTCCTAGAATGAGAATTTGTGTAAGATGGTTCCTAATCTAGCTCACAACTCTGAAATTTCCAATGCAATTCATTCAATTTTGCTCTCAATTGGTCAAAGTATGCTCAAATATGCTCTCAGATGCTTATGATCTCAATGAATTTCTCTATAGTAAGGATGCAATTTCTCATGAATGTCTAGGATTTATAATGCTCTAAAAATGCTTAGTATTTATAGGATTTGCCAAGGGTAGGGGGGTAGAATTAAGTTGATCGTGATTTAAGCTTGGTTGAGTTAAAGGCTTTCAAATGGTTTCAAATGGGGAGACCATTTCAATGGTGGTCTTAAAGGTTGGGACAAAGAGACAAATTGAGTGGTGAAGATTTAAAAGATTAAAATGAGTGATCAAGATTGCAAAGTTTGGAGTGATCCATGTGTTTTCAATCCTTGATTCTCATTGGTTGTTCAAATTATTGTCCCCTTTGTTAAAATAAATAAGGATTTAATTAATTCAGTTAATTAATTAAATTAGCCATGTAAGGAATAGGTTGATTTTGATTTTTGATTTAAAACTATACAATCAATTGATTAAATAAATTATATAGCTTAGATTTATCCCTTTTAGGATTATATTTAATTAATCGATATATTTATTAATTGATCCTATGATTTGATGAAATTGAGTCCCTTTTGATTTGATCGGTACATTTGATTTGATGAAATTTAGTCCCTTTTGATTTAATCGGTCCATTTGATTTGATGAAATTGCCTTCTGATTGATTGAAATACACCTGACCAATTTTAGGTGTCTACAAATGCCCCTGTTTGAATTAATGCACGAATCATATTGATTCAAAGAAAATCAATGTCCTGATGTAATATGATTGATTGATTTCTAATGTGAAAAATCTGATGCAAATCCTAATGTCAAGAAATTGATATGTCACCTAATGTGAATCTGATGGTGAGAAAACCTAATATGAAAACCAATGACAATGCCCCCATTGATGACAATTTGAAATTTTAGTGCCCCAAATTTTTTCAAAATGTGATAACAAAAATGTTTTGACCATATGACGACCCTCAAAAATGAAAATGAAATTGATAGCAGAGGCAACTAGATATTGATGAATTAAAAATTAGGTCAATTATGTTTTTATTTTTGAAAATGAGATGAAAAATTGATCACAATATTCCCTGGTGGTGAAAAATGGCACTTTTAAAGTAAAAAAGGATAAAATATCATTAAAATTATGTCAAAAATCTGTAAATAGAAGTAAAAAGTTCATTTTTACTATTCATTTTCACTTTTGACCCCGGATTTTAGCTCTGAGACTCTGTGAGAATACGACAATGGCGGTCCCCATTCGTGACCATCAATTCGAGAGAGGGTGCAAATTCCAGGGACCAGCTGACTATGGACCTCCAGTGAGTGATGTTGACCTTTCCTAGAAGTTATTTTAGCATTTATTGCATTTATTTATGTTTTCTTGCCTAGTTAGCACTTTTTTATACATTTTTGTTGAAGTCACGCATAAGATAATATGAAATTGCATGTAGGTTAGTGAATTTATGTATCCTTGTAGTTAAATAGCACGTAACAAGTAGAAAAGTCTCATGTAGGAACCCTATTAAGTCATGCATAGTAAGCGTAAACTCACACGTACAAAAACCAAGCCAAAACCCTAGAATAAAGTCACAGGTAACAAAGATTAAGTCACACGTACGCTTCAAAGTAGCGCGTACTAGGCCATGTTACGCCTATGAATGTTTAAGTACCACATATGATAGGTTAAATTACATGTAGCATGAAATCACATGTACACTCTTTAAATTTGCGCATACACAGGAAAAATGAAACCTAAATGTAAAGATGGAATAACCTTGATCGAAATTGTACGTCTCAGATAGATTGAATACCAAAATGATAGAAAAGACAAATAGGTTGGATTTAGTAATGAAACCAAGTGTTTAGGATAGTAGGATGATCAATTAATTAGAATTTTTATTAGATCAATTTGATTGGTAGGATAAGATAAACTGATATATTTTCCACTTCTCATGATATAGAGTTAGGAAAAATAGTTGATGTTGCTCAAAAAGAGTGATAGGATAATTTGATGATAGATTGATGTAGGATAATCCACTTAAATGATGATATTGATCGAATCCACTTGATTTAAAAAAATAGGTTCCATTCCAAAAGTTGTATGTCTGGACTGTCCCAGTTTGGTTGACTAATTTGGTATATTAGTTGTCAGGGCATGAAAGACATGTTATCAGGAGATACAGGTTGTTATATCTTCTAGATGCCTGAGGATGTTTACAGATTACTGTTGATCCCAACTCGAGGAGAGAGGGTATATTATGACCAAGTGTATAATGGAAGAACTTATCGACAGGTCTTTTCAGATTAGACCATTAGAGATGAGAGCATCACCTGGGTTGAGTTTGTATCATTCCCTATTTTCCCAGCAGTTTTGGGTGTACTGATCAGAGGAGTTTTATTACTAGATTGTCGAGGTCACAGTTTCACAATTGGATGGGGTCAGATCATTAAGGAAATGATTGTTGATCCTCGCAGATTTGATTGGGGTTCCTACATACTAGTGTAGTTATATCATGAGTTGCATGATATAGTATACATGAGGAGTGCTTCATTATCTGCTAGAGTGATGTTGTTGCAGTTATGGACACGGGAGCACATTCTTTTTTTGAGACCGATAGCGAATCGATAGAGAGATGCTGGTTGGTCATATGTATACCTATATGAGGGCATGGTTATTTAACCTCGACTAGGAAAAATGGAGTACTGGCACCGTATGCTTGATAATATTGATCAGGTCATTTGGAGACCATATCTGGGATGTGAAGCATGGTGGGAGGATGATGATGAGTTTCCATACATGTGTTCTCTATGATGGATGATAGGATGATCACCTATTATGATTGAGATATTTTTTTACTATTAAGTATGCCAACAATTTGGCAGGATATAAGACATACCACCATGATTAGCCTTGTATGCTTGTGTTTAGACAGAGAGATCTATATAGGATGCATAGGTAGATTTCCATTATGCTTATGATAAGATCAAGAGATTGGGATATATGTAGTAGTTTTCTCATCATATATTCCCTTGGTTCACTGATCCTTGTGAACCGATACCTAACATTCATGATACCTCAGATGATGATGGGGGGTTGGGCACAGAGTTGGACGACAAAGAGCTCCCCAGAGATAGAGAGTACCTTGACAGGTTATGGGAAGAGATGGGGGACATGGAGGGCCATAGATGAGGGGTGGTCATGCATGGGATAGAGGTGGTGGTTACAGGATGAGACCAGTACAGGAAGAACTAAAAATAGTATGGGGCCGTATACGATAGAGGATTGTGAGGCAGGCTTACATAGTTGTTGCTAGACAAGCTCCTTTGTAGGGATAGGGTCCATAGATTGCAGAAAAATAGGTTCCTATAGCTCCTCATATTCCAGTACAACAAGTTCTTATAGGTCCTCAGATTTTGGCACACCAAGTCCTTAGATACCAGTACAAGTGCATCCACAGGTACAACCATGTACCATTACTAGGTTAGAGAAGGATGTACAAGGTTTATTGACTAGCTTGGCCACTGTTACTAGCAAGATTGATCAGGTGGCTACCGTTGTGTGTGTCTGAGTGTGACCTCTAAATCAGGCACAAACACAACATAGTCATTGCTCAATCATTGAATTGCAAAAATGAACATGAATTGTCCATTCCACAAGTTTGATTGAATCGACCTGTTGCCTCCTATTTAGTTGGGGTTTTTCAATTACTCTCAGAATGAGAGCCAACAACCATGACCATTGCTAAAATGGAGGATTTTAAAGCATTATAAAAAAAAAAATTGAAACTATTCTATATGAGAAATGCCATGATAATCTAAGAATGAAAGTGCATATTTTAATCTAAGAAATTTGAAAGAAAGAATGGAATTAAGCTATTAGATACATAAGCAAACTACATTAAGATACAAAATGCTATTAATCTAAATTAAATTAAGCTAAATGATGCAACAAATGATTGAAAACATGAAATAATTGAGACAAGGTTTTTCTATAGTTTAGATACTCGTAAATTGCTCCTCTCAAATGAAGAAAAGGAAGTCCATAATATAGAAGAACCTGGAAAGAGGATGAAGAGTTTCTTGGAAAGAAATGGCTGACTCTTCATCTCCATGGAGGAAGGTGAGACAAAATGAGGAATTATTTAATTAAAGAAATGAATTATTGCCACATGAGTGGCTTTTCACATGGAATTATAGAATTCTTTTTTAGGATAATCCATTCAAATAATTAAATAATTATTCAATTCCTTTTGATGTGTATTAGCTAAAGGGGGTGGACTTAATTTAATTTAAAAGAACTTAGGACTTTAGGATTAAATTAATTAATCATAGGGATTTTTAGCTAATAAACCTTGAAAATTTAGGAATTAAATATAGTGTAAGATTTATGCAAATTCAGTTTTTCTACATTTGAGACTAAGTCAATTAAAGTCAATTAGGAAGGAGAATTTTCCTAGTACAATAGGACTTCAATGATGAGAAAATGCCCAAAAATTGATTAGAATTGTAAGGTGCCAATTTTGAGGTGTTACATTTTTCCCCTCTTTGAATTGATGCGTGAGCAACACATTGATTCAAAGAATAGTCTGATGTGAAGATGACGATTTCAGAAGTCTAGGTTAGGTTGCCAAGACACCAATTAGATTGAGAATTAGAACCCTCTTCAGAATGAAGCATGATTCTCTGAAGTCTAAATTAGATTGTGAAGACAATGGTCCAAGTACCACTTGAGAGAATATCAGAAGTGGGGTTAGATTACTCCAATTTCCACTGATAGCTGATGAAGATTTAGGACTATCTCCAGAATCAGGGTTAGATTTCCCCAATACGAAGGTTAGCCCTCTGAGATCCAGGTTAGGTTGCCTAGATAATAGTCAAAAAGATATTTTGAGAGCTGTCTTTAGAATGAAGCATGAATTTAAATAATTAGGGTTAGATTGCCCCAATACCCAATCAAATTTCAAGAATCATCTCTAGAAGAAAGCTTGATCCTTGAGGATTCGAGTTAGATTGCTCAGATACCTAGAAAGATAGATGACAAGATGATAAGACGCGAGGCATCAAGATGCCCCTAGAGATTCAAGATCATGGAATATCCAATTTTGACCTTAAAGTAGAAAATACTAAATATGCCCCAAGTGATGAGATACCCCTAATGATGGGGAATTTTGATTCAGATCAAACTGATTCGAGAATGATGTGAGAAGATTCAATGATGTAATCATCCTACCCCCTTGGGAGCAAAATCAAAAGATGACACAATAGAAAGATGATTGATAGAAAAAGATTGCAGATAGAAGTAAGATCAAAGATCTAGAGGAATTCAGAGATAGATCAAGAGAAGGAAGCATTGATTTAGAGCGATTGGGAGGTCCTGTTGACTAGGTTTGACCATAGTTGACCAAGTTTGACCAAATTTGACTAGAGTTGACTTTGATTAAAAGAATGCAAAAGATGAGAAAATGATGTCGAGAGATGATTCTGACAAGAAAGTGACATCAGAAAGTCGACTGCACAAGCGTAGGAGCCTGTCGGTCCCAAAATTTTAAAACATGATTTTGAGTTGCTTAGGAATGTCAGATTTTGATTTCGATCACAAAAATGGATTCAGGATCGGACACTTGTGCAGTCAAGAGGAATATAGGACAAAAGATGGGAACCTTTGAAGAATGAAAGGACAATGAAAAGAGCACCAAAACTGTCGCTATGCAAGCTTAAAATACAAATGCAAGCCTAAGCTAAATGCAACCCTAGGACTTGGTTGTTGGACTCATCACATAATTATCATCATTGAGTATTTTGGAACATTAGAGTCGATACAATACTTACTGGGGCCACTGCGACCATAAGGATATGAATATAAATTTCATTAGATAAAATGTAGGAAATGAACGTAAGCACCAGGGCACAAAAGCCAAGATGACCTGAACATTGTTTCCAGTTTGATATAGTAAAAGTACACAAGTAAATAGAGAAATAATAGTCAAGGAGATAGTTCCAACCTCCCCTTGGCATACAAATAAACAAGATTGATGGATGTGAGGCTTTTCCACCTTAATGCAGAAGCTCTTATCACATACACCCTATTTATTTAACGTTGTCGGATCATGAAAACCACACCCACAAGCAATAGACAAAGAAAATATCAATGAAATTCTTGAGAATAGACATCATACAAAGAAAGATTCAATCATAGCTCAGCATGTTTCAAAGTTTACGAATGTGCATGTGTTTAGGGTGTTGAGAAACACAGTTGTGCTTGTGAGTGCATTGTGTTTGATTGCTATCGAGAGATGTTTATGTTGGCAATATCCAATATGTGTTAAAAAACATAGATGTGTCCAAAGATAGTGTTGAAAGACACTATTTGATTAGGGTGTTGGGAAACACCAATTTGTGTCACTAGAGAGTTATCCTTTAGAATTGACAAGATTACTGACTCGAGTGTAAACTGAAGATGCAATCAAAGTGGGGAGCCATGCCCCCAAGTACTGTAACAAATTGATGTCAGATATGCATATAGCGAGATGGTATGAGAAATCTCAGTAGTACAGTGACAGCAAGCAGATGCAGTGAGAACCACTAGTGACTGATGCGAGACAAATTCTCAAGCATAAAGATCACTGTGAGATCTAGGCATCAGCATGCAGACTCAGTGAGAACCACTAATGACTGATGTGAAGACTAGAGAGACTCCAAAAGATAGGACAATGCCCCCTAGAACAAAAAGATGCCCCCAAGTGTGACCAGTTTCAGTCCATGTGAAGTTGAGAAAAATCTTGAAAATAACTGAGAGTGAATGCATGAGTGAGAAAACTAAACAGGAAAGTGAACTAAAACAGGAAAGCAAACTAAAGCAAGAAAGCAGGAGAGAAAATCGCAAGAAAGCCAAGGGATGCCACAATAGATAGAGCATTGTGGAACAAGAGGCACCTGTTTACCAGGTTTTCACCATCTTGGCAAAAATTCTATTTTTGCTACCATGATGCCTGTTTACCAAGTTTTCATCAATGGCACATTTTTATCTTTTTCTCTTTTTTTGTATTTTCATTTTTTCAATTTTTTTGTACCTTTTCTTTTTTTGATTTTTTTGTATTTTTTCATTTTTCAATTTTTTTTGCTATTATCAAGGCGCCTGTTTACTAGGTTTTCTCCAGGATAATAGATACATCAAAGCGCCTGTTTGCCAATTTTTCACTAAGATGATCATTTTTTTAGGACATTTTGCAATTTTTAGAATTATCTCAGAATAGAGTATGTACATGAGCATTCAGAAGACATCTCAACTGTATAACTTCTTCAGATGAAGAGTGTTGATAGGCTCTTTGAGCTGTTCACCCTCTATGATAGAGAGATGGTAAGCACCAAACCCAAATACTACAGTGATAATATATGGACCAAGCCAGTTTGGTTCAAATTTTCCTTTTTGAACCCGTTATTGTTAATTCTTGGGGTTCTCTCTCAAGACAAGATCACCCATTTGGAATTCCCTTGGTCTAACCTTCTTATTGTAGCTTTTAGATATTCTCTTCTGATATGCTTGGAGATGATCAAATGCCACCTTTTGACCTTCATCTAGTAGTTCAAGCTCTTGAAGCTGAGATATTCTGATATCATCATCAGTAATGAGGCCCTTCAAAGAGACTCACAAGGTAGGAATCTCAACCTCAATAGGAAGTACTAAATCAACACCATAAACTAGAGAAAAGGGCATGGCCCCTTTTGGTGTCTATATATTGGTGCAGTAAGCCCATAAAGCTAGATTAATCTAGAGATGCCAATCTCATCCAGATTTGTGTACTGTACGGCGTAAGTCTTGAGAATAGTCTTATTTGAAGCTTCTACCTGTCCATTACCCTTGGGGTAATAGATAGAAGACCAGTGTTGAATGATTCTGAACTTAGTGCATAAATTTGTTAGATCCTTATTCTTGAATTTCCCCCTATTGTCAGTGATTATTGATGAGGCTACACCATATTTGTTGATGATGTAATTCAGTATAAACATAGCCACAGACTTGCCATCAGCTATAATGAGAGGCACTGCCTCGAACCACTTGGTAAAATAGTTTGTAGTAGTGATGATGTATTTATGTCCCCTTAAAGAAGACAGATGTATCTAACCCACCAAGTCAAAGGCCCACTATTGAAATGGCCAAAAGCTGACAAAAGGAATGAGCTCCTTGGCAGGAGCATGAATCAGGTTTCCATGAAGCTGGCACTATTTTCAAGATTTAGAAAATTGTATAGATTCTTTCTCCATATTTGGCCAATAGTAACCAGCTCTAATAAGTTTATGAGCTAGTGTTAGACTATTTGAGTGAGATCCATAGATGCCTTCATGCACCTCTGCTAATGCACGCTTAGACTCATCAGGTTCTAAACACCTAAGGAGGGTACCGTCTAGACCTTGCCTATATAAGTCGTTAGCTATGATGACAAACCATGAAGCATTGTGGATTAAGTGATGTTTCTTATTTTGAATGTAAGTGTTAGGAATAATTTGGTCATGAAGGTAGGAGTAAATATGATTCTAGTGGGATGAGTCATGTTTGATGACTGAATAGATCATCCGAGATTCAGGGGAATTATAGGTAGGGTGGCATAACGTCTCCACTAGGAATTCGTGTCTGAAGTCATTTTCTAGCATTTGTAACATGGAAGGCAGAGTAGCCATGGCATCGGATGATTTATTATCTACCCTTGGAATTTGCTAGAAAGTAACATGTGCAAAGTATTTCTTAAGATCATCAACCATCTTCTTATAAGGTACCAGTTTTTCATCTTTTGTTTGATAGATGTCATTCACTTCATTAATAACCAACTGTGAATCTCCAAAGACCTTTAGCTCATCGACACACCATTCAATTGTGATCTTTAATCCATTAATCAGGGATTCATACTCAGAAGTGTTATTTTTGCAAGGGAACATCATTTTGTAAGCCTTTGGTAATGAATACCATTGAGGTGTAATGAACCATCAAAGAACATGGTCCATGAATGATGTGTGAGATGCATGATGGACTCATCTGGGAACTCGATCCTTAATGGTTTTTGGTCTATAATAGGTACCTCAACCAACTGATCTACAATTTCTTTCCCTTTGATAGCTTTTCTCTCCACATACTCAATGTCAAATTCACTTAGTATCATGACCCACTTAGCTAATCTACCCATGAGGGCAGCTTTGTCGAGTAAGTACTTTAATGGATCAATTTTTACAATTAGCCTTGTAGTGTGAGCAAGCATGTAATTTCATAACCTATGGGAAGTGAACACCACCACTAAGCAAGCTTTCTCAATGACAGAATAATTCATTTCATAGGAGACCAATGTTCTATTGATGTAATAGATTGCTCTTTATTTATTGTTTTGATCTTCTTGAGCCAATAGAGCACCCAAAGATGTTTATGTAGCTGAGATGTATAAGATTAATGGATTCCCATGAATAGGAGGAATTAATATAGGTGGATTGGCCAAATATTGTTTGATTTGTTGAAAACCTTGTTCACATTATTTATTCCATTCATAGGTCACACCTTTATGTAGAGTTTTAGTAAATGGTTGTGACCCTATCAACTAGCTGCGAGATGAAGTGCTAGATAGACTGAAGCTGACCTTGAAGACCCCTAATTTGTCTGATATTGTGAGGTGGAGGCATTTACATGATAGCTTGCACCTTTGCAGGAACCACCTAAATTACTTTCGCGGAGATGATATAACCAAGCAATTTTCCCAAAGTTACTCCAAATGCACATTTCTTAGGATTAAGACGCAATTTGAATTTTTCCATATGATCTAGTATAGGGCCTAGATCAGTAAGATGTTCTTTCCTATCCGTACTTTTAGAAAGGGTGTCATCAACATAATCCTCCATTGTTTTGTGCATCATATCATGAAATATGGTAGTGACTACTTTCTGATATGTGGCTCCAGCATTCCTAAGACCAAAAGGCACAACATTTCAGTAGAAAGTGCCCCATACACAAGTGAAAGTAGTCTTTTCTTGATCTTCTAGAGCAATTTTGATTTGGTTATAGCCAGAGAAACCGTCCATTAGGGAGTACATTTCATACCTTGCTGTCATATCCACAATCATATTGATGTTGGGTAGTGGGAAATCATCCTTTGGACACACCTTGTTTAAGCCCATAAAGTCTGTGCAGACTCTAATAGATTTTTCATGCTTTGACACTGGAACTATGTTGGAGATCCATTCTGCATAGTCAATTACTCTAATGAACCCAAATTTCAGGAGTTTCTCTAGTTTCGCTATGACAAGTAGAGCCACATGTGGATGCATTTTTCTGAGTTTTTGCTTGACTGGTTTCACTCCAGGAGATATTAATAGGTGATGCATGATAAGATTGAGATGTACACCAAGCATGTCAAAGTATGTCCATGCAAATTTTATCTTTTTATCCTTGAAGAAATCTATGAATTCCTTGAGTTCTTCTGCAGATAATGATTTAGCCACATGAATAATGTGTGGATATTCTTCTATACCCAAATTTACCAATTGAGTTGGCTCAATTAGCACTGATGAGTGTTCCTAGAAATGACTTGGAAGCACATCAAGTATCTCATCCTCAGGCACATCAAAGAGGTTTTCACCTTCAGATACATCTATTATTTTTACTTTTTTTGGCGCTGACATTGCCATAATGTGGTTTTCACCATCAGAGTGCCAATTTTTTCTTGTTTTGATTTTATGACTAAGATACTTGATATCACCCTTGGTCATGTTGACACTTTCTTCACTAGTGGAGGATGTTACAGGTTCAACAATGTGAAGATAATAGGCTAGATCATAGTCATTCTAGAATTTGAGGACTTCATTGGATGAGGAAGGGGAATTCCAGTCTATTAGCTCGGGATGTTGGAGTGAGAGAGAAGTGACGGGTTCAAGTGCATTCATGGTATAGTCATCAAAAGCGCTGACTAGTAAGCTAAGACCTAGAGTGATCTCATCCAAAGGTGTATTCAAATATATTTGACTCCTAGCAACCATAGTAGAAGAGACATTAACATTTGAGGACTCAGACTCATTAGAACTTTCATTAGACTCTTCACCTATGTCGAGAAGATTTTTATAGGATCCTTCTGAAAGACTATCAAACTCATATTCATGGGAATCTGTGTCAGAAATCTGACTAGGATTTTTGCATCATGAAGGTTTGGGAGTTCTTATAACACCAGCTTGTTCTTGTGCCAACTACTCTTGAAACTCTGGTGGTATGTACCATTCACCCTAGAAATTAGGGTCTTGTAACACTTTCCATTGTTCATAGGTTAATGCATCAAATGGAGTGGTTTTATCAGAATCACTGTCAGTCTCGACTGCATTGACATGTGGTACAAAATTATCTAGCTCAGCAAAGAATGTTGCCAGGTCTAGATGAATGGGATAAGGAAAGTAATCCTTGTTGGAGCTATCCTCTGCAATGTAAACTGTAGCTGTGCCTTCAGGTTCTAGTGGAGGATCCTATTTTGGCACAAATTTATTAATCCTTAGATGGAACAGGATATTCTTGAAGCCTAAACCAATTGTGTCTTTCATCTTTTGACCTTTAGCTTTAATAGGTTCAACTAACCCATTACCATTCACCCCTATTAGGCCACTCCATTTGTATCCAAAGTGTTTCATAATTTTAAGACCTTCACTATTGGGATCTAGTTCACGAGCTGGGACTATCTGTTTAGATATGTCCTTTCCTTTGTAAAGCCAAGCTTTAATAGCTCTTACCTCATCTTCATCTTCTAGTGGTGTAGAAGCTTGTACAAAGACACCATCATAAACTATTTCAAGAGGAGCAGTACAATATTTATTGTTCTTAGAAGGATACCAATGATAGGAGGAGGTATATATTGATAGGCTCGTGATGTATTGTTTGCAAATGTTTTTTCCCCCATTGTTTGAAACAAAGATGAAGACAAGGGCATGGAAACTTGCCCTATGTTATTGACATTAGCACCTACTCCTTGAGTCATTGTCGTTTGAGTGCTATTGTGTGTAGTATTGTTTGGTAAAGCACTTATGATTTGTTGGATTTGTTCAGGCGTCAATTGGGGTATTGATGTGGTTGTTGATATAGGTGTTGATATTGGTGTTGATATGGGAGGCTCACTAACAAGTCCTTTACCAGTGTCACATGATGATGTAGCATTTGATGTAGAAGCCATGGCTGCAGTAGTGGCATCAGTGACTTTAGTGGCATTTCTAGTAAGGAGTGTTTCATCAAAATCAACAGGAACTGTGACACCATTATGAATGAGATTCAGAAATATCTCATCACTGTTATGCAAGATGGCCTTCTCAACCATTTCCAAATTGTAGGGGTCTCTAAGGAATTCAATCACTTGGGTGGGTCTTTCTTCTTGGTCCACTAATTCCATTTATTTGGCCACTTCCTCAGCTCGTACCCCACTTCCATTAAAGTATTATGTGGCAAATGGGTTCTCTTCACGATTAACAATGTTGAATGTTGTTCGCCTCATGTTTCTAGCTTGGGATCGAGTGACAACCATACAATGGTAGAAGAGTGAAAGACAAGGAGATGTAGGAGATGAAATGGAGCAAAGATCTTTGATTTGATTTGATTAATCGATTGGATTAAGGATTGATTGGATTTTATTGAAATGATTGATTGGATAATTGATTTAAAGGTTTTTGGAACAAAACCTAAGCATGCTAAACCTTATGATGATACAAACACAAAGGATTTAAAGTAATACCTGTTCTCCTTGAAGATGGACTTGTGATCTCAAGAAAAATGGGATATCACTAAGGGATTTAAATTACTTGAGATGGACTGATGGTCTACAAGCAATGTTGTGTTTGTTTGAGGATGAAGGTTTATGATACTTTGA
>MU224350.1:2316854-2339170 GCA_018584345.1 Thuja plicata | reverse complement strand
ACTTGTGATCTCAAGAAAAATGGGATATCACTAAGGGATTTAAATTACTTGAGATGGACTGATGGTCTACAAGCAATGTTGTGTTTGTTTGAGGATGAAGGTTTATGATACTTTGATTAAGGTCTTTAAACCTAAAGATTTGATTCAATTTTTGATCTAATGCTCCAAAGGAAGGATGATGACAGAAGAAATGGAAGAATGATCCAGAAGCCAGGCATTACCTAATCATATTGTTCAAGGGTGAAAAAATCTCTGTTGAGTGAAAACTTGGCCATGAAATTGCAAACTTTATTTTTGTAAATGATTTTGTCAAGTTTTTCACGATGTTCAATACCTTTTTTGATGGATGTTGCAATGTGTTGAAATTCCTTGGATTTACGGGTGGTTTCCTTTTGCTCTCTAAGGACTGGAGATGTGGGAAGTTTAACCTTCTTATGCTTCTTAAAACTGGTCATGTCATGGAAAAATTGATTTTGGCCAAGTGAATGAATGATTTAGGACAAATGATTCTAGGGTCCTGTAGATGGTCAAATTTTGATTATCTTGGCCAATTTTGAAACTCACTATTTTGAAGCAGAGACAGCAGTCTTAGACGCAGTCGATGATCTTTGTAGATGGTGATCTACATAGATGGTAGATCCAGAGCGGAGATGGCTGACTGTGACTAAGGCAGTGTGTTAAAATTCTGGGCAGATTTTTTATTTTTAGTCTGATTTTGAGTAAATTGTTCGATGGCAAGAACTGATTTTTAGAAAAAGAAAACTAGAAAAAGAACAAACACACATATCAAAACAATCTAACAAGGGACAAAACAACATTGAGGGATACCAGCAAATGTGACATTAGGGAATCTTGTTTCAACCTTATAATATTTTGATTGTGTATGTTCAAGTGACTCTTTCAAGCCACTTATGTTTTTACTGGGTCTAGCACAATGAAATATAGTTCAAATAGTAGCTACCTTAGGAATTTGGCTTCACATGAAATATTATAGGCCCATTGCTTGGTAGTCCTTTAGCTCACATAGCATGTCACCCCTGGAAGGGCACCCATGTTTTTGCCTTTTTCCAGGCATTGTTATCGTGCTACAAAGATCTCTTTTGCAACATAATACCTTGGAACATGTATGATGGGAATCTTGGGGGGAGATTCTTCCCTCCCCTTGCACTATAATAAGTCACCATTCAAAGGTGAATCAGATAGGCTACTAATTTATGGTTGCTAGTAAGTTTTTGTGGCATCCCTACAATCAGTTTGTACAGCATGAGACACTTAAGTCTCTAGCTCAACCATGTCAGTATGCTGAGGATATTCACTCAGTATGGACTACCATTGAACATGACCCGCCTGAGCTTGAAGGGATAAAGAGGACCTTTGGGTCACACTTTATTTCTATACTGGCTGAAGGGATTACCAGTTTGAGGTCTTCCTTTAAAGGGGAAGCGCTCCCTCTAGACAGGCCTCTCTAGAAGCTTTATTAAGCTAAGCTTTCTCTTCACCCAAGATCCACGAAGGTGAGGGGAGAGGATACGGCTATAGTTTAATCATAGCGTCACATAATTTAAAGGGATTTATCTAATGAATAATAAGCTCAAAAGAAGTGTTGAAAAACACTTCTTCAAACACACCAAGAAGAGTTCATTTTCCAAATTGAACCTAATTAAACAACTAAGTGTTTTCTACCTAAGCAAAAGACACAATAGTATGGTTAAGCATGCAAGTTCAATTTATTTTCCACTCAACAAGAAGGAAAGCTTGAAAGGTGTGTTTAATTTTCTTTAAGTCATTCAAGAGTTGTGAGGTTCATTTCTCTTAAGCATTCAAGATTGGGTAAAGTTCATTTTATGCAACATCCATTCCAATACAAATGTTTAAACATATAAGTTCATTTAAATAATCCTCAAAAAATCATTCACGGAACCTGCATGAACTGGTTAGTAGTTTGGAATTTTAGATGTGTTAAAAAAAATGCAAAACCCAGGGAAACAGTCGCAGACGATGGATATTCGCAGACGGTGATCTACGCAGACAGTGATCTGCGGAAATGGCAACAGACCCACATAGACGACAAAAGGCATATAGTCAGATTTTACAAAAAAGGAACAGAGCTATTAAAACTGAAAAATAGCATTTTTATCAAATTACTCTAGCATTTAACCCTTAAAAAGTTTATTACTGTCAGAAACTAGAGAGTTAAAAATACTGTAAATTGACAAAAAATGATTTTAAAACACATTTTTATAAGTCATTTTCAGATAGGTGGAGACGGTAAAGTAATAGAATAGACGATCGAGTTTCGCAGATGACCAAGAATCAAAGACGACGATCGGAAGAAATGGCAACTCCAAAGTGGAGACGGGTCTGCGTTAGAATTCTCTGAACTATGAAAAATCTGCAAAAAAATTATAAAATAAGGGACGCGGGTCCCACCAGGCGTGCCAAAATGAATGTGATAAAACCTAACCTATTGGGAGCATGCTCAAACATGCAAAAATTAGAGATATACATCAAATAACAACATTAAACATGTCTAAAAGCATACTATTAAAAAAACAACAAGAGATCCATCACAACCTCTGATGAGCCAAACAAGTGCACCTAAGCCTTGTTGATTTGCTCTTAGAGAGGTTTGTGGGTGTTCTCTCCCAACACAGTATTATAATCCCACTATTTGATTAAGAAATGCAACTAAGTGATTGAAATGAGAGTGAAGAATTCAAGAAACAAGTATTGAAAACTTGTCTCAAGCCTTCACTATGAATGCAAGTGCAATACTATACTATGATGAAGATTCAAAGGACTAAGCTAAGATGATATGCATAAGACAATAGAAATAAGTTCATTTTCCATTATCCTAACATGTAATTTCTAGATTCAACTAAGAACTAATGAGCATAAAAAATATGAAATATACTAAGAAATCCTAGAGCTATACTAGCATGATAACAATGCATAAATGAGAGATCATTTGCTCTTGATAAAGGCCTCTATTTATAGATTTTTTGGAGGAGAGAGAGGGCTTGAATGAGGTGGAGCTCATGTGGCATCCACATAGGTGCCGCATGAGAGACACATAAGCCATGAAAGAGGCCCACTTTTCTCACACATGTGTGAGCAACTTTGGATGTGATGGGTCAAAGTGTACTTAAAGTACACATGTGAAGGATCTTGTAAGAAGGTGTAAGAGGGTGTAAGAGTTTTGGACCAATGAAACACTTTTGGAAAGTGTAAGAAGGTGTCATCATAGGTGTAAGAAACCCTATTGGCACCAAATAAGGATTATTTGGAAAAGTCAATTTTTCAAAATTTGCTCACACATGTGTGAGCAGATAATTAGGACTAATTGTTGTAGGAATCAAGAAATTAGCTTAATTAACCTTAGTTAATTAATAGATAGGTCTATTTGGTGAGAGTGATGTGAGGTAGGGTAGGATCTAGGTTCAAATTAGCTTAATCCAAATTAGATTTAGATTAATTGTAGTTTAGTAGAATTTAGGTCATGTGAAGGAATAAATAAATTAAAAATTTATTTAAAGGGAATCAATGAGGGATAATGTATTAAATAAGATTTAATACATTAAAAGGAGGAGTATTTAAATTAAATTCAAATACTAAGGAAAGTGAATCATATTTAATTAAATAAATTTAATTAAATAAATAGGAGAATATAACAAATATAATTAATTAAAATTAACTATAATGTTATGGGAATATTAATTAAATTAATACAAGGACGATTTTGGACGTCTACATTATCCTCTAACAAAGGATTTATGAGTAAAACAAATCATGTAGTTATGAGTTATTTTACTTGAATGTTTTGATGATATATTTTATGATTGTTATATTAGTTTCATTTCAAGTTATTGAATTTGGTAAACCGCAGTAGCAATATATGGTTATAGGTAGTTTCAGTTATAAAAGGTTTTATGGTACTGATTCACCCCTCCCCTCTCAGTCCCAACTTTCCATAGTCCTTCCAACAATTTTTATCAAAGCTACTACTCTTGAGTTATAAGGTTTGACCACGTAAGAGTTAAAGATCTTAGTCATAGAAAGTTTTACGCAATTCAAAAGAATTGATAGTTTTGAATCTGAGTTGGAGAGTGCAAGAGAGTTAATCATTCATCTAAAAAAGAAACTTGAGAAGTCTCTAAGGATTAGATTGAAAATATATGATGAACTGAAGGTTCCACAAGAACAATCCAAATTATCTATAAAGAACTACTGGAAAAGAATGATACACTTATCAATCAGTTAGATCTACTAAAGATATATCATGAAACTAGCATGATAAGAATGACTGAAATGATTGAAGGAAAAAGGATTGTTGAAGACAAAAAGAAAATGGTAGAAGATGATAAAAAAATGATTTGAAATCAAGTTTTTAGAGAAAGATAATGAGATCATGAGAATGACCCAAGTTCAATATGATATGACCAACTAACTTATAAATGTAAATCAAGATAACACAAGAAAATAATTTGAGAACCAAGCACTAAAAGATGAAATTGAGAGAATAGATCAAAGAATGAAAGCTGAGAAAGATGCAAAGGAAATACTAAAAAGAAATGAAGAAGCACTGAATTCTCTGGATCAAAATTCAAGAATCAAAAGAAAAAGAATGACAAAATAGGAATTGGATTCAAAGAGAACAATAGTACTGATAAAAGAGAATTATCTAATACACAAAAAGATGAAAGTATGACACCCCCACCGAAACAAAGGAAGCCAAGTTGCAATTATTATGGGAAGCCTAGACATGTTGCTAATGTTTGCAGGAAAAATAAAGGTAAATCACCAAGTACACCTAAGTTTGATGGTTATTGTTTTAGATGCAATATGTATGGACATAAATCATTTGAATACAAAAATATTCTTGCTAACAATACAAGGAAACCTAATTTTGATGGTTACTGCAAGAATTGTAATAAGTTTGGACACAAAGCTGAAGAGTGCAGAATAAAGAAAAGAAATGAAAAGTGGAAGCCTAACCGAGAGAATGCTAATACTAACTAAGAAGGCACATCTATACCATAGGACTAAAATAAAAGAATTTCATTTTTATCTTGTGGAAGGTATGGACACATTGTTGTAAATTTCATGTTGATGCACGGAAGGAACAAATGAAGAGCATGGAGAAACCCTGGCATGTCATGTTTTCACTATCATAAGGTAGGACACCTAGAAAGAATCTGTAGATACCAAGATGATGTATTGACTGAAGTTGAATCTAAAGTGGAAGCCCCAACTATTTTTGATGAAATTTGAGAACAAATAAAAAAAACCTAGAGGCACCGGATGAAGGAACATCATCCAGAAGCACAGACTATACCATCTCTACCAAGTTGGTTGCACCGAGCTCCACCTAATGTATGAGAGGTATGTAGGAACTGCATGCTTATAATAAATCCTACTTTAGTTCCTATAATTAGAGTTGAGATCCATATCATCATATTAAGATGCATTTGGATAAGTTGTGTAAGTTTTTGGATTAACATTGTTATATATGGTTATTTTGTTTAACTCGGTCAAGGAAAGTAACTATGTAGTTGGTATAAAGGTTAAAAGGGACTTAGAAATTGCATTTAATGAACATTAATAGAGTCATTGGGAACCCTAATCATGAAAAAGGTATAAATAGATCATTTTCCAAATAATTTTAACCTAACATTTTCAAAAGAGCATTGAGCACATTTGCAGAGCGATTATCCTATAGTGAATTCAAGCAATTTTAAGGTAATTCTAAATCTTTGCAAGACATTTGAGATACATTTATGACATATCAGTTGTTCACCAAGTTATGTTTGCAAATTCAAGCTATTATCAAGCATGCCCTAATTTTTTTTAGCATACATTTTGAAGTGATCATGGCACCAAAAATTCAAACACCAGTTCTAGTGAAGAATGTTGAACCAGTGAATCCCAAATACAAGTTGCCCCCAGTTATAGCTGCAAAAATTGACATGATGGGATCATTTTCTTCAATACCACCATGAGTTATTTTGATTGAAGATGTCTGTAGATTCATACATTTTAAAATTGAATATCTATGTGGAACTGAGATATATGCTTCATTCAACAAGTTGTGCATGGAAGGAAAAGTTAAAGATGAGCACACCCATCTTGAAACTAAAGGATTGGTTCATGTTATACATTTACCGAGGGTATTCAAGCCCAAGTAGGTTAGGATGGTACTTAGCTGAGTACATGACTTGTTCATGTGGTTGGATGAACTGATTAAAATTACTAAGGATGTGTTGCACATCATCACTAGATTCCCAATTAGAGACAAACCAAAGGCAACAAAAAAAGTGACAAGGGTAAGCTCACCAAGCTCACTAAAGCACAATGGGATGGTAGAGGAATGAGGATATCTACTATGATAGATCCTTAGCTAAGGTATGCATGTAACATCATATCTTATTGAGTGTTTCAATCATCTCGATTGGACAGTGTACCATGTGGTGCAGTTGATCTAGCATACAAGATAGTGAACAAAGCATTATAGATAGATCTCTGTGAAGTTTTACTAAATAAATTAGAAGACAACATGAACACAATCAGGAAAGAAAAGACCAATACTTTGAAGTTTGGTTCATTGTTGGTATATATTTTCTTCTATTACCAGAAATCATTTCCCTCCATTGGAGATGTAGTTTGGAAGACTGATAGGCCAATTATATATTAGATATATGAGTTTATAGATAGTTTAGGAGATAATTTTGATGCAATCATGTTTGATTATTTTCAGAAGTTCCAATCTAAAATGTACAAAAGATATAGGATTCCACCTCAACTAGTTGCCAAAAATCTAGAAAACAAATGTTTTGAAGTATATAGAGATGTTTGTATAGTCAAAGTTGTTGAACCAAGAGTTGAATGGATTCAACTAATGGGTTATGAAATGGATATTAATATAGGTTCTAAACAGATTGAAGCCCTATTAGAAAAATGAATTGACCCCAATGAAAAGAGATATGACACTTATGAGGAAGTTAAAGACAAAATCAAATAAGGTATTTTGGCACCTGGGTCAATTAAGAAGGCGAGTAAAATGATAAATGTTTTATTAAAGACTCTTGTAGTTGATGATACTTTGAATAATAATAATGCACAAGCCTTTATAGTGGTTGAGAAAAAAATGTACAATTTCCCTCTCTGACCAAAAGAGGTATTACAAGGAATACTTGATCATCAGTACAACCTATAGAGAAGAAGGCTATTGAAGTAAAACCTATGAGAGAACAAGAGGCAAGAAACAAGATGAAAGAACAAGGAGAAGATTATTACTTGGAAAATAGAGTGAGACTGAATCTAATGATCTAGAAAAATTTGTTCCAATTTCTCAGATCTCACAATCTCCATAATGTCTTGATGAATTTATGGAAGGATTAAAGGAATCAAGAGGATTCAGAGGATTTAGGCAAGTTAATTATCTGAAGAGGAATAATAAGACAAGAAAAATATTCAAGATGCATTTGTTGTAACATTAATGAGATATAGAGTGACACCTATTGAGCTTGCAGATAATCTACCAGAGGAACTTTACAAAAAAATTCATGCATGGTGGAAATATGCAATTAATGTAGAGAAGGAGATAACAGAGAGATCTCTTATGCATACTATTCCTAACCTAGCACCATCTGAGATTGCACAAGCATTGAAGAAACATTCAAAGAAATTTCTAGTAAAGGGAAGAGCCCCGAGGATAATTAATGGAGACCTATAATTAGTAGAGAAGGATACTTCTAGAAAATTAAAATAAATATATCATGTAGATGAAACTAAGAAACAAGAAACCAAGAAGATTAGAGGTGATACAATCATTGATCAGGTAAAGGAAAGCACATGCCAAGTAGATCCAATTGATCTAACCATTGATAATGTAGAGGTAATAATTTAATATGCACTAGAGGATATTGATCTTGCAAAAGAGTTCTCAAAGGATGAAGATGTAATGGATGTGCAAATACAAAACACTGAGTCTATTAATATGGATGTTGCACCATTGAAAATTACTGATCCCATATTGGTACAAGTACAAATTTATTCTACTATTCAAATTGGTACTACTAAAGTTGCACAAGATATGGCAACCGAGCCACTAGTTGACAAAGAAAAAGAAAATGTTGATAATCCATAGGCTACCGAGACTAAACATAGGAAGGATACCGAGTTGGAACCTCCAACTGACACTGAAGGATAGAAGGAGAACACACCACAAACTGACACATAAAATGTTTAGAATGTTCAAAAGACACAAGATATAGAAAAAGAAATGCTACCGGAATCAAATCTAAAAGAAACAGATGTAGAGAAAGAAGAAACAAAACAAAATGAGGAATTAAAAGTAGAGGAGAGTATATCTGGTTACCATACCGAGTCACTAGATGCAACAATGGCATCACATTCTAAATGCTCTACTAGAGAGAGATGATTGATTGGGAAAAAGAATAATAAGAAGAGAAAACATGTGATTGATTTAAGTAAGCCAATCATCATACCACCCGGAGACCCTAATATGATGAAGCCCAAGGAATTTCATATTTATGCAGAACTTGTTTCTCAAAAGGCTAAGCAAGACAAGCTATTGTCAAAAAAGAAAAAGGTAGATATATTAGAAGATGTCAAAGAATTTTTCCAGGAGATTATTCCTAAAGTTACTATTGATGATTCTAAGCCCCTGCTAGACCAAGTTGGTAATCTAGTCCAACAAATCAAAGGACCGAACAAAGACATGACTGAATACATGTTAAAAATTCACAAGGTATATTTGGAGAAGGAATTGATGGAGGACCTACTAAAAAATATTTCTATACAAAAGGTAACTCTTTCTGAGTACCAAAATTGAAGAACAATTGCAATCCATCATTTCATTGTTTCAAAAAATTTGTATTCTTTCTAACTTTACCAAGGACATTAAGAAGGAGGTAGATACTGAAAAAGAGTTGGTTGAGTAGCTTTCAAAGCTAACCACCGAGCTTGGAGAATTTGATAACTATTACTCAAAAATAAAGGAACTCATGGGAGTTCAACTCTCATTGAGATAGGAGGAAGACAAGCTGAGATTAGAGTTTCTTGAATTTCAAGCACTATAATTTTCTATATGCAATCAATGCAAATACATCTGAAGAAAGGAAAATAACTAGCAAGTTTTCCAGAGGTCAGCACCCTAGATACTATAGTTGATCTATCAATAGAAATAAATGAGCACATTGTTATATTATAGAATCTTTGAGACACTTGGAATATTGTACTGGTTAGACTACAACAAAGGTATAAGCACATTTTTTATACATAAGTTTTATTGTTGAGACTTTTTGTCAAAAAAGAGGGATATATAGTTAAATAGAAAGTCACATATAGACTTCTCTAAATAAAAAAAAATATTCAACACAAAATCAAAACAAAGTATATACGTGAAAAAAAAAAGGAGAAGAGTTGTACATATTCTGTATACAGAGTAACATCCGAGGGGGAGTTACTAGTTTTGATAACTTTGAGGTTTTTGTCAAAATTCTCAACTAATGTCAAATGGTGAGATTATTATCTCTATGGATATTTTGTTGTCATTAGTTAAGGCAAAGTCATATGATTCAAAAGAGTCAATCGGTAAAAAGGGAGAAAGCAATATTTTACAAGTCGATAATATACACTAAGCAAGGCAGTGAAGTTAGTAAAGCAAACAAAAGAGTTAAAGACACTACACCAAGAGTCCATAGTTACCGAACACCAAGCGCATATGAAGTACATTAAGTTTATAGTTACTAAGTACTAAAGATCAAGTTAACCGAGCAAAGAGAATTTATTGTATCAAGTTACTTAATTGATTATAAATGTGATAAGGATACATTTAATGAATTGATACAGCATTAATTGTGATTATACAATACATAAAGAATAATTTGTTACAAGATAAATGATCAAATTAATTCAAAGAGAAGATTTGAGGAACAAATTAAGGGGTTAATGAAAGTTTGTTATTTCCAATCAAAACACCAAGTACCAAGGTAAAAGTAACACAGTTACCATGCAAAAAAGAAGATCTAATGGTTAAAATCAAGTCACAACAACCTAACACATAAGATTAAGAGGAAATAAATCTTATACTTAATGGATGAATTATAGAATAGAGAGAGTGATGATACAGAGAGAAGGCTAATATTGCTAGTGAAAGTTAAAAGGATTTATTTTAAGAACATGGATCAGAGAAGAGAGCATCATGCAGATATCTAGCTACAGCAGAGCAAATCTGAGTAGTGTTACAGTTTGGTAATTGAGGTAACACAAATTTTAGAGAACATAGGGTCTGATCAGTATTTGTTATTGATGCAATATAGCTTACATTGTTAAGTGGTTGATACTATTGTATTTAGAGCTAGAAATCTCAATACTGGGAAGATCTTAACCAATCTAATATTTGTAAAACCTTTTACATGGTACATCTCTAAGTGTACAGATTGTAAAATCCTCTAACCAGGTAGACCTAAGAAGTCTTTGTATACTCTTAACCAGGTAAGCTATCAAAATGGCTAAACATTGTAAGCTCTAACCATTCACCCTTTATACTGTAGTTAGTGAAGGTTGTGGGTATCATCCCCACCGTAGTTTTGTCCTCTAACCAAGGATTTCTATGTAAACAAAATCATGGTGTTATGATTTTTTTTACTTGAATGTTTTGATGATATGTTTATGAGTTTTATATTAGTTCAATTTAAAGTTATTGAATTTGGTAAACTATAGCAACAGTATATGGTTATAGCAGTTTCAATTATAAAAAAAAAATTGGTACTAATTCACCCCTCCCCTCTTAGTCCCAACTTTCCATAGTCATCCCAACACATAATGCCTAATGTACCCTCGTGAACATTAAATAATGATACAACCTATTAGATTCCTTTGAGGTTTAGGTGATTTGAGTTTTATTAAATCTAATTATTTAAATGGGTAAATCTTATTTATTTATTACTTTAGAGTACACTTAACCCTTATTCTTAAAGTAATTATTTAAATCAGACTCTCAAAGTTATGCTAAGTTTAGATTTGAAACCTAGCTCAACATTTGGATGGTTAAGCTAGTAAACATTGGTATTCATCACCACAAAAACTTGCAACTGTAGTAAACGTTTAGTTTCAAAAAAAAAATTGTTGGTGTGTGTTGCCCTTAAATTTTGGGCATGACAAAGTACGAGCCAAAATATCATTTCCCTTTCCACCAAACTTTTTTAGTGTCATAGTGAAATTTCTATAACCAAAAAAAAAGCTAGAACAATAGATTTTGCAACTATTGGGATACGTACAAATCTCTTTAATATGACAACTAGTTGCTTCTTTTTTTGCAGTTTAAAAGTGAAATCCAATGCTTAAATGCAAGAAAAGATAAACATAGAATGAGTTGAGTGTATTTTCTAATTTGGTTTTTACACTGCAAGGGAGTATTTATAAATGAGGGTGTTAAGGATGAAATTCATTATTGTAGATGGATTTAATTATTATAGGAAGGGGTTAGAGATAGATATGTTGTAGGATAAATACAAGGATCATGGTGGTAAACCAGTTGATATTTCATTTTTTAGCCAGAGAGATGTTAAAAATGCGTTTGATAGCCACATAGTTGTTAAAAGCTCTAGGCACAACTACAGATATTTGTTGTAGCTTGTAATTCATATCTCTTGGTCTACCACTCTAGTTCCATTTGTTGGGATGGAAGCAAAGAAAATTTTGGGTGCAAAGACAAAATATGGGAGTTTGGAGTCATACATTTCCCCATTTAGAGTATTTTTGAATTTCTCCCCCAATGGGGGAGATGGTGAGAATCTTGCACACTGATATTCTTTGCATCAATAACCACCCATTCGCAATACTGGCATGGCTCATTAGTCTGATTAGCTTAGTGGAATCACTTTATCCATGGACTTCCTTATACACCAACTGAGTAGTTTCACTCCAAGACAAAATAGAAGTAACTATCTTCTTATGGAAAATATCTTTGTTACCTACTAGTGGTGGTTAAAAAGTAAATGTATGGGGATGGTTTGTAGCTTGTTGTATTCCTTGTGTCTCTAAAAGGAATACCAAGGTCATATTTTAAGGGTTCCGAAGTTTCTCAATTTTGATTGTATTGGTATTGGTGAATTAGAATAAATGTGTAATGGTTGAAGTAGTTTTTAGATACCTATGTTCAAATAAATTATAATGTTTTGTATTCATTAGAATTAATGAAAATCTCATCATGTTTCATCTCTTGTTTTTTTTTCATGTTATATGATACAGTTTATTAAGGATAGAATGATGTCTTCACTTTGAATTCGTCATTATTATGACTGGTATGGATTTGGTTCTTTTCCAAGAAAAGGTTAAATTTATTCTATATGTTGCAATAAAATTAAGAGAGTAATAGTGATTCCATAAGAATGACATTTGGTCAGTTTTAGTTGAATGTTTGTGCAATGCATAGGCATTTATAAGATTATGCATAACCATCATTTCATGCAGTTGAAGTATGAATCTGTTACCATGGATATAAGGCACTAACCTTAACAGTTCATATTTTCATTAATCCATTAATGGAAATCAAGTTGTTTCATTTTTCTTCTTGTAGATGTATGTTTTTAGTTAGGTTACCCTCCTCAACAGTGTTAGGAACAAGGTAGCTCACACAATTGAGAGGGGTGAATCAATTGTTGGCCAAAATCCAAATTGTATCCAACTTATTAATCTTAATCTCAGATCTTAATGATAAACATTAATGCAATATCACAGCACATTAATCAACACATAACACAAATATTTTTGACGTAGAAATCTAGTTAAGGGAAAAACCATGGTGACGATCAAATCCAAAAGATGATGTACTCTGTTAAAACCACTTTACCCTATTAGGAGTATTACAAAGGAGAATGCACATACATTCAAGAACACTTCCTAGAGCTCCCTACTCAAATACAACAAGGGCTTCAACCTAAAGGAAGGCTCACTCCCTTACAATAATCTCTTATTACAATTCACAATTGATAATTGTCCACAACTCACGAAATGACTAATATCATCATTGTCATACCAATATAGTTCTAATGAAGTACATCAAGTCTCTACCTCAATTGAAAATTCCACTCATACCTCTTCGCATTCTCTCTCCATCATCCTCTACACTTCCATCTACACACTTCACAATTAAAAATGATTACGTTCTTTCAAACATTACATCAATTTATTTCCACATGGTCACCTAAGGACCTAATTACAAAATATTAAATCATTACAACTCAATTCATAATGTGATGCATTGAATATCAGATAAGACATATAAATGATAAAAAAACACATCCTTGAACATGCTCCAAATTTATAAACCATGCCATGAGCCTTCACAACATATTGTGTCATCAAGTCAGCCAACAACAATAATAATAGCAATATGTTACATAAAAATCACCAAATGTGATTACATAACCTAATGTGGTCCAACAACACAAATAAGATATGGTCTAGAAACATCAACAAGCAACATGAAATTCCATGACAACAATAGGAACAACTCTATCTTAGAATTCACAAATATCTTTCCACTGTTCATCAGGGACACCAAATAACAACCTCTATCACTAAAGAAAAATATTTTTCCAGCATCTAAATCACTTTAACCACTCAAGCTGAGGACACAAATCCATGTTGTAAACTCACCACTAGGTTAGAAACCAAGAATATTGGATAACTGATTGACACAAATCCAAGAATTGTAACATTATCTCTTTCTAAACAATTAAAATATAGTTTATGATAAATCCTTCATATCTCACTCAAATCAATATGTGAACCTCTATAAATTGACATATGTCAACTATAGACATCCCTAAAATAATTTGTACCTTTGCAATATTCGATCTTTAATATAGTAGCCATGCCAAAACAATCTTCTCACTAAATATCTCAAGAACACACAGGAACATTGTCACCAATAGTAGGAATATGTTGACATCACTAACAAAACATCAATGTTAGCACATATATGCATAATATTCCAGTAATCTCCAATAATCTCCCCCTTTGGCATTGATGGAAACATATGATGTGAAATACCAAATCAATGCACAAAGAAATAATATCAATGGTACTATGAACAATATTTACAATATATCCTTCAGAGTCTCTCTAACAATCTCTCCCCATATACATAAACCTTGTTTTTCATATGACTATCTCTCCCCCTTTGACATCAATGACAAAGGAATATATATGCACTAAGTATGAACAAACATCTCTCCCTAAAATTGGAATAGCTGACTCATCAAGCTTACTACTCCCCTTGAGTAGTAGCCACCAAAACATCAATATAGAACAATGGTAATATCTATAAGTACATGGGACTGATGCGAATAAATGCATCTCTAGCTCTGATAAGGAGGGGAAATCACCCCAATATTACCTTGGAGATACTCAAAAGTATCCTTTGGAAATGGCTTTCTGAAGATATCTAAAATCCACCCTTTAGTAGATATAGACTCCAATCTGACTTCATTTTCACTAACCTTGTCTCTCAAGAAATGATATTTAATATATACTTTTTCTTTGAATGTAATGGGGGACTCTTTTAAATATTAATGTCACTTGAGTTATCACAGTAGATAGAAATTATCTCATCAATACTCACTCTGATATCTTTCAACATTTTCTTCATCCATATCACTTGTGTGTAATAATAGTAGTAGCAACATATTTAGCTTTAGTAGTAGATTGTGAAATACAATTTTTCTTTTCACTTTCCCATGAGACTAACCTTTTTCCTAATAAGAATTCTCTGCCACTTGTACTTTTTCTATCATCAGCATTACCTACCCAATCTACATCACTAAAATAATTCAATTTAAAATCATCATCCTTACAATACCATAAGCCATAATCAATTGTTCCCTTCAAGTATCTGAATATTCTTTTAATAGTAACAACATGCGATCCCTTCAGTTGTGCTTGAAATCTTGTAACAAAGCAAACAACATTCATAATATTAGGTCGGCTTTGTGTTAAGTACAATACGCCATTGATCATTGATAGGTATCTTGTTTGATTTTCTTTAGGTGAATAATCATCCTTTGTCAATTTGCAACAAGTAACCATAGGAGTACCAATATGTTTTAAATCATCTATGCAAAATTTCTTCCATAATTCTTTCACATACTCTGTCACGCCCCGACAGGGAACCCAAGAAGACAAGCCAACTAAATCTAATTCCTCTCATGTTCCCTAACACCACTACAAAAGAAACATAATCTAATCTATTCATTTACCCATTAAGGCATTGATTGATTAATATAATTTTGCAATTCATTCCTTTAATCTTAACATTAAGTTACCTATATAATCTTACCATCAATCCTAATATTTTAACATGCATCCATGTGAGTTATCCTTTACTAAACTTATGTCATTATTTAAACTATTCATTAAGCATTCAGGTGAAAGATAAACATTCAATGGATATGCAATGCCCTATATACTTTATTATTTCATGCGCATTTGTGAAACATAGTACCATAATCAAATATTAAATTCTATAGCTATTTATTCATAGATTCATTAACTTATAATAGTTTTCCACAACCATACATCAAGAGATAGCACATTCATCCATAAATACATTATTTCATACTAAGCCTATGATCATTTCTTGGATACCAAAAGTAATAAAAGATACATGAATAAATATCCTAAACAATTATCTTTTCATATTGATAACATATAATATTTTCCCTTTCCTTTTCCTAGAACTACCCATTCCCTTATACATTACTTTGAATTACATTGATTTACATCATATCATCAGGTCCAATGATTTACAAAATATTTATTTTACAAGAATGCACATGCATAAGCACATCTTTACATATACAATAAGAAGTCTTCAAAATTGATAATCTAGAAGGAACGGGAGCCAAGAACATCCATTTGACCATGAACAGTACCTTGATATAATAAATATTAACCACCCAACCATGTGGATACAAAAATATTCCACTCCCCTATGCTAGGAGACAAAGACCAAGGTCCACACAAGAAGGTAACAACTGGGATACTCCTAAGGTGATGATAGCCCTTCCCAAACATAACACAACTAAAAACATAAGAAGATCACAAGGACCAAAAATGACATAAACCACATTGGTAGGAACTCTAATAAACATCATAAATGCACATAAAGATAAGTACCAAAGGTACACAAGTGTTTACAACATCAAACGATTGAGTTTAGGAAAGCACTAGTTGTCCTGAACCCCTTGGACAACCCTAAACCGCAATCGAGTACACAGATAGTTAAAACACAACCACATTGCATCAAATGCATCAAAAGGGATTCTCAACAACACAATAAAATCATGAAACTAAAAAAAAAACATAAATTATAACATCATAGCAACCTAGGATTGGGTTTAGGGGATCACTGAATGACCCTAGTCCACCAGATAGTCCTAAACCCTAATCTAACATTCAAGATGGTAGATAACACATAAGCAAACATAAAAATGTACCAAACATCAATTATTATACAAAACCATATAACCAGTGACTTTTGGTACCAACTCAAACCATAAAACATCATAACAAGATCATGTTGCAGAAAACACGCTGATTACTGAAATTTGGCTAAGTTTGAAATTTCCTAAAACCTTCAAAATCTAGAATCTTTATTTGAACTCCTAGGAGGCTGAAACCACTCTCAAACATCCTGGAAGGTATTACATAAAATGTAACTTACAGTATAAGGAATTAAATACATGGTAATAAGCCTTTTCTAGTGTATTCAGTAATGCATGATTATAATAATAATATTTGCATGGATATATATACGCATAGGCATATGGGTGCACACATATGCATATGTCTATATATATGACTATATAAATATGCTTATATAAATATTTTAATATATGTGTGTGTGTTTATGTATTTATTTATTTATGTGTCTTTTTATTTTTTTTAACTATTATGTGAAATTATAATTAGATCTATAATTATTCCTTTAAAAGAGGAAAGTAACTAATCTTCATCTAAGGTGAAAACAAGAATAAAATAAAAGAATTTACCTAAAGCGTGAAATTAAAACATAAAGTAACAAAGGTGGTAATTTAACTAAAGCATTCTCAGGAAACCATCTACACATTAATTTATCTAAAGACTATTAATGCCCAAACTAATAACCAGAAGATAGTTGTTGATGGTTGCATCGGTTGAAACTTCCCGTGCAACCAATCCTACAACATATTTATGGAAAAAGATGTAGAGAGTAGAAAAAAAAGGAAGAGAACAAAGAAACTATAAACGGAGAACTATATATCTAAAACTATTAGAAAGTTTGGTGGAAGCATTTGGAGGATATCTCATTGATTAGAAGGCTTGAGGAGAATAGGTTTAGCTGGAGTGGAATTGGAATTGCTTCAAAGGTTTCTTTGTAGGACTCTAGGTAGGCTCTACCCCAAAAGAGAATCCTATTTCATATACTTAAATGTTACATTTTATGTTTTTCCCTAAGGCTGAAATCAGACTGAGACCACCCTAACCCTAATCAGGGTTCCCAAAACTATCCAAAACTCTAGAGAGGGTTACAAAAGATCTTAAACATAATACCATATTCAAGATAAATGTCCTACAAGTTTTCAAACCCCATAGGGTTAACCCCAGGTCAACACGACACCTTAAGCCCTTCTGAAAACCCTAAAAACCAATCTAGAAGAGTCCTACATAGGTGGAACCCTAAGCTGCACAGGTGGTACAACCTGCACAGGTGGGGCTTCTGCGCAGGTGGTGCCCAATTCTATGTAGGTGGTCAAGACTGTGTGCACCTCAGATAGAAACCTCTAGATTTGACCCTCCTGGTAAAACTAGATAAGATGGAGGCCTAGAAAGAAGAATTGGAAAGATACCCCATTGAGATCCCTTAGTTCTCCTTCCAAAACATCCCTCAAACCCATCTACCTTCATGGTAAACCTATTTAGTTCCTTCCCATAAGTGCAAGGTGCAAAAGGGTGACCACCAGAAGACATTATTCTAATCAAGATGGAAGTCTGCATAACCTCAATAGAAGGAGGTTCTATCTAAAAGCCAATACATTCTAAGGTGATAAACCACAAGGAGGGAGAGATAAATGATAGTCCATAAATATTATTCATCATAAGGTTTACATTCATTTTTCAATTCATACAAGATAACATAATATCAAAAACAGTCACACAACTATAGCAGACAGTAAAACAACCACATCAAAACATATCAATCACATGAAACATGATTCTCTTTCTAGGTAGAGCCTACCTGGAGTCTTGTGGAGAAACTTTGAAGCAATTCCAATTCCACTCCAGCCAAGCCTATTCTCCTCAAGCCTTCTAATCAATGACAAATCCTCCAAATGCTTCCACTAACCTTTCTAATAGTTTTAGATATATAGTTCTCTGTATATAGTTTCTCCATTCTCTTCCTTTTGTTTCTACTCTCTACATCTCTTTCCATAAATATGTTGTAGGATTGGTTGCACGGGAAGTTTCAACCAATGCAACCATCCACAACTATCTTTTGGTTATTAGTTTGGACATTAATAATCTTTAGATAAATTAATGTGTAGATGGTTTCCTGAGAATGCTTTAGTTAAATTACCACCTTTGTTACTTTATGTTTTAATTTCATGCTCTAGGTAAATTCTTTTATTTTATTCTTGTTTTCACCTTAGATGAAGATTAGTTACTTTACTCTTTTAAACGAATAATTATAGATCTAATTATAATTTCACATAATAGTTAAAAAATATAAAAAGACACATAAATAAATAAATACATAAACACACACACATATATTAAAACATTTATATAACCATATTTATATAACCATATATATAGACATCTGCACATGTGTGCACCCATATTCCTATCTGTATATATACCCATGGAAATATTATTATTATAATCATGCATTACTGAATACACTAGAAAAGGCTTATTACCATGCATTTAATTCCATAATACCATCAAATTATTACTAACCGATAATCCAACCACAAAACAATATTCACCTAGTCCTAGGGACTATAATCAATATCCACAATGAATAAAACCTACGCAACCATAAACAGACATCAATCCATAATCAAAGGACAAATCAAAAAAGACCCAACCCGGGAGCAGGGATCAGGGATAGGCATAATCTTGTAGGACCTGGTATTGTCTCTGTAAAAAAAATAATGATCAAGGATTTTGGGGCATGCTCAGACATGTGAAGCCAAGTGAATTCAATGCCCAGTACCTGCAAGCCTACATCACCTAGAATAAATACATGTGCATTGATTTACATATTAAAGAATACATTCCAGATAGATGATCGGGATTGATACATCATGTGGACCTCATCCATGTGAGTAACTACGAATTCATCTTGAATCATGAAGACACATCATGTATATAGACACACACACTCACACACAAAGAATGTAACATGAGGGTTATAATCTGGAGCATTGGGTTAGTCAATAATCAATACTAATAATAACTCATCATAATCATAATAAAAATTCTAAACCATTAAGTGACATACAAGATTCATCGAAAGTAACTTTAATAGAAGAATATATCTATATCCATCCAGCACATATCACATGACATACTAACTGTGTTCAGAAAGGTATTGAAGGTCCTTTATACATACATGGGGACAAACACATACATAAATGATACCTTCAGACAATATGTCTGATATTAGAATTCTCAGGTACAAGCCGATGAAATCATTATAAACAACTTATAGGAAAACAAGTATTAAGCTATAAGGAACCATCTAAAGGTCTTACTTCATTCAAAAACTTGTATTGGGGTTAGAGGGGTATTACATCCTTCCCCCGTTAGATTTGACTTACTCCTGGAAGTCGGAAGAGATGAAATGAAGTATACACGTAAGTTGTAAACTGTTATCAAATAGAATTGAAATATTAGTATTCTATTACCTACTTTAATGACTGTATTCATACTTCTCCAATTACGAGTGTTGATAAATATTATTACAATTATAGTGTAGATTAACTCGGTTCCAATGGTAAGAGACTTTCAAAATAATTACCTATCTAATTCTTTCACTTTATGTAGTAAGTTTGTCAATAGATGCTAATATTAGACTTTTACTTCAAAATTACTTTTATCAACTTGAAAATCTAAAGTATTCCTATTTTATTAACATCAGTGTATTAGAAAAATGTGTGTTCTACCAATCAAAATTGTCACTTCCTTACATAATATAAAATTTTCCTATATATGGTAGCCAACATAAAAGGAGGAATTTCTGATAACTTTTCTATTTTTGAGACAATCTAATCCTACACAATACAACATATGGAACTTTATTTCAAATAGGATTCTAAAATTTGCGTTCCTTACCAACTATGCATGAAAAACAAAGAGATGTATATAAAATTTGTATTTATTATTTTCATGAAGGGAATACAACAAACAATTGTTACTTAGCTTTGTAATCATGAAACTAAAATAATCCATACACTTACCGTTTGTGATAAAGAACAATTTTATGAGAAATATTTTAGAAGACATAAAACAACCTCTTTTAGCAAGCAAACAGTATTCTTTTTCATCAAGATGTAAATATACTTTCAATACTTAGGACACATACACATTTACAATACATATTTTCTAAGTCATCTTTCATAATAATTGTAGGGTTTGATTTCCAAAATGCATTCACACCCCTAGAGGAGATCTAATCAATTTCCAAAATTTTCATGTCAGGCAGTTTCCATATAGCATTTAACTAATGTCAAACAACAATGTACAAGAGTTCTTTCCAGTTCCCTATATCATAATGATCATAGATCCATCAAGAGAGGAAAAAGCACATGATTCCTACTACTATCTTCATAACCACAACCATTAAATTAACCAATGTGTTTATCTTGAGTTTCTACCCTTTACCTATTTGTAATATTACCCTCATACACTTTAACACTTTTGAGATAACCTTGTATCCAAGTAGAAATTAAGTAACGTACATAACCATATTCTTATAGCATTTATTTACCTCAACCACTTCTTTTTATAGTTGATTAATCACTTAGTATTGTTAACTACTACTAAGGTGTTGATCACAATGTATATAAAACTTGAATTTGTTTCCATATTACTCATCTAGGATCCTAACCACTCACTAGGCATCTAGAAAGACATATATTTATTAAAACAATTTCCATCATTAGTATAGATAACCCATTGTCATACATACTCTTCTCTAGACTTTCTTGATTGTTATCTTAACTCATTTACTATGTAAATTAACATGGCATGCATAAATAATATAGCTTCTTCCCAAAACAGGAATAAAAATTATTCTTCCAAAATGCAAATGTGAATTATAGCCTATGATAAAATCTTGGGGACATAAGTCCTTCACCCAAGGGTTTCCTAATTAAGCATTTACAAATTTTCCTGATATATTATTGCCTTGTCTAAACAATGTCAGTCCTTCAAAACTTATTTCTTAAGAGGGAAGAGAGAGACAGAGATAAATACACATGGAAATAATTATTTGTTTCTTACCTTTCAAGTTCTTCATTTTTTCAAGAAGTCACAAGAGAGAGATAATTCATACTATTATTCTTATATCAACAACCTTATTCACTCATGTGCCTTAGTTTATCATTTCACATAATTATCTATTCTACCACCCTCTTTCATCTTTTTTCTAGAATAGGAGGAAAATTCATTTTCAAATTTTAAACCAAGATACGACACCAAACTTATCACTACTTGTCTAGGTACAATTTACTATCCAATAAATTTAATTATAAGAATAAAAGCAAGTACTACCGCAATCATTTATTTCTTCACATTAAGGGTGCAAAAGCAATTCATTTCTAAGAAGGAAGTCAGCTGGTCATTTATAAGAAGATAGACTGCACAACATTTCCAATAAAATATATTATAGGTAGGGTCAAAAGATAATATTACCTACCACGGCAATTAAAACATCGAGTATCCTTTTTACTTTTGGCTTTCCTAGAGATAACAATATTATTTATCAACAAGACGATTGCGCACACAAGTCTAAGGAATTCCTTAACATTCTATTTATAGAAAGCATCATTTTAACACATCATTAATCTTAGAATGCAAATCATAAGTTATAATATAACTTAATCATAGAGGATGTTGGAAATATGGATGGAGTAACTGAGAGGGGAGGGGTGAATCAGTTACCACAAAAATAAATCCACAAGTCCCTTAGATGTCTTCAATATATGTTACTGTTACTCGGTAAATTAACCTTTTATTGT
>MU224350.1:2288800-2307084 GCA_018584345.1 Thuja plicata | reverse complement strand
ATTCTTTTATTTTATTCTTGTTTTCACCTTAGATGAAGATTAGTTACTTTCCTCTTTTAAAGGAATAATTATAGATCTAATTATAATTTCACATAATAGTTAAAAAAAATAAAAAGACACATAAATACATAAACACACACACACACACATATTAAAACATTTATATAAGAATATTTATATAACCATATATAGACATATGCATATGTGTGCACCCATATGCCTATGTGTATATATATCCATGCAAATATTATTATTATAATCATGCATTAGTGAATACACTAGAAAAGGCTTATTACCATGCATTTAATTCCATAATACCATCAAATTATTACTAATTGATAATCCAACCACAAAAAAATATTCACCTAGTCCTAGGGACTACAATGAATATCCACAATGAATAAAGCCCAAGCAACCATAAATGGACATCAATCCATAATCAAAGGACAAATCCAAAAAGACCCAACCTGAGAGCAGGGATCAGGGATAGGCATAATCTTGTGGGACTTGGTACTATCTCTGTAACAACAACAACGATCGAGGATTTTGGGGCACACTCAGACCTATGAAGCCAGGTGAATTCGATGCCCAGTACCTACAAGCCTACATCATCGAGAAGAAATATATGTGCATTGATGTACATATTAAAGAAGACATTGCAGATAGATGATTGGGATCGATAAATCATGTGGACCTCATCCATGTTAGTAACTATGACTTCATCCCAAATCATGAAGAAACATCATGTATATAGACACACACACTCACACACAAAGAATGTAACATGAGGGTCAGAATTTTGAGCATTGGGATAGTCAATAATCGATACTAATAATAACTCTTCGTAATCATAATAAATGTCCTAAACCATTAAGTGACATACAAGATTCATCGAAAGTAACTTTAATAGAGGAATATATCTATATCCATCCAGCACATATCACATAACATCCTAACTATGTTTAGAAAGGTATTGAAGGTCCTTTATATATACATGGGGACAAACACATACATAAATGATAAGTTCAGACAATATGTCTTATATTAGAATTCTCAGGTACAAGCCGATGAAATCATTATAAACAACTTATAGGAAAACAAGTATTAAGCTATAAGGAAACATCTAAAGGTCTTACTTAATTCAAAGACTTGTATTAGGGTTAGAGGGGTATTACATACTCAGACTGAGATATGGAAATACTTGTATCAGATTGTGTAAATTATAGTCGAAGCAATAATTGCATCTCTCCTATCATAGACATTTCAAACTCTTTTTTCATCTCATTAGAAAATTATTTACTTAACTTTTCATTCCCACCAAAAATAATATAATCCACAAAGACTTCAACAATAAAAATATTATCATGATCAACTTTGAAGTATAAGTTACTCTCAATAGTACCTTTATCGAAACCAACTTTCAATAAATACTTATCTAACCTTCATACCATGCTCTAGGGGCTTGTTTCAATCCATATAATGCTTTCTTCAATCATAAAACCATATCATCTTCATTAGTCAAATGAAATCCACCAAGCTTCTCAATATAGATGTCCTCTTCAAACTATCCATTCAGAAATGTAGACTTCACATCCATATGATATACCTTGAAATTTTGGTAAGTAGCATATGCGAGAAACATCCTAATAGCTTCAATTATAGAAATTGGAAAAAATTTCTCCTCAAAACAAATATCTTCCACCTGTGAATATCCCTTAGAAACAAGTCTATTTTTTTTCTAAACCACTTCACCATCTTCATTCATTTTTTTTCTAAACACATGTTCAGTACCAATCACATTCTTATTCTTAGGTTTGGGAACAAGAATCCTTTTCTTATTCTTCTCAATCTATTCCAACTCTTCTTCCATATATTTAACTCAACTTTCATCTTTGCATGCTTCATCAACATCCTTAGGCTCAATCTTAGAAATTAAAAAAAAGCATTTCTAGCAATTCTTCCTCTAGTTTGAACACCTTGATTCCTATCACCAATAATCTAATTTTCTGAATGATTTAGCCTTACATACCTTGGGTTCTTTGGATTTTCATTTTTACATGGCTCTTTTGTTTCCACCTCTTCCTCATTTGCAACTTCTTCATCTTGTTCTATTGAATAATTCTGATTTTGTGCTTCCATTACCTGGTTATATTCTTCACCATATGATTCATATCTGCAAGATTTAGTTTGTTTCTGATAATGATCATCCACTTTAACATTATAACTTTCAATTATATTTCAAAACCTATTTTTATAACATTTGTATGCTTTTCTCTTTGTATAATAATCAAGAAAGATTCCTTCATCACATCACGGATCAAATTTCCCTAAATCTTTATCTCTTTTGATATAACATTTGCTTCCAAAAAGTCTAAAGTATTTTACTATAGGGACATGACCATACCAAATATCATAAGGGGTGTTACCAGTGCCTTGATTGATTTGAACTTAGTTCAATGTATTTAATATAGTGCTAACACCTTCTCTCTTATAGATCTATGTTACTTCTCCTTCAATCATCATAGTCCTTGTAGTGTCAAGGATAGTTCTATTTCTTCTCTTTCCAATACCATTCTATTGTTGGCTTCACGGAATAGACATTTTCCTCTTTATTACATGCTCTTCACAAAATGTATTAAACTCACAAGATATAAACTCACCACCTCTATCATATCTTAGACATTTTAGCCTCATACATATCTTAGTTTCCACCATAGCTTTGAAAATTTTGAATTTAAAAAGGGCTTTATATTTATCCTTCAAAAATATAGCCCACATCATCCTTGAACAATCATCAATGAATAAAATGAAATACTTATCACCATAATAGCTTCTAGTTATTGTAGGGCCACATAGATCAGTATGTACCAAATCTAATAATTCACTCTTACTTTCAAAATTAGATTTAGTTAGGTTACCCAACTGACATTCCTTACACATTGCATCAACAGGCCTCAACAATTTAGGTAAATATCTCACTGCTCTTATAATTCTTATCTTCACAATGTTATCAAAGTTTACATGACAAAATATCTTGCGCCATAACCAATTGTCATCAATTTAGCAGTGATACATCTATTCTTTGAATTGTTAAAGTGAAATACATTATCTTTTGTCTTTGTACTTGATGCAATCTTAATTCTAGTGCTTCCAATGATTTTACACATTCCATCTTTGAATTGTAAGTTGTAACCTTTATCAACTAGTTGTCCAACACTCAAAATATTATGCCTCAAACCTTCAACATATAATACATCATCAGTATTGTTCATTCCATCAAGTTTAGTGGAACATCTACCTATATCATGTAAGAATTTACCTAGTACAATGAAAAATATGCCAAGATCTAGAAGCTCAATGAATAGCAGAAGAGAGATAGGAAAATTATATGATCCTCAATTGATTGAATTCAATGACAATAAATAATACATGAATAATTCCCATTTTATTTGTTGGTACTCTCAAATTTGGCACAAATTTGGAGTGACCAATTCAATATTTTCTCGAAGGCACAGTGAGTACCTCAAAAAACTTTTCAAAGAAGGCTACTTGAAGTGCAAGTAAAATGTGACCTGATGATTTTCATGACATACCAATTGGGGAATATGTGAAAAACCTATCATGGGGTAAATATACTGGGTCACAACTTTCAGATGTTAGTTTTGATATGTTTTTAAGAGGATCATTTGGAGATGTTCACTTAAATCTGCATTTTGCATATTGCCTATTTATAGTAAATGACCTACTTTGCATGCTTGCATCTTTGGCCGAACAAACTTTCTTGATATAAGTATTATGCTGAGGTGTTGTAGGAATTAAAGAGAAGCTTTTTTTTCATTTTCCAACCCCCATGAGTTCATTTGCACATTTTTCCAAAGTCATTATGTTTGCAATTAACGTTGATTCTCAGAATGTGAAAGTACAAAATTGCAGAATGACCTACTTTAAGGTCCTAGAAGTTTATAACCGATTGAATGGAATAGAAAATTGAATGCTTACCTATATTTTAGGCATGGAAATGTTCTACCATGAATATTTTTAGGCCATAATAAATATGTTTTCCCAGTTTGCACATCTGATTCTATTTGCAGTTTCTAACAGTTTAATGCAGATGAGTTGCATAGTTTAGTCAGAGGCCTTGTTTGTGATGTTATATCTAAAATACCATGGTTGGTCATATCATGATAATGGTACCCTTGTATTTTAGACCAAATTTACTCCAATTTTGCAAGTTTTTAGCTCCCGAGGGTTTCATATGCATGCTTATCCAAATTGCTTTCATTTGCAGAAATCAGTATTCCTCATGTTGTCATTTTCTGTAATTCCAAGTGGCTACCTTCAAGGGTCTGGAAAATGTGTTTGAATTATCTTCAAGAGTCACCTTTCTAGATTAATTCTCTTCATATATCATACTTACAATATCCAAAAGCCTGTGTCTTCAGGAGGTCACTTGACTTGTTTTCAAAGTCAAAACCAGATGTGTTTCATTGTTATTTGACAGGGTAATTTATAGAATGATTTGAAGGGGAAACTTTGATAAGTTATATTTTAGACCTCAAGATTCTGGATACAAAATTACAAATTTTGATAAACAGTATGACTTCAGGAGCATATGCTTAAATGAATAGATTGTCCCTATCAAGTCATGAATCAGGCAAAGATCTCTATGTTGAAATTGATGAACTCAAGAAGGGTTCTTAATTGATTCCATAGATTGGTTTTGGTATTTAATGGGAAATAAAGTGGAGATACTTGCATAAGATGGAATAAGACCATTCTTTTTAAACCAAATGCAATTTGGTTTGCATCAAATTGTGTGGAAATAAAAAATAGAGGCAGCGCAACATGAATTGAAAGTTCAAACTTTGAAGACAATAAGATTTGGCATATGTTAATGCAGGCAAGCCTACTCTATGTTAAAAAAGGAAGGAGATGTTTGTAAAGAATTCAAATTAATATAAATTACCAAGGAATTAGAAAGGGAACATGAAGGTTGCGCTGGAAATAAAAACAACCAAATAGAGTTACCAAAGGAGGAGCCCATGCATGGAGGATGCAGACAAAAAATTGATAAGAAAATGCAACTCGCATTTTAAACCAACAACATGCATCACACTGGAAAACACATGGAGGCATTTTAGAACATGTTCATTGGAAGCTATAAATCTAAGCATGCGCATTATGTTTGCAAGGGAAGATCATCCCAAATGTTGCGCAATGCAATGACCAAGATTGCAAAAGCATGTGGGCGAGGCAAAAAATTTTAAAAAACATACAAAAATGCTATGTGGCTTTTGTAATTGCCAGATGCTATGCAGATTTAGGTGGAATATTTTTAGATTTTAATAACCTCATTGCAAATGAGATGGTAGGAGATAAGATGGAAGCAAAGAACCTCATGCGCTATGTTGAGTAGAAATCAGCTTTAGCAGCTCAATTTGCAGTTGAAGCAACTCTTCGAAGAGTTCATGTTGCTCAAAAGGATGAAGATATGCCACCTATGGAAGAAAATATTACTCCTCTTGAAGTAGAATTGAAACTTGCATGTCAAGAGATTGCATAGATGCAAGATGAAAATAGGGCTTTGGATCGACTTATGAAGTTTAAAGAGGTAGAATTGTTTGAAGTAGAGAGAACTGTATGGTTTGCTTTGGCAAAGGCATCAATGGTTGATGATTTACAAATTAGGAATCAAGAGCTGATGAAACAAATTGAATTTTCAAGAACAGGGACAACAAAAGATGAATTTGGTTAGCAAGAACCAAGAATAGAGCATACCAAGAATCAGAGGTATTATTCAATCATAGTTAAGGTGATAATATTTTTATGTGAACTACATAGGATCTGTATCAGAAATAGGAGATTTCATTTACCAATTCAATTTATAATTTTCTATCATTCTAACAAGTGGAGTAAAGTGTAAAAATCCTTTCAATGATGGTGGATTTAACCATCAAATATCTTAACCGAGTGCACACTCAACAGTGTTGCTAAAGCTCTTAACATAGTAGACTTTAATAGGTCTCCACCGATACTCCTAATAGGCTAGATCATCAGAAGCGATCAAATTGTAAGCCTTAACCAGCCCCTTCCAATCTATAGATAGTGAAGATTTTGTGGGTGCCATCCCCAGTGCAGTTTTTACTTCCTCACAGAATTTTTCTGCGATATCATATCTTTTGTTATTTTTTGATTTACTTTCATGAATGTTTCTATGAATTTTCATATGTATGTTAATGCTATGAATTGATATAACTCATGGAAAGATAGTATAAATCAAATTGAATGGATATAAAATTGATTATAAAGGTTAATTGATAAAAGGGATATAAAAGTTTTAGAGGTACTAATTCACTCCTCCCCTCTAAGTACATACTTCTCATTAATCCCAACAATTGGTATCAGAGCTAAGTCTCTTCTTGAAAAGCTTAAAGGCTTAAGAGAAAATATCATACAATGGAGAAGTACATGCTCGATAAAAATATTGAGAACAAAAAGCTTGAAATTTAAATGTTCATTGAACAGTATAAAGAAGCAAGAATCAACATGAAACATCTGCTAAATGAAAGAAAAAATATGGCTTCTCTCTGTAATGAGACGGATTACTGTGAGGAAGAGATACCAAATTTCTTTGAGTCTTCAAGATCAACTACAAGAAAAACATTAGATTCATCAGAAGAAAGAATCATAAGCCTAACTGAAATAAATCTACATCTGACTGGACAAGTTAAATCTTTGCATATCGGTGAAGAGACATAGATGGTAAGGATGATTGATGTCATGAATAATTCTAGGCAAGCTGAGCAAGAAAGAACACTAGCTATTAATGATAGAAGAAAGATAATAGAAAAGCTACAAGAAAAAGAGTCTAAAATACAAAGACTTACACAGCATCACCATGAGATTACAAATTAGATTATTCTTATGACTCAAGAGGAAAATAGATTAAATGTTGAACTCATTGAAAGAATAGAAGCTATCGGTGAACTGAGGGATGAGAATGAAAATTTAAAATATGAAATAAGAATTCAGCAATAGCATAATGAAATTATCAAAAAGGTTGAAGAAAGAAATAAAAGAATGGATGATTTTCTTGATGGACAATGAAGAGTCAACAACAATACCAGTCTAGGTTTTACTGAGAATGGAGAATCATCAAATCAAGTTGATCCAAAGAATGTTTACAAAAATTCAAGACCAAGAAAGCTTACATGCAATCACTGTGGAAAGCAAGGCCATACATCAAATGTATGCAGAGGCAAAATGAAAGGTATTCCTAAATCTACATCTTCATTCATATGATTCTGTTATAAAAGTAACAAGAAAGGACATAAAACATATGAATGTAAGTCTGAGATAAAACAACCAAAGAAGGAAACCTACATGGAAAAATACTATTCTACATGAAAAATGAATGGGCACAGAACTCTTGAATGCTGGGAAAAGAAAAGGAAAGCATGGAAGCCTAAAGGTCAAGAAACTCCCTATCAACCAAAGAGAGTCAGTAATCAGTATGTATGGGACTATAATACTTGGAAAAATTGTATAACATGTGGGAGATATGGTCACATTGCTGCAAACTATATGAGATAATGGACTAGAAATTCTAGAGGCTGGACTAACCCCAGAATGGCATGCTTACACTATCATAAATTTGGTCATCTCAAGAAAGACTGTAGAGACCGAATGATAGACACAAGCACATATCCCAATGGAAACACCATTGAAGATATCCATAGGGCTAGAGGTAAAATGTGGAGAAAAGATTCAAGCAATGATGAAGCTAGAACAAGAAATGCAAATGGTGACACCCCATCCATTAGATCTAGTGACATCACCACCTCCACCTAAGCAGAACAAGTAAGTATGGAACTACATTACCCATGTTATTACTTTACATCAGTTCCATAGTATGATTGATATAATGCCAAATTAGCATAACAAAGATGCATTATGGTTGTACTTGTTAAAATTTGTGATAACTATGCTTTCAGGCATATATACCAAAACTCGTCGGTATACACTCAAAGCTAAGATTGCCAAAACTTATCAAAAAGTGTTGGTTAAAATAAAAAATTTCTAATTATAAACCGAGCCTCGTCGGTAAATAAATAAATGAACAAAGTTGTCAAGATACCGAAACCTCTCAGTAAAAGCAAAGTGAACAGCGACTGCTCCAAAATGTTTTAAGTGTCACCAAATTAAGTAATGTCTTCACTAACAAACTCAACATTCATACACCGAGGAGTTGGTGAGCATTTATGGCACACATTTTAGAGAAACACCTATAAATAGGGCAACGATGACTCATTTGTCACGACACCCAAAGTAGAGCGACCAAAGGCAATTTTTCAAGCACAGAGCAAAGGGATCACAGAGAGATCATGACTCAAAAAAAAAAACCTTAAAGCATTTCAGAGATCTTTTCTACAGTAAATAGTAAGTTACAAAGAACCGACAACTCTATTCTTACGCATTTCGAAGCAAGCCCTAATTTTTGAAAATGGCATTGACTTCACAAACCCTGAAATCCAAGAATGCAAAGAAAGATGAGTTCAAGCTCATCAAGAACATGGCATGTGAGGAACCCAAATATAAGATCCATCTAGAGGTTTCCTCACAACCTAATGACACTGGTGCATTTTCATGCATTCTAGCTAGGGATTTACTAGTTGAAGATGTCTGATCCTTCATACATTGCAAGGTAGCAGAGATTGGAACATCAGAGGTAGAAGAAGCCTACAAAAAGTTGGGCAATGATGATGGAACACTCAAGGAAGAACACAAACACATTGAGGTAAAAGGGCTCACCAATGCCCTAATGTTTTCAAAATCCTTCAAACCTGATTGGATTGGATTAGTGCTGAGCAGAATGCATAAAAACAAGTTATGGTTGGATGAACTGAAGGCAATAACCCAAAATATCATCCATGTCATTACCAGTTACTCCATAACCGATAAAGTCAAGGAACTAAAGCATCCACTAAAGGAAGAGACTGAGAAAATGACTAGAGCCAAATGGGATGGCCAAGGACTAAAAGTAACAACAATAACCAATGATGAAATCAAGTTCAGTGCATGTGTTTTGGGCTGTAAATTATTCCAAGCTAGAAGATTAAACAACATAGCATTAGGTGTAGTGGACATAATGTTCAAATGTGTAAAGAAGGGGACACAATTAGACTTATCTAAGCTACTCCTGAGTCATTTGAAGGAAAACCTAAAGAATATCAGGAATGCCAAGTCAAACACTTGTAATTTTGGCTCATTAATAATGTGTATCTTCTTTGGTTGGAGATGTTAAATGGGACAACACCAAACTGGTCACCATGCAAATTAGTGAGCACATTGCTACACTTGGTGATAACTTCGAGACAGTCATGGATGAATACTTCAATGTATTCAAAGATTGAATGTAAAATAGGGTAAGAATCCCTAATAAACTCATTGAACAACACATGGATGAGATATGCTTCATGGTTGACACTGAAAATACTTATATCAAACCTGTTGTACCAAGGACAGCATGGTTAGAACCATTAGAGTTTGAGATCAACACTCATCTTGCTACTAAGGAAATTGATGCCTTGATCAATGAATGACTGGATAAGAAACAACCTAGTTTTGGCACATATGAAGAGGCCAAGACAAGAATTCAATTAGGCCTAGTTGTCAAAAAGATAGTTAAGAAGAAGGACAAGATGGTGAATAATCTCAAGAAGATTCTATCAACAACTGAAGAAGAAATTGAGCAAGATGAAGAAGTTGAACAAGAGGAGGAAACCAAAGAACAAGTATCTATCGGTAAAGATGAAGAAAAGAATAAATATGAGGAAACAGAGTCAGATTCACCACCTCCTCCACCATCCAAGAAACCAAGGACTACAGTTGCTTCTCGGACAAGAAGCCAAAATTTAAAGGATTCCACTCCTTCAACTTTGAATAAAGGTAAGGCAAGGACTTACAAGAGGAAACCTCCCACACCGAAGAGAGGTCAAAACAAGAAAGGAAGAAATTTCATCAGGATACGAGAAGACATAGAGGACACCGAGCAAGATGAAGCTATTGAAGCGGAAAGTGTCAAGGTAAAAGAACCTGACTCTATTCATGACATTTGTATTTATATTGCTAATTTTGGATCTATTATAGATCCAAGCATTATAAAATGGCTGAAACTAAATCAAGAAGATCAAAATAAGATTGAGGATGCCATCATTGCTAAAATTTACAACTTCAAATATGTACCAATACAATTTGAAGGTAAATATGTTCCAAGAGAACTATTGGACAGACTTATTCTATGTGGACATTTGCTTTGAAGAATGAGAAAGAAATAAGAGAAAGAGTACTTGTTACTCTCATGCCACCTAAATCTAAGAAGGAAGAGATAGCTAAGATGATGGAGAAATACAAAAAGGAGTTCTCACCAAAGCTGAGAGAATACAAAATCCTAGAAGGAAAGCTCATAGAGCTTGAAAAGGAAAGTCATAAGAAATGGTGTAAGATCATGAACATACCTATTGAGGAGAACGACCCTGACAAAGACCTTCAACACCAAGATGTTGAAAAGGAAACTCATGATGAGACTTCCATTTAGTTAGATAAAGAAGAAGATGATAACATAGGCACCAAAACTGCAGATGTTGTAGATGAAACATGGGATGACACTACAAATGACAACATTGTGGACACTAATGTCATAGACATTACCGATGACCGAGTAGAGGAAGTGAATAAGGATGAAGATGTCACTTCTAAAAAGGATAAAACTGATGAGAAGGACACAACAATTGATAGTGCATAGGTGAATATTCTAGGCAACATGCCTATATTGATACAAGCTATCAATATCATGCAAAAGTCAAGCAAGTCACCTGAGCATGATACTCCAAAGGATGTAGGAGAAGAAATAAACAAGGATAACACTAATTCTTAGCAAGACATCGGGGATACTCAAGATGTAACCAAAACTAATAAGGTTAATGGAGGGGATAAAGAAAAAGATACTAATACTCAAGGCAAGAATGAAGAAACCAAGACCGATGAAGCAAAGGACACCAATGAAGGAGACAAGCCAAAAGATGGTACTCACAAGGAAACTGACAAGAGTGCTACTGACGACGTAAAGGTGAATGTGGAGACATCTACAGACACCTGACAAGCTGAAATCGATGCTAAACAAAAAAAAGAAGCACAACAGGTCACTTCATCATGTACAACAGAAAAGGCCAAGAAATTGGCAATGGTGTTACATTATACCAAGTCACAAAAGAAGAAGAAGAAGAAGAAGAAGAAGAAGAAGTAGTTAGAGGTTACACTGGATGAAATCATAGAAATACCAAAGTGTGACCCCTCTACACTTGACATTAACACATTACATGAATATGGAGAGATATGCCAGAGGAAGGCAATGCAAGAGAAGATGAAGAAACAACATAGGGACTCCATGGTACTAGAGACAACACAAGACATACTACATCAAATTGTGCCTGATGTTGATATTGATCAAAGAAATCCTATACTTGATCAACTAGCTACCCTCATCGATGCAATCACAACTCATAACATTGATGTTGAGAAAGCTATTGAGGAGAGATCCAAGATGAAGTACCAACAGAACCTCATAGAGAACATCAGCTAGAAAGTGGTGGTAAATAAGATAAAGCTATCAGAATTAATATAAGAATTGGATCCAATCATATATAAAGCTATATCCTTAATTCAAAAGCTAAGAACAATCAAAAAGTTCACTAAGGAGAATAGTGACAACATTGCAAAGCTGGATACCGATCTAGCCAATAGTGCATAGACTTTAACCACTGATGGAGACAATGCAATCAAGCTGCATTATGAGAAGATAATAGAGATTAAATGGTTAATATAAGAGTTGTGGGAGGTAGAGACATACTTTAGGGAAGAAGTAACTGAGCTCTAAGATCAACTTCTGCCAAATCTTACACTGCTCCAATGACATATCTGTTCAGCAAGGCAACTGATTGCAACCTTAGAGATGTTTGTGGCAGACAACATCTATGATATGCATTCAAAGATTACACTCGAGCACATGGCTCTGGAGAACCTCAAAGAGCAATGGGAGAAAATGATGGAAGACATGAAGTCTTCATATTCCCATATTTTTGATAAGCTCTAAGATAAAGACCTTTGCCAATAATATCAAATAAAGGGGGAAATTATATGAGTACAAAATAAAAATTCATTCATTCAGATGGGCGAAAGGTAAATATGTATATGTATATTCATAAGGGGAAAATGATATGTAGAAAGAAAAGATATCATATGTAAAGATATACTGACATATACATAGGGGGGTCACTAAGTGACTAAGGATTATATATGTTGTATATACTTAATATTTTGTTAGTATTTTGCACATATCAATTTTTTATACTAATGTCAAAGGGGGAGATTGATGACATTAAATTTCCATTAGTATGCAAAATACACTTTCGATAAGTATACACTGAAAAATAGGACATGAGAAAACCAAAGAATAGATACTAAGAGATCACCAAAGATGACTAAGTGCAAAGAGAACCGATGACACAAGTAAGTGTGTAAACCGAAATCACAAAGTAGAAAGATAAAGTGGAGCCTGATAGAGGAACCCAATATGTAAGTTACAATGCAGACCAAAAAAATAGATACAGTGAAACCGACAGAACAAAACTGAAGGACAGTCAATCATGACCGACAGACAGAACCGAAAGTTAGTTGTAGCCTGCAAAAAGTGGATCTGACTTCCACGTCAGATCAAGCATGTGTATTCTATTTATAGTATATTTAATTTTTTTAAATCCATTTCTTTAGGGAAAAGATACATGAATGTAAGTGCTTTAATCAATCTAATTGATTTAAAACACATAGACTAGGAGATCTAGGTATAAGTTGTAAACCTGATCTTAAAGTTAACATTGTTTTTATCATAACTCAATGAATTCAATCCATATATAAATAGATGATCCAATCATTCATTGCAATGGATGAATAGATGATTTGAAGAGAAAGGAGAACATAAAAAGCACATCTATGGATCAGATTGAGAGTTTCAAGAACAGGGATAGAAAAAGATGAATTTGGTTAGCAAGAACCAAGAACAGAGCATACCGAGAATCAGAGGTATTATTCAATCATAGTTAAGGTGATAATATTTTTATGTGAACTACATAGGATCTGTATTAGCAATAGGATATTGCATTTACCAGGTCAATTTGTAATTTTCTATCATTCTAACAAGTGGAGCAAAGTGTAAAAATCCTTTCAAGGAAGGTGGATTTAACCATCCAACATCAAATCTCTTAACCAAGTGCACACTCAACAGTGTTGCTAAATCTCTTAATAGAGTAGACTTTAACAGGCCTCCACTGATACTCCTAACAGGGTAGATCATCAGAAGTGATCAAATTGTAAGCCTTAACCGACCCTTTCCAATCTGTAGATAGTGAAGATTTTGTGGGTGCCATCCCCAGCGTAGTTTTTACTTCCTCACAGAAGTTTTCTGCAATATCATATCTTGTGTTATGTGTCAATTTACTTTCATGAATGTTTCTATGAATGTTCACATGTATGTTAATGTTATGAATTGATATAACTCACAGCAAGATAATATAAATCAGATTGAATGGATATACAATTGATTACAAAGGTTAATTGATAAAAGGGATACAAAAATTTTAGAGGTACTGATTCACCCCTCCCCTCTCAGTACATACTTCCCATTAATCCCAACATACCTAATAAAATTACTCATTCCCATCTTGATGGACTGATTTAGTGATTCAAAACTATCAACTTGATATGACACATGAGGAAGTCGATGCCCCAAATGATGAAATTCCATTTTGATATGATACCTAATTGAAAATTTTTCTGATCAAACGATAGCTTAGTTTGATAAATTGATAAGTTGATTGATTGTTGAAGAATATTTGAAGATAATTTGATTTGGAGTCCCATGATTATGACAAGAATTTGATGATTCCCTAGTCATTCAGAAATTTTTATCATTTTATAGCTTGGTCAATCAGATTGATTATGCCCCCTTGGAAACAAAATTGAAATAAAATTACTTAATTAGGTGCTTTAGTGATTAAATCAAATATTTGTCAATTATTGAAAGATTTGAGTGAAATTGTGATTTGATTCCAAAAATGACAATAATGATAAGAAATGATGATAAAGTGGTTTTTTGTTTGACTCAAATTGGGCTCTGTTAGGTCAAAAAGGGATTAAATTGTGAAAAAGGGGTTAAAATTGAAATTAATTACCCCAAAATTGAGTTTAAATTAGTTTAAAATCCCTTTCTACTATTCATTTCCACATTCTTATTTGGTAATTTCTGAGATCTTCAAGAGAAAATGTCGATCCTGGTGGAGAGTCATCGCTTCGAGCTTGCCCGACATCATCAGTGGCCTGGTCATTATCTACTTGTGGTATGTAGTTGTTGACTCTTCATTTATTACTTGCATTTAATGCTTTTCCACACTTTTTGAATTCAAATTAAGCATTTTTTTGTTTCCCCATTTTTGGTAGTTAAAAAGTCATGTCCGGTCTAAAAATGTCATTTATAGTTTGTATACTTTCATTTGTGGTTTTTTCCTCTATCATATTTTTTGTCCAAAAGTGTCGTTTCCCATCTGGAAAATGTCATTTCAGTTCCTTTTTCATCGTTTCTAGTATTTTCATTTGTGAGTAAAAAGTTATTTTGTCACCTCCGATAAATAAGTCATAATTTCCAAGAGAATCCATTGCGTAGGATACTTATTCTATCATTTCCTGAGATAAATTTTGCTTTCAGGTTATAAAGTATCATCTCCATTTTCTTTATCACTAGCAGATAGTTTACCCTTAATTTTAGTTATTTTCTCATTCCCTTTGAATTTTCTTTCTCTTATGTTGATGTTGATGTCATCCCCATTATCTATAATGTTGTTAAGGATGTAATACCACCTATTTTCTATTGAATGTTATCCTATGTGATTGGTAGCATGCTCTATTTTTGTATTTCTCTAGGTAGATAGAGGTACATTACTTATGAAAGGGTCATACCCATGAGTATTATCCTTGATTGGTGTCTTGATTTCCAAGGAGCATCGCATGATACGTCATTGTGGATTTGGTCACCTATTACATGCCCAAGTATAGGATTAATAGGGGTCTGGTGATTTCTCTAGTTGAGAGGTCGCACTCGAAGCATAACACCTTTCACTTATCCACCGGCGAGATGACAATTACAACAGATGGTTCATCGTATTATGTGGATACCTATGATGGGAGAGCTATTATATTATGATTCTATAGGTCACGCCCATGTTTATGCAATGAGACTGTTGGAAAGTTACTCATTTATTAGTGTTTGCGAACATATTAGGGTTGTCATTTATGGAAACACATCAATTATGGATGATAGCTTGGAGTGAAACATAGTTTTGGAGTTAAGGCTTGTAAAAATGACTAAGTCCATAAAGCAATTTACACAGTACAGGAGTACAGTTTTGGGAAGCGAACACTGTATATGATGAATATAGACATGTGAGCTTAGAGGAATACATTTTCGGGTATGTTAGACCTTCATCTAAGGTCACTTGAGTTTTGGAGTTTAGATATGAAAGATATAGATGTTTGAAGTCATGCAAAGATAGTGATACAATGAGACAAAGCAGTTGAATGTTTGCGATGATTGATGGAGTGTAACATGGAATCCAAATGTGATATGTTGGATTTGGATTGTGTATTACCTATATTTTGGTAGCATATGTTCGCCAAATTTGTACTTACTTTTTATATAAGTGTTAGTTCCATTTTGTGATGTATTTGGGAGCCGACTAGGTATGTAATAAAATATGTGTATATATATATATATATATATATATATGAAGAGCTTTTGAGAAGAAAAGTATGGATGTAGTGCGAATGGATGCATTGTGATGTTATAATTAGATAGATGGTGATGTGATATACAACTAGAACTACTTAGGAATAGAATATTCATGTTTATATTTATTTTGATAAAACATTGTAATAGAGACATTTTTTTGGTTGTATGAGCAATGAGCTCAGTGTATACCTTTAATAGGGTTTTGTATTCCTTTAACAAGGAAATGTACTAATGTAATACTCAGCTCCTAATAGGGCTAGGTATCCTAATAGGGACATAATAATTTTAGTTCATTTTTGTGGGTACCATACCCACTGGGGTTTTCCCTTGCCTAGGGTTTCCTTGAGAACAAATTCCTAGTGTTATGAGTTGTGTACTTTGTGTTTATATTCTTTTCATTTCAGCAATTATTTGGTTAAGTTGGAACTCGATAATTTTAAGTTTAAATGTTGTAATATTGATTCACCCCCCCCCCCCACCTCTCAGGATTACTTAATATTAACAATTAGTATTAGATCTATTGTCCTTTAGAGAGAAAGTCTAATAGCTTAAGGGAGATCAAGATGGATTTTGAAAGTTTGGAAGAAAACTTTGAAGCGGCACTAGAAGACCTTGATAAGGCTAAAGGAGAAAATGGTAGCTTGAAAATCAAATTAAGAAGAGTAGAGGGTTTCATCGAGAAACTAAAAGAACAACTTGAACTTTCCAAAAATCAAAGGCAAGATCTTATGGATAAGATAAAAGAGGATTCAGACAATGATACATCAGAGGTGATAAAACAACTTAAACAAGAGAAAGATACTTTGAAGTTTGATCATGAAACTAATTATTTTCAAATGGATAAAGACATTCAACAGGTAAGCGATGAAGCAAACAAAATTGAAGAAACATTAAAAGCTGTTAATATTCATATGGGACAAATGCAGATTGAACTTGATGACTATAAGAACAAATATCTGGAATTAGAGAAATACAATGAAATCATTAAGGGAGAACTTGTTGAGGCTAAGAAACATATCAAAAAACTTCATATGAGTAGTGATAAGACTGATGAGCAGAGAGATAGATATAAATCTAAAGGAGACATGACTGTAGTTGGATTCAATGAAGCTAAAATTTCAAAGACTTAGGAAGAAAAATTTGAAGTGAAGATTGATGAACAAAGACCTAATCATGAAGAATCTAGAGAGTAGAGAAGACCTTTCAGAGATATATGTTTTCGGTGCAACAAGATTGGACACATGAAGAGAGACTGCAGAGGTAAAATTCCTTACAAACCCTTTTCTGGATATTGTTTCAATTTTCATGCATATGGGCACAAGAAGGCAGAATGTAGGAAACTTGATCAATCAAGAACCAAGAAAGATTACATTAGAGAAGAAACAACACCTAAGATCACATGTTACAAGTGCAATAACTTTAGACACATTGTAAAGTATTGTAAGTTGCAGATTAATCAGAACATACCACCTCCTCCATGCTACAAATATAATAATCTAGGATACATAGAAAAGTCTTGTAGATACAATGGAACTGAGAACAAAAGTGGACCTCCACCTATTATTGTAAACAAGAATATTGGCGATGCTGGTAAGAGTATTGTAGATTGAATTGATGAATTTAATAGTCATTTTAGGAAATTAGGATATATGAATATTGATAAGGTATGGAAGGTAAAGGAACCAAGTGAGGAAAAGGTTCAGGGAGAGTCACTAGATTCTACTAAGTCTTTGCATGATGCTAACATTGCTACATCAACCTAGATAGCCAAGCATGGCCTTAGGGGGACAATTGGAAACAAACATCAGAAATATATCTAGCCCCCGATTATGAATATTAAGCTCTTGTGAGATTAGGGAGAGTATGTACAAATTTTATGGAAGATATATTTATGATTACATAGCTTTACAACCTATATCATGTAATCAATAGATTGTTAGTTGACTGAATCATTTGCAGAGATGAGTTTATGGTGAACTATGTCATTTCTTCACACATAAAAGTATAAGGAAAAACAAAAGAACTTATCTAATCATCATTCAAAGAGCAGAGCTAAAGAAGAATAGAGATTTGAGAAAGAAGATCAAAGAAGCTAGAGCATTGAGTGATTGGATGAAGTGTAAATTCACAGAATCAAAAGGGTATGTGCAAGATCATGGGGGCCCAAACTATGCCCTTAAGTGGCAATGAAAAATCAGCAAAATCAGGGTTAGTCAACTTGACGTGAATATTTGAACTAGCTATCAACCTAATATCAAAAATTTGTAAGAATAGAATCTGTAGGAAATTGAATGTAGTTTCTAAAATACTAGGCCTTTTCTAAAAAAAAGTTAATATGATTGGTGAAAAGTATAGATTTCAATGCAGCAGTACAAAAATTTTAGGAAAA